>CM023941.1:8437273-8510503 GCA_013407115.1 Glycine latifolia
CCATTGTTAGGCGTGTTTTGTGACGACCAATTTGTTAGGCGTGTTCAGTCACGACCAACTGGGTTTAGGCCTGTTCAATCACGCCCTTGTTAGGCGTGTTCAGTCACGACCAATTTGTTAGGCGTGTTAAGTTGACATCAAATTAGGCGTGTTCAATCATGCCCCATGTGTTAAATTAATTACATGCATTGGATGAAAAACAAAAGGCATTACCTAGCGCTTCCTCTTTGGGGCCATATCAAGTAGCAACTACTACTTCCTTCTTTCTGCAACCCCAAATTAAAAATGACAAAAAGAAGAAGCATCAACACAAACACGTCATAGGCAAAAATGAAATAAAAACAAAACAATCCATTAGAAAAAAGCAGTGATCTTTACACGTTGGAGAGGTTGACTGGGGCACGAGACACAAGACAACAACAATGGGACGGAGGGACTCTACAAATTGATTAGGGTAAAGAAAGAGAAACAGAGTGATTGCCAACCAGGTCGCTCTTTATATGATTTGGGAATTTGCGTTGAGGGAAGTACTCGGTGACCGAAAAGCAGCAGTCGCTATACTTGACACCAAACCAGCGGTTCAGTGACGACCAATTTGTTAGGCGTGTTCAATCACGTTAGGCGTGTTCAGTGACAACCAATTTGTTAGGTGTGTACAGTGACGACCAATTTCTTAGGCGTGTTCAACCACGCCCTTGTTAGGTGTGTTCAACGACGTATTTGTTAGGCGTCTTCATGTATTGTTCGCATTTCCAATATACAATTTTTAAAAAAATTCAATTAACGTCGTACGTGTAACGTAAATAATGCTAAATAAAAAATAAATAAAAAAGGAAAATTGATGTGTACCACAACTAAAACATTATCGTCGTACGTGTAACACTACATATTTATAAATCAAATACACATAACATACCACTGATCAATCAAACATAATTACAAAATCATGAAACACCACCCCGAGTAGGACAAGCTCTACGATTATGTCCAACTTGCTTGCACAGCTTGCATTTAGGAAGTCTCTGAGATGCTTTGACTTCGTCCATCTCGTTATGTAGTCTAGTGGACCTTGGACGACCCTTTGCACGCAACATTGACCTGTCAGGAATGATAACTGGATCTTCACCCGGGGGAATAACAAGTTCATTACTAATTGGCTGCCAAGGCAATGAATAAGCCTCAACCAAGTTGGTTACCAAGAACACATCATCCACATATTGCAAAGGATTCTGACGGATATATAGAGCAGCAGCTGCGGCGTGGCTACAAGGGTATTTGAAGGCCTTAAACTTGCCACACTGACAAAAACGGTCTGTTAGGTTTACTGCATATGACATCACCCAGCCATCGTCCACCTCAAACGAAGTTTGCTGAAGGTTATATGTGCGTACATTATGCCCTGCAGCAACGGTCTGATTATGCCTCAAAGCATCAACGACATTTTTACAATGTCGTTGTGAATGTTGAAGCTGTGAAGTAGCCGCCTGACCCCTGCTCACAAAATATTGAACCAAACAACTGTGTGTGTGCTTCACCATAGCAGTGATAGGCATGTTCCTTGCTCCCTTGAACACCTTGTTGACTGATTCAGACAAATTTGTTGTCATATGGCCATATCGTCTCCCCTCGACATCATATGTACGGGTCCACTTTTCCTTAGGAATGTTGTTAATCCATTCTGCAACCTCAGGACTGGTATCACGGAATCGTGCAAACGCTATGTCGAATTCGACCTTAAAGGGAGTATAACCTGCACAATTATAATATCATTTACATTAGTTGGGTAACACATTCATGTAAGCTTAATAAATGACAAATAATTGTTAACATACCCAAAGTCACGAGGGTCTTCTTCAATCTTGCATTCTTGAATCTTTGATTGAAATTACTGGCAATATGGCGAAGGCAAAAAACGTGATGCGCAAAAGGTGGTTGCCAACCGGCATGATTCTGTACTGCAGATATAATACTTCGGTGGCGATCTGAAATGAGGCATATATTTTGCATTTGGGTTACGTGGAAGTGAATGTTAGCAAGGAAATATTCCCAAGCTTCCAACGTCTCCCCCTCGACAATGGCAAATGCCAGTGGCAGGCATTCATTATTTCCATCCTGACTCGTGGCAATCAGTAATTTTCCTTTATACTTGCCATATAAGTGAGTTCCATCAATTTGAATGATGGGTTTGCCAAATTTAAAAGCCTCACAACACTGTCTAAAAGTCCAAAACATACGCTGAAACACACGCTTACCTCGTACCGGTCGATGTACCACATAATAAGCATTGGTTTGAATATCAAAAAAAGAACCTGGTGAAAAACGAAGCATGTAGTTGCACCACCTCGGCAAAAAGGCATAAGATTCTTCCCAATCCCCATAAATCGTTGCCATTGTTCTCTGCTTCGCATACCATGCCTTATGATATGAAACTTTAAATCCATAGGTATTGGTGATCCTCTCCTGAACCAATGCAATTGACACGGCCGATTCCTCCTTGACCATTCCTGAAAATGAAATTGTAACATTCACATTAACAACAAACCTTAACACTGAGCTTATTTCTCATATGAAGCCAAAATATTGAGTTCATACCTACTACAAGTGAAGCAATAATATCAACATCAAGTTGTCTGTGATCCTGTGTTATGTGGTCATTCAGGCAATTGTGTTTTCCACCCCATTTTGAAACAAGCCACTTCTCACCGTACATTGGTTTAAACACCCTAACCCTCCAAGGGTAACCATCATTGTGAGCAACACACTTCATGGCAAACCTGTCAGGCTTGCTCTCAACCACAAATGCTTCTTGATGCTCCCTCATCAGGTTACGCTTAATTGCAATTTGTGCCTCCTTTTTGGATGAAAATTCCTGTTGAACAAACAAATCGTCCCCTAATTGCCAGGGACCTTGCACTGAACCCGAACCTGAAGCTGAACCGGTAAAAGATTCTTCTTCGCTTGGGTGATTCCAATCAATATATGTGTAATGTGAAATTCCTTCCCAAAAAGGACTAACCGCACCCCCTGTAAATACAAAACAGTTAAATAAACATACCATGCAAACTAAAATACTATAATATACAGATATACAAATATCATACCACTTCATCATTCATTTAGGTCATGTAACATACCTTCAACAAGTTGTTCAGATTGCGTCGATCCAACGTTCGGATGATGATGCATTCTAGACGACCCCACGTCAGGGTGTTGTTGGAATGCAGTTGCATGCACACCAGAATCTTCATCATTGTCGGACGCACTTGCATTATCCTGAAGAAGACGATCTTCCATTGCGATATTTTCATCATCGTCATCATCTTCATCGTCATCCATAACCCAAGTTGGGTTATGCGAATCTTCCTCAGACCTGTTTACACCTACAACACCATATGATGATGCAATATGTGCAGAATTAAAAGCGACTGACCTCCTGGGTAAAACAACATCCTCTGCTAAGGTATAATCCACATACAACTCTAAAAAATTCTTCCTTGCCTAATTAAAAAATTCTTCAATCACCATTTCCAATTCTTCATCATCCTGTATTGGAAACCCCATGTATTGTTCATGCTGGCATAATCTTGTCGTTAGCAAAGTGATACATGGCTTGTCATGTAGACCTAATTTTGGACGTATCTTCTAATGCAAATCATCCAATGTTGTTTTTCGCTTGATACGTGTCATCCTTTTCTCCTCTTCAAAGGCAAGACCTGTTCGCCCTTCAATTTTCCTTCCGTTGAAAAATAAGACTACATGAACACACTCCTCATCACCTGAACTCATTTCCTGCCCTCAACAAAAACAACCACTTCAAATTTTAAGAAACAATAAAACAAGTTGAAAAACATAAACCCTAAAACAAATGCCTGAACCACACAAACACCCAAAATCCTAAATTATGAAACATAAACCCCATAAGCATAAACCCTAACCCCTACTCAACACAAACGAAAAACTAAACCATTAACATAAACACCCCAAACCCTAACCCACTAAACACTAACACCATAACCCCTAAACTAAACTCCATCAAGCCTAACCCCTAACCCCTAATCCACACACACTAAACACTTAACCATTAACCTAAACCCCCCAAACCCTAAACCCACTAAACACTAACACCCTACAACAATAAACCATTAACCATTAACCTAAACCCCCCAAACCCTAACCCACTAAACACTAACACCATAACCCCTAAACTAAACTCCATCAAGCCTAACCCCTAAACCCTAATCCACACACACTAAACACCAAACCATTAACCTAAACCCCCCAAACCCTAACCAACTAAACACTAACCCCCTAAACCCTAAAACTAAACCGCAATACCTAAACCCTAAATCTTTAACCCTAGTACTAACAATTTCCTATGAACCTAACATAAATGTCGCTAACAAATTCATATGATCCTAACATTTTTCTAATTAAAAAATATAACAGATTAAATAATATGAAATTTTTTTAACTCAACTTACTTGTTGACAGTGCTTTGCTTCAGAAAATTCGGCAGGGCTTCGTTTCAGAAAATATCCTTCCAAGCTCTAGAGAGAAGGCAGAGAAACTTCTAGAGAGAAGGTGAATGTTGAAAAAGTAAAAATTTGGGGGTATTTATAGGGGAAAGGGGAGCCAAATTATTTGATTTTTACACCAAATTTCCAATTAATTATTTAATTTATATTAAATTAAAAAATCAACCGTCGAATAAATAATCTCAATTAAATATAGTTCTTTCACTCTAATCTCGAAATATTTCCAACCAACATAATAAAACTTTAACCAACGGCAGTAAAGTAAATTATAAAACCTTAATAAATTTCTCAAACCATATGTAAAATTATTCTCTAAAATATAAACTCAAATAAAAATACATTAAAATTAATATAATATAAGTCCAAATAAAATTATATTCCAAAATACATGTACAAATAAAAAATGTTTACTTATTTAAGTTTGGTAAAAAAATAAAGAATATTTAAGTGTATTAATATTATCTGGTAACATGTATCTGTATGTACATGCATAATGAAAATACATATGTAACTGTATTCATTATTCACGAGTACCCACTAATTAAATACTAATTTAGGATCTATTACAAATTTTATAAGCGAATATATGTAGATATAAATTTTTTCGTCATTTCTAATTCTGCATACTATTTCTAACTAAATATGAAACAATTTACTATATAATTATTTTTCGCAATATTTTTAATTAAATGATAAATATATTTTCTAAATTTTGTAATTAAATTATTGAACATTAATAAAAAATATTAACAAATATTATATATTTAATTGATAATTATATTACTTGATGAAATTTCAATTTATTATAATATTTTTAAGAGTTATAAAAAATCAGAATTTAAGATATATATTTAATTAGAATAAATATTAATTATATATTCCTATCAAATTTTCTATGGGTTATTTTTGTTGGAACATAAATAAAACTGAAAAGTAGAAGAGAAAGAGATATATAAATCACAATGTAGAATAAATATAATGATAACAAAATTATTTGGTTGAATTAAGTTTAAATTATTAAAGTGATAATTAATGTAATTTATTATAATAAATTTGAAATTAAATATATTCAATGCATCGATTGATTATCAACAAAATACTAATTTTTTAGCATTGGTTATTTTTTTCATATATATCAATATATTTTTCATTTAACATGGTTATCAATTCTTTTGAATATTGTAATGTACTAACAATTGTTCTATATATATTTTTGGGTTAGTTAAATTTTTAGTCCCTCAATTTTTTCTTATTATAAATTTTTGTCTTTCAAAATATTTTTGGCAACTTTTAGTCCTTCACTAATTTATCATCTATGATTTTTACTCCTTCTAAAATTTTTTGTCTATTTTTAATCCCTCATTTATTTTTATTGCTCAAAAGTAGTCCCAAATATAAAATAAACAAGAGCCTACAAATTGGAAAAACAAAGACTAATTTTGAGCAATAAAAATAATCAAGGACTAAAAATAGGAAGCTTTTTTTAGAAGGACTAAAGTTACTTAGAGAAAATTAATGAAGGACTAAAAATTGTATACAATTTTTTTAGGGACTAAAAATTAGAATTTAGAAAAGTTTAGGGAGTACAAACTTTATAATTTTTTTTATATAACTCGTGACATGTATAAATTTTTTATACAAATGTATATTTTTCATATATATATATATCAATTCGTAAAATACAAATTGATCAAATTAATTTATGTATTAATGTATGATTGATAATTAACTTATTAGTAATTAATTTATTAAAATTAATCTATTATATTAAAAATAAAATATTCATATTTAATATTTTTTGGAGGAAATGAATATGAGATTGTCACATGACATCATCCCGTAAAAACACAAATTCTTTTACTTTATATATATATATATATATATATATATAACATTATATGAGTATATATTCTTTTGACAACAACTTATTAAATGCACCTACTTCATGAAAAAATGAGCATAATCATTAATAGACTATACAATTAATTAGGAGTAAAAAGAAATTAACAATAAAGTAGTATCATTTTTTATAATTATGATCATGAAAATGTTACATTTGTTTCTTATATATAGGACCAGATTTAAGAATTAGACTTAGAAACTAATTCATTTTGAAGTATATCTACTAATTTATTAGACCTTGTTAATAATAACTAGCAACTCAGTTAGTTGAATATGATGTGTGAGTTATTGTTAATTTCTTATAGTCTTCAATGGATAAAAAAAAAGACTTTAATAACAACCTTGGTTTTCAAGTGAAAGTATTTTTGAGACCAAAGTAATTTTGGCAAATGATCAAGACCCTTACTCTTGTTTTTATCCTATGGTTTCCATTGAAATGCGTATATGATATTTCTAACATTAATCCAAACATTTAATAAATATCTAAATCTAAGAATAGAAGTTCAAAATTCCTTTTAGTCCTTAAAGAAAATCAAATTAAAACAAGGCCTGACCCATTTGATCCATGGCCCGGGCAAGTGAGAAATTTTGGGCCTTTAGTTAACCTACTCGGTGAGTCGAGCCAACTCGTGACACGCCTTTGTAGTTTGTAGAGTGTACGAGAAAGAGAGGGGCATGAACATGATACTAGCGCTAGTCGTACTCGTAGTAGGTTTGTGGCATGTTTTGTTAATGATATTTGACATTGACAGTGTAATGCAAAGCATCAAACATGGGAATGGCAAGAGGGTATCATTAGGAGGATGAGGAATACGGTTGGTGATGTTCTTCTACTACTCCCTCCAACAACAACAACAACTCATCCACACTCCTTCCATTTTTATAAAGATTCTCTCTCTTCATCGAAATCCCACCTTTGTTCCTTCTCCTCTACTTTCCTTCGCTCCTTCTCTCACCATTTTCCAAGTTCCTTCTCTACCTCCCTTCGTCTTTTTATTGTAAAAAATAATCTTCATTGGCATATTAATGATGGGTTGGTTTCAATGAGGTAGTTGGTTTTCAAGCTTTGAGGGAATTTGCCCATGTTTGTTTTGAGTTTAGAACAGTTACTTTGACTAGTCTCAAAGATGCTTAGCTTTGGTTTTGTGTGCTTTCTATTGTCTGGCAGGAGTTTAATGCTAATAATTTCAATAAATTATTTCTTACTTGCCTCAAAATCTCATGTGGAATTGGATTCTTTTGACATGGCTTTTCTTTCGGAGCTGTTTTGTACATGGTTTCTACTTCTATTAAGGAATGTCCTAAGTAGTTATGAAGAAACTGTAAAATGAAGCTTCTCTGCTTTCTTACTTTAATGCCTTTTTGCATCCTCATTTGTTCTCTCTACTTAAATTTCTTGCCTTTGATATTTACTAGCAACTCATTGACTAAGATCCTATATTAACACTTGTGATTGTTGCGATTAGTTGCTGCCTTGCTTCTGTTTTGTTTCACAAGATCATTTTTTTTCAGAGTTTCACAAGATCTGATATCTTTACTATGTGCTTATTAATTCTTCTATAGAGTCTATGTGAAGTTATAGTTCTTTATTTTAGGTGTTTTTATGAAACTATTATCTTAAAAGATTCAAGTATGTTGAATTTGCAGATGAGACAACGGATGAAGGCGAAACCATAGATGGATGGGAAGAGGAAGATGAGGCTGAGCCCAACATACCGTGTCTTTGACTATGTTATTGTTGCTTTAATGTAGAGATCTTCATTTTGGTTATATAATGGATATTATTACTCGTGGATTAAATTTGGTGTTGTCTTTGTGTGTAGATTGGTGACGGGGGCGATGGTGGTGGAGTTGCCTTGCAAAATGTCCCTTGGGGTCAGCAAACGCTCTCTATTGCTGAGGAGGTGCTTATGCAGTTCAGTGAGGACATTAAACTATTTGCTTTCAAGACAACTCCTCGTGGATATGTTTATGTGAGACTGGACAAAATAATTCATGAGTAAGGCTTCAACTTGTATAATATGCAACATCCAAAGAACATGTTTACATTCTTTTAATTATTTTATCTTGGAATTTGGGGTTAGGGAATCTACCCCGCAAAACTGTTTTGTTTAGTGAGAATTGACCAAGCTTTATAAGGGACCTCGACCATTGTGCCACACTTTTTAAAAAATAATTGTCTAAATGCTACGCGTACAGTAAATTTTACCAGACTGTCACGTGGCCTATTTCGCTACGCAGTCCAGCGAAATACGTGGTCAATGAGTCAGTGACCAGTCAGAAACGGGTAGCACCGTGACACCTTACACAGATTTCGCTATTCTGCACAACGAAATAGTGTCCTAATTTGCTATGTGCTGGGGCAAAATATGTGTATTTATGACACGTGACAGCTCCTGAGTAATTCTCTAGCCAGTCCAGCGAAATAAGAAACCTATTTTGCTACCCAGCCCATCAAATTACAACCACACCCCACCTATATATATCCACACCCCCCTCCATTTCTACGAAACCTAGAGCATATCTATCTCATCTCACACTTTCTATTCATTCAAACGCTATAGAATTTTGTTTTTGAATCTCTGCAAAATAAGTGGTAGTAGAAATGGTTTAATCACCATTGTATATTATAATGGGAGGAGATATTTTGGACCGAATGGTCAAGTCTTTGAAGGAGAAAGCAAAATGTTTCGTGCCTTCAGGATGTAGCTATCATGATTTGATGAAAATGATATACAAGAAGTTGAGATTACAACGAGGTCAATCTGTATCTTAATTGAGTGCTAGATGTGCGTCCGGCAACCCGGTGCAGTGGGTTGGTGTGGATATTGTAGATGATGACGATGTAGCTTTAGTTACAGACGCATACACATCCGACAAAGGAGACCCCAGATTTATCGAATAGTATGCGGAAGTAAACTGTGGTGGACAGTCAAGCAGGCAATATTTTGTTCCACACACTGGCTCTTTTGACCTTAATATAGAGCCGCTGGTGAATTCAGAAGATAAAGATGCATCCCTATCACCACCACCACCACCACCAACCCAACCAACCCAGCAAATTGATTTTGAAGATACTGAAATGGTGTCGACCCACGACCCAGCTTGGCCTATGGACAGTTCTGAGGAAGAGGTTGATGAAAGTGTTGTTCCAGACAGTGACTCATCAGATACAGACGTAGATGGTGATTTCGATTGTGGTTATCCAATCCCTTCTCCAGGCGTTGTCGGAATGCAAGATCCACCTCCAGTTCCAGGTATAGATGCATAACTGTGTGTCAGTCAATATTGTTAAAATGATTGTGGGTCTAACAGAACAATGTGTTGAATGTCTCATTATATAGGAGAGGGCAATGTACCATTTTGGTCTAACATAAGCCATCACACGAATATTAATTGGGCATACCCAGATGAGGAGCTAGATGACATGCAAGGAGTGCAAATACCTAACTGGGAGATGGGTCAAGAGTTATATAAGGGCTAGGTATTTAGGAGCAAGTTCGATGTGCAAATGGCAATAAAGCAATACTGTATGGCCAAGCATCGCACCACAGTAGCTGCAAAAAGTGATACAAAAAGGCTTATAATGGTTTGTGAAAATCATAATGATGGTTGTCCATGGAGAATGAGGGCGTACAAAAAAAAAGGTGCTACTGAATGGGTTGAAGGCATATGGAACAACCAACACGCGTGCGTTGGTTAGAATCTTTCTCAAGATCACAAACAGCTTGACTCAAATTTCATATGTTCGTTGATCCTAGGTACTTAAAATACGTTATGTTGGACTCTATATTTTGGTTAAAAATTTATTAATATGTTATTGTGTGACGAATTGCAGGAATGATTAGGGAGGACCTAAGTGTTAAAATTAGGTTAATTAAGGAAAGGATTGCAACAACGCTCGGATTTCATATATCATAAAAGAAGGCATGGAAGGCAAAGCAAAAGGCTATTGTTAAGGTGTTCGGGGATTGGGATGAGTCCTATGCGTTCCTGCCAAGGTGGCTGGGTTACATGTTAAATTTTGCTCAAGGATCAGCCTATAAGCTGGAAACGATGGATCATTTTGTTGATGGGCAACTGGATGGAATTGCACGGGTCTTCAAGAGGGCATTTTGGACATTTAAGTAGTGTTGTGATGCTTTTAATTACTGCAAGCCCGTTATCAGCATCGACGGTACCCATTTGTATAGGAAATACCGGGGAACATTGCTCATTGCAACATCAATTGACGACAACAATTACGACGTTCCAACTGCATTTGCAGTTGTTTCGAAGGAGAATATTGCTAACTGGTCGTGGTTTTTGGCACTAATTTGTATCCATGTTATGCAGAAAGAGGGAATCTGTCTTATTTCAGATCGGCATGCGGGCATACTAGCGGCGGTCGACAATGTCGAACTGGGATGACAACCACCCAGGGCATACCACTTTTATTGCATTTGCCATTTGACGAGAAATTTTAATTATAAGTTCATGAATGTCATGTTGAAGAAACAGTTGAAGAAGTTAGGTAAGCAATACTATACGACAATGTGATTACATCCACTTACTCCACAAAACTGTATGTCCTGATATTTACCTCGTGTTTGTATATGCAACTTATACTACCTCACGCTTTGATTTCGATGCTGGATTAGAAAAATTTAAAGAAGCAAGCCCTCAAATAGCCGCATGGATTAATCAAATCCCAAAGGAGAAGTAGAGCGTAGCTTATGATGAAGACGGACAAAGGTTTGGTCACATGACAACCAACCTCTCTGAGTGTTTTAACAAGGTACTTAAAGGCGTCAGAAACTTTCCTATTACATCACTTGTGCGGTTCACATATGCTCAACTAGTAGCATATTTTTTGCAACATCGTCAAGAGGCCCGTGAGGAGATGGCGAGAGGTAATCATTTCGCCAAATTAGCGTGACAAAAATATTTGAAGATTGTTGATAAATCGGCCACACATTGTGTTACTGCTTATGACACACTGAACACAAGATTTGAGGTACAAGAATCGTACAACATACGTACTCATTGGGGCGAAAAGAAATGGTCGGTATCGCTATCGGAAAGAAATTTTCAGTGTAGTGAGTTCACTGTCTTCGTCCAACCCCACAATTGCAACAACAATGCACATCCACCCATCTCATGACGTGATGCACGTGTCGCCTTGCACAACTCCCTATACAGGATTGCAAGAACCACAGATCCCCAGCTGAACGAACCTGTGCGCTCAAAATCATCCAAATAAAGAAGGTATCGAGCTGGCACAAAGCTGGAGGTGGTGTCCACAAACAACATCCTGCCTAAGATACGTAATATCAGTGCACGGGTGTATCTCATGCGTCTAACTTCTATGCCAGCGTGGACCGTATAAACATCGAATTGCTCTTGCAAATAGTGGAGCCCCAACAAACCGCCATGTAAATCTCGACCGGCGGTTGGCTCAACCCCTAAAAGGTCACCAACAATGTCGCGGAAGTTATGTCGTCTGTGTCAGCCTATAACAACCTCACCATCCGTCGGCAGCCCCAACAGATGATGTACATCCTCGAGGGTGATGGTGACCTCACCCATGGTCATATGGAATGTACGTGTCTCTGGGCGCCATCGCTCAACAAGCGCTGAGATAAGGTGGTGGTCGATATGAAATAATAGATTATACAACAGCTGCAAATGCATAACAATACAATCATAACATCATAATACAAGCAACATACGATGTAAAATATGCTTACCTCATGATTGCGTAGACGCGCAACGTGGTAAAAACCCGCCTGTATAAGCCACTGGTGGATCTCCTCAGGTATAGCCTGATGATTGTGTGTCGCGGCATGCCTCACATTCAGTACACGATCCTGCACGGTTGGATCACTCTGCGAATTCCACACATTCGTCGATATATGTTTCTCCTGTAACGTCAACAGAGTCCGTACAGATGGACCAAGGTCAATAACGCTCAATGGAGACTCAGCCGCTGGCGGTGCTGGGACATCTTGATCGTGATCCATTATTCTATAACTACAAATTAAACACAACCACTCAAAATTTAATGTATATATCACTAAATTTAATTATATACTGAAAATTAATTTTTTTAAATCATTATGTCCTCAAAGGATGGAATAATACAATTAAATAAATTAAACATATATATATATATATATATTTATATATTTGTCTAAAATTAAATACAATGAACATAATATTCTATTAATATAATATTTTCAAAAATATTTAAATATCCTATATCTGTTAACAATCATAAATTTTAACTAACAATCATAAATTTTAACTAAATACCCTATAACCTAATGTTTCAAATCTAAAACCTATATATTATTTAACAAGTAAAATTATATAAATAAGATATTAAAAAAAGTAAATATATAATAACAAAATACAAACGATAAATAATAGAAAATAATTAACTAAAATATGTTCATTGTGATTGACAGAATAATATGTCTATAATTAAAATATGACTATCACTTATAACAACCTAACAATCATAAACTAAAATAAACATTTATCCTATAACTTAACAATCATAAATTTTAACTAAATATCCTCTAACCTAATATTTCAAATCTAAAACCTATATATTATTTAACAACTAAAATTATATAAATAATATATTAAAAAAAGTAAATATATAATAACAATATACAAACAATAAATAATAGAAAATAATTAACTAAAATATGTTCATTGTATTTGACAAAATATTATGTCTATAATTAAAATATGACTATCACTTATAACAACCTAACAATCATAAACTAAAATAAACATATATCCTATAACTTAACAATCATAAATTTTAACTAAATATCCTCTAACCTAATGTTTCAAATATAAAACCTATATATTATTTAACAACTAAAATTATATAAATAATATATTAAAAAAAGTAAATATATAATAACAAAATACAAAACATAAATAATAGAAAATAAAAAACCAAAACTTACTTGTTATGCTACACACTAAGAGAGAAGAGTCACACTGAGAGAAAGGAGTCACTTTTAGAATTTCAGAATGAAAGTGGAGTGAAGGAGTGATAGATGAAGGAGGGGGGGGGGGGGGGGGGGTTAAATATTAGGCCATGTATACCTATTTCGCTGGGGTAGCCAGCAAATTCCTCCATCCCTGCCACGTGTCCATAACGACCCTTTTTTTACGTGACCGTTACACGTATTTCGCTAGGGGGCCAAGCGAAATACGTGGAGCGCGCCATGTGGACTGCCCGTTTGACAGCGTATTTCGCTGGAGCCTGTAGCGAAATACGTGGCCACCAGAATTATGCCACGTCAGCTCACCTATTTCGTTGGACTGCTTAGTGAAATAGGCCATGTGGCAGTCTAGTAAAATTTACTGTCCGCATGGCATTTAGGCAATTTTTTTTTTAAAATGTCGCACGCTGGTTGGTGACCCGCTTTATAAGCTTTATTTAACTATTTAAGGCATAGCTCTAGGTTGCATTTAAGGGGGAGGGGTTACAAAAATTAAGGGGGATATTCAATAAGCCCCTCAAGCCAAGGGTTATGGACCTAGAGCATGTCAATGTGGATGACCCAATGATGGATCTAGGATATACTTTAATATCATCTTAAAATTTGAGCTTAATTCCTATTTAACCCCACAAAATCGGCTCTTAAGATGAAGATTGCACAAGCTTTATAAGCTTTATTTTAGTTACTTGGCAATATGGGACCAAACACACTCCTTTGATACCACAATTAAGGTAGCCTTTTAAGAGACCGCATTAAGGTGGGCTAAAGGTGATCACAATTAAGGTGGCCTTCAAACACTTATTTGGAAAAGGGGGGGGGGTGTTCCAAATAGACCAACCAAGGTTGTCAAAACTTGAGACAGATAGTCTACACAAGCTTCCATAGACTCAACTCATAAATTTGTTAGAATTTACCAATTATAAAAAATAATATTAAAAAACCTATTAATGTCATATAAGCATAACATAATACTCTTGACATAATTATTAGGAAAAACCCAAGAAGTCCTAAATCGGTCAGAGACAGTGTCAATATAGAGTATATAAGTGGAGGAAAACCCTCATCCTATGAATTAGTTTTTAGGATTGAGTTAGGATTAAATCCACATTCTAATATGGTATCAAAATCTATCCTAGATCCATTAAATTGACTACCTATCATGTTATTCATACACCAAGCCCAAAAGTGTTGTGCGTGAGGGGGTGTATTGGGAGGTGGGACAATTATCTTTGAATTAGAGTAAACAAAATATCATCTATTTATGTACAATTAATGTAATCATCCTATATAAACATGCACTCGCTGTGTACTTTGGCAAATGGTTTTCACTCAGTTTCCTTTTGTTTCTCCTATTTTAACATGATATCAGAGCCTAACTGAGGGATTTATGAAAAATCGTGTCTCACGGGGACCTTTTACTCACTGCCCTTCTTTCATTTTTTTCCCAATTTTCAGTGGACCTTTTTGCTTGTTGTCCTTCTTCTGACAACCCTTTCTTCTTCTCTAGCAATTTTTTCCATCTGTTTCAACTTTTCCAACGAATTTTCTTGTCGTCGTCATTGTCACTATTCTGGTGACGTTTCCAGCCCTACGACTCCACTGTTCGATGCCTTTCTCGTTGATCTCCCCAGATATGTAAACTGTGTCTTCATTGGAGTTACCACACCCCCCTATGCGCCACTCCTCTGATGTGCAAAACAACACACTTCTTTACATGTGGCACACCGTCTTGGGTTATGCTTCTATTAGAAGTAGCCCCTCTTGTGCGAGCATAACCTCATAGTTTTGCCTCAAACAGAACATTCTTGCTAACACACCATTGGAGCTCGATTCTATTTGCCTTTAGTTTGACCACATTTTTTACCTCCATTTTTGGTGACAGGTGTAACGAACCGGATTATAAGTTGCTAATCTGGATGCTTGATGTGTGTATTATATTAATTAAATTACATGTGTTATGTTGACTGATTAATTGTTCTATTTATAACTTGTTGTTTGAGTGCTTTTGTCTTGGTATGCGTGCTTGACGGATATTGGACGTAAGCCAACTCTGCTGTGCTGTGGTTGCTGGCTGTGCACGTTAAGTGGACGTAGCCGTGTTTATAAGCAGTAAGCAGGCACAGTAACAAGTTCACTCTTCCTTCTTCTACCTTTGCGTTTCCTCTGTTTTCTCTCTAAAACTCACGCATAAACCTCTCATTCTCGACCCCTCCTTTGTTATCTCCAACCTACGAGAGCCACTGTAGCTGTTGCAAAAATCCCGACGCTGAGAGGAACTTCGTGGTTGGAATTGAAGCTTAGGAGAAACACATCGTGAAGCTCGTGAACGAACTCCTAGTTAGGTACGGGGAGTTTATCGTGTTACTTAACAGCTTTAGGTACCACGGTTTGGGGGCCAGGGAGTCCAGCTGTGATGATAACTGCATGTCCCTGGTGTGTGTGATGTTTTCCCAGAAAAGCTACGTCTTTTATGAATGGGATGTGGTATGCCTTAAATCTGTTGAATGTTGTTTTGTGTTAATGTTTGGTGTTCTTGTGGGGGAGTAGATGTTTTAAGAACTCCCCGTGCATGTGTGAAGTTGACATTTTGATGCTGAAAGGCTTCTAAGACACTTGCGGAAGTGTTCGTGAAGGTGATGAGTACCAGGATGGGTTGGTCATGTTGCACATAGACATTAACCCTTGTGTTTTGATGTCAGCTACCGAGATGGGTAGGCCGTGTTGAGAGGGTTACATGGCATGCATGCATGCATGCAGGATGTAACTTAGTCCTTGTTGGCGGACGTTAGTAGACCGGGTTCCCTACCCGGGGTGGTTCCCTTAGAGTCGTTAAGACTCGCTTCCCTTTCTATAAGGTATACTGGGTTACTTACCCGGGTGATACGTTAGAGCTGTTGAGCTCAAGTTACCTCACCATAGAGAGAGCTACCAGGTTGCTAACTTGGATGAGCTCGTGTCCTCTTGGGAAAAGAGCCACCGGATTTCCCTACTCGGTTGAGCTGGTGTTCTTTCTTCTAGAACGGGCGAGTTCCATACACGTGTCGTCGCTAGAATCTCATCCTTCCATTTCCTTAGAGAGACTGGATTCCTTACCCGGGGTGGACTGTTTCCTTTAGAATTGCTAAGTCCAAACCCCTTTTCTTGAGAACTGTCGGGTTCCTTACTCTGCAGAGCTTGTCTGCTCTTGGGAAATGAGCTACCGGGTTTCCTTACACCCTTGTGTGGGTTGGTGAAATAAAAATCCGGGGTCTTACAAGCGCTATCTAATGTAATCGACTACAATGCTTATGCAGTTGATTACATAGTACAGAACCCGTCCTTAGAACTTTATAAGGAATCTAAGGACCTCTTGACCGCCTTTGGCAAAACCTTACCAAATCCAACCGACCTCGACAGAGTTCCTCCGACCTCTCCCGTTTTACTACCCTTGTTTTCCCTTGTCCAAACTTTACCCCTCTGACCGACCCCTACCGACCTTGTCCAAGTTCTACCGACCTTGACCGACCTTGTCCGTCTTCATCCGACCTTGTTCGGATTCTTACCTTGAGATAGTATGTCTAAGTGCCAATCCGGACACCTCGTACTTCACACCGGTTCACCTGTTTGTACGTGTTTGGGAATGACATATATGACTACGTTGGTGACATTCAAACTCGGCCTATGTGATGGCTTGAGATGAGGAATGTGTTTGGATATACATAAATACCCACGGGGGTGTATGGCGTTATCCTAGCTAGGTCGGGTTGAGCCTGATTCTGGGTCATACATTGATGGTACCGTGGTGATATTCTATGTATAGTCGTGAGATGTCGGGACTGGGTGGTGGTAAACCTTGCGAGGACCACAGTCAGTGCATCATTAGGCCCTTGTGTGAGCGGTATGTTACATAGGGGGTGTATGACGGGTTACCCTTGCGAGGAAGGATTGTGTTCCTAGCCAGATCATACATTGATGGTGTCTATGTAACATACGACATTTGCATGACGGAAATAGGACGATTGACTGCATAATACGAGAAGTACTGGTAGCCATGTCTGTAAGGAGATCCTTATGACACCCATTTTGGTTGATCACCATGGGGGTGAGTCCTGTGCACAATAGAGTGACCCTGACGTATTACAGTAATCATTCGTACCATGGATTTTGGCCTATTTCCGGGATGGTACCACATTGCATAATAAGAATTGAGTCAGGAGCATGCATCATGCTAGATATTACAAGTCGATTTATGAGATGTTTGTGGATGTCCATGGATGTTAGTGTTTGATGGATACTTGGAATGTTCGTATTGATATGTTAATGACCATGTTGCTTCTTGACTGGGTTGTGTCCCTTTTCTATTGTATTTATTGTTGTTATTTAATATGGTGAACTCACCTTTGCTTTGTTGTACCTTGAGGGTTGGTACTTGTGATGATCGCGAACCGCGTTCGTGTGAGTAGATGGGCAACAGTAGGTGCTTTTGGGAGAGGACCGGATTGTTTGGAGCCGCCGTGTTTCGCCGGGATGTCCATGGACATGATCCCGGGTAGGAGTTGCACTCCTTGTTTTGCTAACTACACCCCTGACTTCTATTTCCCTTTCTATTTGTAAAACACTTGATGTATATTTTGAGACATAATCTTTTATACTTGTAATTAAATTATGTCTGGTATGTGCATACATATTTTCGAAATGTCCTATGAGTACCTTTAATTACGTTTACGTTATTTTCTATGAGGATGGTTGTTATTTGCTCGCGAAAAATTTATCATCATTTTCACACGCAACTAAAGGGGTGTTCGTTTTATTAAAAATGCATTTATATCATGGTCATGAGTTAGTAATACAGTAGCAACGTAACGGGTCGTTACAACAGGCTCCCTGGATTGAGGCGCACAAAGCCCAAGCCATTCCAAGACTGTCTCTCTCAACAATGGCTTCCATTGTCCTCTTTGTCCTAGATGTATTGGCTTTTGTCTTTGTCCCAGATGCACTGACCATGCTATGTCCCAAGTGCACTAGTCCCGACGACTTTGTCCCAAATACATTGGTCTTTCTTTCAATTTAAATAATTTTGGGTCTCCAGTATTGGTTTGAAGCTTCCAAATCTTGGTTTTAAGAAAGTCGAAACTTGCTTTATTTGCCATGAATTTTTCTTAGGCTGATGAGTAATCCAGCTCTTTGACAGTGTTATCTTTCTAGCAATATTCCCTAACTTCATCAAGATTCCTTAGTTGACTTCAAAATATTGTCTAAAGCTTTCATATGTTGGTTTTAAGAAAGTCGGGACTTGCTTTGAATTTTCTTTGTCTTCAAAATATTGTTTTTTAGTGGAGTTCAATTTTTTTTAATCTTTTTAGATGGAAACATTATTTCTTGTAACAAGTTGAGAGCTTAGTAAGCTTCAGCTTGAGGGGGAGTGTTGGAAATCAGAATTAACATTTTGATTCTATTAATAATTATAGTTTATATGGACATTATCTTTGATTTAAAGGAAACAAAATATCCTCTATTTATGTACAATTAATGTAATTATCATATATAAACATGCATATGCTATGTACTCTAACATACGATTTTCACTCAATTTCCTTATGTTTCTCTTATTTTAACAAGAAAAACTCAAGTCTCACATCTATTAGAAATATTGCCAAGATAGAGTATATAAGTTGAGGGTAACCCTTATTCTATGAGTTAGGGTTAATTTAGGCTGAAACCCACATTCTAAGAATAATAATAGTTCAACATTTCAACTTCATAATAAAGAAAAGAGTAGCAAAACACAATAATATAGTGTAATAGTACATTAGTACTAAATAAGATCAACTACATAAATGACCAATTCATACATAAATTCATAAACATATTACTTCCTATGTGAATACATTTTAAAAGGAGTTAATTTCTTCAAATCATTTGAATCATAGTGAAACTTTCAACAACACCTTTAACCCAAACTAATTGGGATTGGTAGTAGATGAACCCAATGATAGATATGAGGAGATTGAAAAAAACAGAGAGGAAATAAGATAAAAGAAAAGAAAGGGGAAAAGAGGGGGGAGATGAAGAGAAAAATGACTAAAAAGGGACCATATGAAACATAGATATAACAACAGGTCTAACCCTCCACCAAACTTATAGCTTTTCTCCATTCTGTCCTAAAACACACAGTCTGCTAATCTATATCTCACTCTATTAAGTCTTTTTTAATTACCTTTTCTCAGATAAGTTTCGGTCTACCTCTACCTATTTTTGTGTCGAGCTCTTGGTAACAAACTTTTGTTCTTACGAAGCATCCAATGACTGTTTCATTACGTGCCAAAATCACCTCAATCTATGTTCTCTCATTTTTTCACTCACTAGTACTACTGCTACCTTTCGTTGAATATCTTCATTTCTTATCTTATTCATCTTCGTCTAACCACACATCCACCCTCATTTCTGTTACCTCTAATTTATGCTCATGTTGTTTATGTGCTAGCCAACATTTAGCTCCATATAACATTGCAGGTCTTATAGTTGTTCTATAAAAATTTTCTTTTAGCTTAAGGGGAATTTTGCAGTCACACAATAACCAGATGCACTTCGTCATTTCATTCACCCTGCTCTGATTCTATGATTTACATCCTCATCAATCTCTTCACCTTTTTGAAAAATTGATCTCAGGTATCTAAAAACATCTTTCTTGGGTACATTTAAACCAAGTAGATGCACGAGATCTTGATCACCATCTCTTACCAGTGAAAACTCACATTTCATATACTCATTCTTGCTCCGACTTAATGTGAATCCTTTAAACTCCAAAATGTTTATTAACAATTCAAGTTTTCTATTAACACCGTCTTTGGTCTCATCAGTAAGTACAATATCATCTGCAAAAAGTATACACCACGACACTTTCTCTTGAATATCTTTTGTTAGTTCATCAATCACTAAGGTAAAGAGATATTGACTAAGAACCAAACCTTGGTGTACACCGACCGTGATAGGAAAATAACTTGATGTTCCATTACCAGCTTTCACACATGTGGTAGTCCTATCATGCATATCCTTGATTACATTTACATAGTTTAATGATACTTTTTTCTTCTCAAAAGTCCACCATAAAACTTTTCTTGGACCCTATCGTATACTTTCTCAAGATTTATGAACACCATACACCATATGTAAGTCTTTCTTCTTTTCTCGATACATTTCCATTAATTGTCGCATTAAGAAAATGGCTTTCATGGTACATCTTCCTAGCATAAATCCAATTGATTTACAGAAACCTTGGTCTTTCTCCTCAAACGATGTTCAATAACTCTCTCCCAGAACTTCATAGTATGGCTCATCAGTTTAATGTCTCTATAGTTAGAACAATTCTGGATATCTCCCTTGTTTTTGTAAATAGGCACAAACATATTTTTTCTCAAAGCATCAAACATCTTATTTTTTGAAGAATCTTATTGAAAAGATTGGTCAGCCATTTTATTGTCACATCCCCATGCCTCTCCACACTTCAATAGGGATGCCATCGGGTCCCAAAGCTTTATTATTCTTCATCCTCTTTAAAGTCTCATTAACTTCATGTATATTAATTTTGCGCACAAATCATAGGCAAAAATTACATTTGCTTTCAAACTTGCTAACCCATTTCTTGGCTCAAGAGTTTATCCACAAATGAGTTTGACAGCGAGCCAACTCGTTTTCTCTATCTAGAATCATATAGTTGTAATAGTTGTAAGAGTCTACTAGTTACCTTGAGATTAACTAATGGTGTGTAACTATTCAAATGATGTAACCCTTGGAATGCTTGGAAGGAAAGAACATAGCATCTGAAGGAGGCTAGTGTGAGCAAGACTAATTGCTGAAGGGTAGAGAGTGAATGCAACTTTAGCTGAATGAGTGAATGGCTAGGGGGATAATAGCCTGACCCTAGTCAAACTATAAATGCCACTATTCTTGCAACTGCTGGTTGCCTTTACCCTCTGAAATATGAGGGGACCTGCAGAAAACAGAATGTGTTCTTTATGTCTTGTATATCATTGTCGCTGTGAAAGCTGTTAATTCCTTTTTGAAATACTGCAGAGACACAAAAAAGGGGGGAATTTTCAAATATACAATCCTTCTATTCAGTGTAAAACTTTCATAAAGAAAATAGATTAATAAGGAAGAAATGAATCCTTACTAATCATTTGCCTTTAATTGGGATTTGAATTAAAAATCTGTCACATTTTAGACACTCCCGTTAAACTTGGATGATTATATCCAAGCTGTAAATGAAAGCACTGAGTTTTTGTTGTCAGGCAACCTTTGGTAAACAAGTCTGCCACTCTGCAGTCTGTTGACTCTTCTCTTTTGTAGGAACATAACTATATAAGTCATGCTGATGATTCCATCCAATAATGCATTCTTAATGTCAAGCTGTTGTGGCCAACTCAAATTGGTTGCTAAAGATAGGAGTACCTTAATTTTATTCAGCTTTGCTACAAATGCAAATGTCTCTGACTCTGTATAGTCAAGTCATTGGTTTGTGTATACCCCTTTGCAAGTCCCATGTATCTGTCTTTTCAAACTGAAAACCTGTTTGCAGTCAGCTGGTGTCTTCCCTCTTGGCACATCCAGCACATCCATCACCTGCTAAATTTAACTTTTCTCCAAGGACCTTATATAGTATGTTTCTGCCTCGTCCCATATAACACTTCCTGAATAGTCTTTGGAGTTTTTGTAGGTAAGAACAAGTAACATTGTAGACAGGGAGGGCAATCTAAGACAACTTAAGATAGGATAGAGTATGTTACCGAGTTTCCTTTCTGAGAGCAATGTGTCAATCAATATCAGATGACATAAACTTAAGGGAATTCATAAACATTTGGAGCTATTATTGTTTCCAACTCTCTCGCTTTCTTGAGTAAACGAGTGTCTTGGCATTTTGTACTTCTACATCTCCTTTGAGTTTAAATTACCTGCTGTTTATGGCATGTAAGGATGAGATAGTTTGACACATTTAGTGTTTAGAAAAGTTAGTATTTTAGACAGATTTAGTGTTTAGAATGGGTTTATAAAGGGGTTATGTAGAGGTCAAAGACCAAGCTTTGCTCAAATTCAGTCCTTGAAGATAGGGATTTTGGGAGAAGCAGTGCTTTAAAGAAGATAACATTAGGGGCAAAC
Organism: Glycine latifolia; assembly: GCA_013407115.1. Classification (NCBI taxonomy): domain Eukaryota; kingdom Viridiplantae; phylum Streptophyta; class Magnoliopsida; order Fabales; family Fabaceae; genus Glycine; species Glycine latifolia. The sequence goes on from CM023941.1 coordinate 8,459,853, forward strand.
AAAGGTTATTGATGGATCATAGCAGTTGTAGCCTTTTTGAGTAGGAGAGTACAACCACAACAATGAAGACTTTTTCCTTAATAGTTTTGCCTGTAGTTTTCCTCGGTCTTCATCTGCCTCTAGTGATGGGACTACTTTTCATCTCCTCACTGGGAGTTCTACATGTCTTCTCCACACTTACTCAGACAACCACCCATGACGAGATTCTACCATCTTTTCTACAATAGATGCTGCCCCAACTTTTTACCAAATGCATTCATTCCTAATCCTTTCTCGTTATGTTCACTTGTCCAATGTCCAACGCAAAATTCTCATCTCTGCTGCATTGTGTTTATAATTTATTTTTGAGTAGGAGCGTAACCAAAAATTAAACACATTATGTGATTGAGGGTTTAATTTAAATGGGGTAAAGCTAAAAACACCAAGGGGCAGGATCAGAAATGAGGTGGGAGGTAGGGAAAAAATGCTGAAATATTTTGTATAGGTGTTTCATAGGACAGAACACAGCTTGGCATTCTATTGATGAGGTAGGCAGATATCAAATTCAACAGGCACACTCACATTATGAACTTTCTAATTTCTAATTCATATAATATATTTTATGAAAGTTAAATTCCCAAGAAAAAGTATTTCCCACTTCACTAATTTTCAAATTTTTCGGTGCATTGATTATGTTTATTTTGTTGGAGACACTTTGAGAGGTTGAGATCACTTCATTTTTAGGATTCATTCTTTCAAATTTGTATTCCAACTTCATTCATCTTTCTCCAACCCTGCGTTACTATTACTACTATAGTCAAGGTCTTAACTTCCTTCTGCTCCAATCACTTACTGTCCACATGCCACTTTTCCTCTTCCATTTAATTTTGAAGTTAAACTACTCTTATGGTCCAATTTAGCTTCTTAGTGCTAAACATTTTAACCAATGTGTGCATAGCACTTGATAACAATGGTTTGTGTATCATTTTATGAGCATGCTGTATTTGGCATGGAAAAGGATGTTTAGGATCCGTAGAAGATTATTTTATGTATCATGGCATATACCTCAAACTTGATTACTCATTGCTGCATAATTTACTTTGTTTACGGTACCTTCTTGTCCATTTGATACTTAAAAACGATACAAATTATTTTGTGTTCAACTTTCCAACTTTATTTTCAGATATGGGTGTCCAAGCATGGAAGAGCTTGAATGCTACAATCAGAAATACAAGACAAGGTTAGATGAAGTTGGAGCGCTTGGAGATACCTGTTGATATGGCTCTGGAGGTAATGCATAGTTGCTATGTCCTATACTCTTGTACCAATGGGATTTTATTCAGTAGTAAATGACTGTTCCTTTGAAGTGTATTTAGTACTTAACAAAGCATAATTTTGCTTTGAAGGTTTCATCCCCAGGCGCTGAGAGGCTACTAAAAGTGCCAGATGATATTAGTCGATTGAAAGGCATGCCTATGAGAGTCTATTATACAAAAAATATAGAGTCCAATTGCCCAGAAAGGGATGGAGTTTTCTTGTTAGATTCTATAGAAAATGACTCGGAGATGTGTGTGTGGAAGTTGGCAGACGTTAAAGAGAATAGAGACCCCCTTAAAAAAGGCAGACCTTTAAGTCGTAAACAGAAGGATTGGAGATTAAAACTGCCATTTAACTTGCATAGAATGGTAAGTCTTGTTAGATTTGAAGACTTGTTAGTGTTTTAAGTGCACAATTAAATTGAAAATTAAGTGGAAGCAAATAAAAGAGAAAAAAAAAACATAAGAGTATTTTAATTGGTTCAGTAACTAGAAGAAATTACTTGTTACCTACATCCAAGGACAAAGAACCTGTAGATCCTTTACTCACACTAAAGTACCAAAGAAATTACAACAGCGTTCTCAAGATTACACGGTCAAACTTTTAGTAAGAACAAAGCCTGTAAACAAGAAAACAAGGTTTATAGGAAACAAAAGAGAACTACTTTTTATCAATGTCAAAAATAGACATTTCTCAACCTTCAATCTTCCTCTCAACCAGTTCCTTACAAAGAATAGTCTCAAGAACACAAATTGGACCAAACTCGAGAGAGAGATTACCTCTACTTACAATACCACACCAACAGGAACGCAGAACACAGATCATAGAAACCTATATCTTCATCACTCTATTTTCACTCACCAAACTCAAGATTTATACAGAAATAACAAATCCTAGCAGAGTTACTTTACAGAAGAAAACAAGAAGATGAAAACAACGTTTTTGGAGTCTATTTAAAAATTGGAAGCCTAAAGGTCTAATAAAAAGAACGTGCTGTACACCACTTGTGCAATAGCAGTTTTATATATACCAATATTAAATTTAATGTTATTTTGATTCAGGAACATGGATTTTCTTTCTGTCTCTCCTCCCTTCCCCCTTTTGCCTACCTATATTTTCCTGACTAGATATGATATGTGGAAGTAGTTTGAGAAAATATGATTCTTTTAAATTTTAGTAGTGAGCTCGGTAGCAGGTTTTGTTCTGGTTTTCAAAATTGTAGATGCAATTTGAGTATAATTAGCTGTTTCTTTGGACATAGGTTTGTACTGTATGTTTGGTAGTGCTTTCACCAGGTCCAATGTGCATCAAAACTGAAGCAACTAAAACTAGCTTCCACAATTTTTTTTGATAATATGTGGTAATTTAAGCTTCAAAAATGCGTATTTGAAGCGGATCCAAACATGTGTTGTCTAAGCAATTCAGCAAGAAGTTCAAAGATAAAGCTCTAAATTTATTATTTTTGTAATATTCAGAAATTAAGCTTATTACCATGAGCATAAATGCATAGCTACAAGAATAGAGACCTCTTTCATTATGTTGCTCATAAATGGAATAACATTTTCATTTTTAATATAGCTACAAGAATAGAGACCTCTTTCATTATGTTGCTCATAAATGGAATAACATTTTCATTTTTAATTATATCATGTTATTCTCAAGCATTTCTAATAAAATTCATAATTGTGCTTTTTAGGCTTGATTAGGATTCCTGCCACTTTTTATCTCTCCTTTTGTGGAAAGGCTTACAAGTTATGTGTTAGGAGTTAGGAAAATTAGTTGAGACAGTTATGATAGTAGGAGTTAGTTGAGGTAGCTATGATAGTAGAAGAGGTTTGCTAGGTATACAGGGTTAGAAGTAGTTCTAACCCCTTCTACCAACTATTATAAGTGTCTCAACTAATTGTCCTAACTCCTAACATTATGGGAAAGAGACATTCCATGAAAAGAAACATAAAAAAATGCTACTTGATACCTAAGTTGTATTGCTTGTGATGTCCTAACATGACTAGCATAAATATTTACAACTTTCATTTTCCTCGTTTTTTGTCACCATTTTATGGTTATCTTAAAAATAAGATTGTGAACTACATGTTCATCATTGTAAAGCATATTTTGAGTGCATATTTTAATCGTGTCATGATACCATCATGGAGGAGTTTGTTAGGCTTGATTATAAGTAATGGGGTGTAAGCTGCAGGACCACATTCCTAGTGCTTGCTGTCTTTTTTTTTTTTTTCCTTTTCACCATCATAATGTCATTATTTTGAATTCTTATTTAGAGTGGAACTATGACTGCGGCCTAGGTAATGATTATTGTAAATTTGTAAAGCATGAAACATATTTGAAGCTTTGGTTTATATTTTCTTTACATTTTGTAATTTCAACTTCTAAAATGAATTAAACTTGTATTTTGTTTAATTCCAAAGTTTCAAATACTGCTTCATTTAAAATCAAGTATTCAAGCAATGATTGTGAACTTTATGATAAAACTGAATTCCGTTAAATTTCAAGTCCCATATTTGTACGGAGTACCAGCTTTTACCCTGTTTCATAGGCAGGCAAAACATTGGTATAATGATTTCAATGATTTAAATATCATATTATAATCAGTCACCACTAGATGTAGAAGTGCATGGTAGAGCTGATTTGTAATTTGTAGGTTTCATAGCCCTTCATATCTCTATGTAACACCTCACTACTTTTTCCCTTAGTTTCTTGTGGATGAGAAGAGTTTATTTATCATATAAATCAATCTTTAACCACAGTAGCATTAGCATCCTCAATGTACTTTTTTTTTGTATCCTTTTCATTTTTGCTGCATTCCTATCATTTCCAGCTAAATTCGTTGGCTATAACCATCCCTTAACCTTCTCATCTTGGGAGAAGTTGATATCTTCCAAGATAAACATATATAGAGTATATTTTTTTTTGGGTACAAAACATATCTGGAGTATACCAACATGAAATGCTTTTAGTTTTTAATTGCATTCATTCTTATATTGTTAGGCCCATGTGATGTGAGAACACAGTTGCCCGTGTAGCTAGCTTTCTCATTATTTATTTCCCTACATGTTTTTTTTTTATAAACTTTATCTATTCTTCATATGAAGTAATCTGGCTCCTCCACTCACGTAAGATCATAATAAAATTCTTTCTTTAAATATACTATTCAAATATTTAGTATAACTGTATTTCCAATATTTAAACTCAAAAGTCGAAATAATTAATTAAATTGAAATAACTCTACACAAGTTGATCTATTTGTTTGATGGTATTTATCCATTGATTTACACTAAAAAAAAAGATTATTTAGTTTAATTGTTTTTTCCAACTTACTAAGAGATTTTTTGAAAAAGAAACAATTATTTTCACAAAATTAAGCATTATCAAACACGCACTAAATTTTACGACACCACAGATGTACCAACATGATGTGCATCTCACGGTCAAAAAGTTATCAACAGTGAAGAAAAAAGAATCTATAAATGGCCTAGGAGGCTAGGACGAAGTTCATGCACCCAACAGTGTTTAAAATGTGATCTCTTAAGTATTTTTTCATGACTGTGAAGCCAAAGAGGAAGAAAATTGAATGTACAGCATATGATATTGAGAAGTTCCAGTCAAATTATGACGCTTTGTTCTTTTGTCTAGTACTTTTTCTTTCTTTTATTTGATTTATAACGTGTCATACCATTTATTTATTTTCTCTTTGATTTATAAGATGAATTAATTATATTTTTTTATTTTTTAAATTTTTTCAGATTTTCACTTAATCTCTAAATAAAATTGACTGGCCTTACTTTCTAATTTTTTTTTTCTTTTATATTTTTCATTCCTACCAACAAGTGTATTGTTAAATAGTGACATGGCAGTGGCTGTGAGTGACACGTGTTAAATGATTGTGGGGGGTTCATATTCTGGCTTCTGAAAACTTCCAGAAATGCTTAGATGATTTTTTTAAAACATGTTAAACAATTTCAGAAATTGGTTCTCATTTGAACTTCGAAACCGATGAACCCCAGATAAAAAAAGTACCAATCTTTGCAACATATATTGCACCAATCAAACTTTACACATTCAGTTGATTCACATGAGAGGATGGAAAAAAACACAAAGAATGAAGTGGGTTTTAACCTAAGCTAAAGAGAGTGCCTCTGTAAAATCCCCACCCAAAACCCTCCACCGCCCTTTCCCCTTCCGCAAACCTAGCCTCCGTGGTCAATGCTCAACTCGATGCCATCTCACCTCCATTCGCTTATAAAGGGTTTGCCAGTTGGAGGTTTTAATGTTTCGGAGTTTGAAAACAGAGGTGAAAGAAGAGAGCGTGATTCAGTGTCCTCGAATATCTGAGGAAGCGCCACAAGACCGAGATTCTCAGTGAGAGGAAGTACCAGAAGATCGACTATGGCGCCGATGACGATTACTTGAGCAATAGCGGTGGCTCTGACGACACCAAAGCGGATGAACTTCATCTTTGTCACTCGAAACCTTTGCGTCTTCGGTCCCAACTTGAATCCGTCCGCATCCAATATTGTCGTCAATCTATACCTTCGTTAAACAATTCCCCCAAACCCATCACAAACCTCATTTTTCCTCTTCGATTTATCTTTCTCCCTCTCTCAACCCAACACATTCAGGGGACACAATCTCAGATTCGTTTGCTATTTTTACAATTACTTGGGTTATACGTGGTTTTGCATCGTTTTTGCGTTGTGGGTTGGTTTTTGAGAAAGAAACATGATCTGTTAGATTTGTGTGGTAGCCGCCATAAAGTGGTATAATATAGTTTACACATTTTAACCAACCATTCTGGCTGTCAGAAACCCCCCAAAATTATGGCCATAATATAATTAAAATTATTTTTGACCGCCAAAATATACGGCCATAAAATAATTAAAAATTAATTGCCACCGCATATAACAGCATATAATGGAGATTTTAAACGGCAGGGATGAAAAAAAGTTATAGATGAACAAATATTAAGGATTAAGATTGGTCAATTTTTTATCTAAGAATTAAAAGTGAAAATTAGAAAGAGTTTAGAAATAAAAAACACAATTAATCCTAAGATTTAAATAAAGTAATTTCTATTTAATCACAAATTATTATATATAATAAATTTGTTTATTTTTATAATAACTATTTTTAAAATTAATTATATCAATAATAATTTATAATTGATTAATAATATAAAAACTTATATATTGATAGTTTATAATTATTAAACTCTTAAATAGAAGTCTTTATACAAATCATAAAACAAGAGAAACAATGTAAGGGAAGTGGGGAGAAGGATATACATTTATTTACATCAAAGTTTACAGCAATAGGTTATATCAAAGGAATAAGGCAATGAATATCATATTACTCCATCACAAAGGAATCAATCATGGATGAAGTGCGGAAAATTGATGAAGATAATATTAAGGGTTTCACTCCTCAAATACGTTACATTATTGGCAGATTCTAATATGAAGTCTTAGAGTTCTATCCTTATCGGTGAAGCATTAATTTTTACCGTTAGATAAATTTATTAAATATTCAAGAGTTAAGATTTAAGAAAGAGAATTATCTTGTATTTTTTAAATATATTTAATTTTTTTATATCATTTTTTTTTATCAACGACCTAATGGAGTGAGATATAGATTGGCGGACGGTATGTCTTATGACGGAGTGGAGAAAAGCGATAAGCTTGGTGGAGGGTTAAACCCATTAGTAACTCTATGTTTCAGTCGTTCCCTTGTTTTTAGTCTTTTTCTCCTCCTCTTTTCTCCCTTCTTCCTCTCACCATTATGTTTTTAGCCTTTTTTTCTCTCATTTGTCTTACTTTCGATTTATCATTGGGTTCATCTACCACCGACCCCAATTAACTTGGGTTAAAGGTGTTGTTGATATTGATGTTGATGTTGATTTTTTTTATCAACGACGCAGGGATGTAGGGAGAGGGAAAATGAAAGAAGTAAAAAGAGGGATAGCGATGCAAGGAGGTTGTTGGCGTCATTGTGGTGGGATCAGAGTTGTCGCCAACGAGGAGACGGAGAAGCAGCTACTGTCACCGCCATAGAAGAAGTCGTTGTCGTAGTCATCAGTGAAGAAGTGGTCGGAGAGGATGAAGCGCAACAGAAGGGAAAGGACTTTCTTGTGATGGTAGAGTCGAGGGCGACGACGAGGCGACAGAGGTGGCAGACGAAGTGGTCGACGATGCGAGGGGAGGGGGAGGCGGTGGCAGAAGTTCAACAAGAAGGGATAAGTGATCAGATATGACAGGGAGAGGGGACTTGGTGAAGTTTGGGAGCTTGATCAGGGAGGAGTGATCGAAAACGACGGAGATGTAACAAATGAGATGAGTTCATAGCGGACGCAAGGGGGCAAGGGTGGGCCACCGTCCCCCCTAAAATTTTATTAATATAAATTTTATTATTTATATATATATATATATTAAAAATTAAAATTAAAAAAAAATTTGACAATAAAAAAAGTTGTGGTATTGTAAATGTGTAGACTGAATGAAGGCCAGCTCATAATCATCTCATCTTATTTTATCTTTAAGATTCAAAAATAGGATATAATATTTTTTAGTATTGCATTAAAAAATATGATAAAATATTTCTAAGATTGCATTGCATAATATAATATAATATTTTTAAGATTACATTGCATAATAAGATAAAAATATTTTTTAAGATTGCATTAAAAAAATAGGGTAGAATATTTTTTAATATTGTATTCAAAAATAGGATAAAATATTTTTAAGATTGCATTGCATAATATAAAATATCTTTAAGATTGCATTGCATAATATGATAGAATATTTTTTAGGATTGCATTCAAAAATTGGTTAAAATCATATGCTTAAATTAGTATAAATAGAAACATATTTTTGTGTTTATAGTATGTATTCCATAATATTAGAGCTTTAGAGAGTTTATATTTGCATCATTGAGTGAATTGTTGTGAGATCATATAGAAGCGTCTAACAAGTCTGATTCTTCAACTCTCCATCAGGATTTAAAGGTACCTATTTGCTTAAGGAATAGAAGCGTAAAGGTAACTATTTTATTGTATTCTTCTTCTTGACTTTGGAAGAGGTCGCAGTTGAGAAACTAGGATACTAGTTATGTCTCAGTTCTTGGTGAATTGAGACATGCGACTTCTGACTAGGAAACAAGGATACCAGTCTTTCTTGGTGAACTGAGACTAGAACTTTTTGCCGGGAAAACAAGGATACCAGCTGAGATGATTGTTGTGTAAGGGTAGACTAGGAAACTAGGATACTAGAAACTCTTGTACACAAAATTATTATAGTAGAGTTGTCCATTGGATTGATTATCTAATTTGGACGTCGTGATTTTTTTACCCAATTGGATTTTCCATGCTAAAATTGATTGTGTCTTCTTTATCTCTTATATCCATATTATTGCTTTGAGTTTGATTTTAAATTGTGAATTATTTTATTAAGACTCACTAATCTTTGTCAATTTGTTCATCAACTCACCATGTTTGCAATTTGCCTATCTGTGAAGATAATCAAGATCAAACTTCAAAATAGAATGGAAGACCAACTTCTTGATGATTCTTTGATTACATACATTGAAAAATAAATTATTTTGAGTTTTAGCACGGATTCAATTATAGATTATTTTAACAATATGAAAATAAAGTGATCTTAATTTCTGTAATAGATTTTTTTAAATTTTTTATATATTAAATTTTTATTGTCTTTAAAATACTTTTATTTATGATATAGTTTTTTTTTATGTTCATCTCTCTCAATAAAATTTATGAGTGTGCCACTGAATGCGTTGATGATAGCGGGTGAATGTCACGGTCGTGGGTGGTGCCGTTTGATCTAGAAAAGAAAAAATGTGAAAGACGCGTGGGGGTGTTGAATGAAGATAACATAAAAAAATACTTTAATTATTTTCAATTTCATTTTTGAAATAATAAGTTTTTTATTTTTTTTCCCCCCGGTGAAAGAACCTGTCATAACAAGTTATTTTAGTCTCTCACTGGTGAACCCGTGCTTTTGAACTTCATATTAGAATTCACCCACGTTATTTGTATTTTGAAGGTATGTCAATTGACATTTAACACGTAAAGACAAGAATAGTATTAGATACACGCGTTTAGCCAATCTTTTGCACTTGGTAAGGTCCCCAGCAATTAACCAAGCCCACAACACTATAAATGAGTGGGCTATAACTCACTATATGACCCTATCTTGAAGTGAATTGAAATAAAAATAAGAGAAAGATAAAAAGAAAAAAATAGAAGGAAAAAAGTAATAGATATGATAAATGATGTAATGAAAATTGAGAAGAGATATAACAAGAAAAAACATGAGTTGGAAATTGAATGGAAGAGAAAATGAGTACATGTTAATATTTTTCTTGTGTTTTAGCATTTTTATTTTACAACTTGTATTTTAGTAGTATTGATTTCAAAACAACAGCATGTGACGTATAAAAGGTTGCTTAACTTCTTTATCCATTGACACAGGCTCTCCTCAAATGCATGGTTGTGAATAGTGTATAAGTATGACTATGGAATTTCTTATTCCTCCAAGAAATCTGTGGTAAGGACAGAGAGAGTTTGGAAGGATGTGAAAGTAGGTGAACTCGTGTATTTGGACACTACCTCATTCCAAGTACATCTAGTTGCAATTTTTTTAGTACCGTTAGTTAGACACTACCTCATTCCAGGCTCTCCTTTTTAATTTTATTATTTCATATTTTTATTTAGAAACATTTGCATATATTTATTTATATTTAATATATTTTTATAAAAGATAAACACTAACATACATTTGTTTTGATTGTTTTTTTATTATGAAAAAGCTCAAAAATGTAGTTTTCTTTAAATGTAGTTTTATGCTATAGTTTTTTAAGATTTTTATACTCATCAACTACCATTTTTACTTCTAAAATAAGTTTTAAAATAATTTTCAAATTTTTCTAAAAAATTATAATTTTTTTTACAGAAAGCATATAAATATATTATGAATTCTTTACATGTACATTTATTTAAAACCGTTTTTCCAAAAAAAAAACTAAAGGATACATAATCTTTTTTTTATCACCATGATATTGGTGCATAATATTCACCAATTTTATTGATGACTAATCTTTGTTGAGAAATCTAATTAATCACTCAGAGGGACGACTTGTTAGGATAAAATCTTACTAGCAATAACTAATGTTGTTATCTTTTTATATTACTATTTTTCTCTTCTATACTTTTCTTTTTTAAAAAATAATATTTATATGGTTACATCATTTAATATTTTTTATTAATGACAGTCACACTCCTTTTCCAAAAAAATAATGTTCACACTGTTTTTTTTTAATATCATTAGAGTTTTTTCTGATAGAATAAATATGTATTTTTATATTATTAAATTCCTCTTGAAAGAAATTTCACAACTTATAAATATAAGTATACAGTATCTTAATTTTAATTTGTTAATCAATTTTTATTGATACATGTAGTTTCAACAAAACAACCAACATTGTTATTTAGAAAATTTGTGAGGTCAAGTAAATTAGATTGAGAGGTATGTCGCTTCAAAAAAAAAAAGATTGAGGTATGCACTCATGAAAATAATGAATTAAGATGTGTTTCCAACTCAACTTGCTCAATGAATATATTAAATTGGATTAAACCCATAAATTTAACATGTATGAAAGATAAAATTTATTTGTTGTCTCCTATAATTTCAAAAACAGCTTATCATCCTCTAATTAAGGTATGTTTGGGTAAGTTTGTTTAGAAGCACTTCTAAAAAAAAATAAGGAAAAAAAAAGAGATGAGCTTTTCCATAAGCAAAAATAAACTCTTAATTAACTAATTTTTAGAAGCTTACAAATATATCTTCTCTAAAAGATGAGATGAAATCTACAAATGAGCTAATGAGCTAATAAAAAACTCATTTTAGCTGATGAAAAAGTTCATTTCTTTTTTTTCTTCTTACTTTCTTCTTCTAGAAGTGTTTCTAAAGAAGCTTACATCCAAACAGACCTTTAAAAGCCTAACTTTCAAAGCAATTGATCGTAAACTTGACGGGTGTGGAATGAGGCAATGAGGAAAAACAATGAATAAATTGATTAATTGTTTCGTGTTTAGAGATCACGATAAATGTCATGATTTTGGATGTGTTAGATTATGGTTGTTTGAGGAGAAAATGAGGTGTCACGAAGAAAATTAAGATGATTTTATTTGTCATGAATGTAATAACCTAGGTTTATAATTAAGAGAAAAAGAAAGAAAATTTAAATTTAACTATATTCCGTCACAAAAAGTGTTAGCGACGGAATTAGCGACGGATTAGCGACGGATTTTGCAACGGATTTAGCGACGGCCAGAAATGTCCAGAAGGCCATTTTTCACTGGAATTTGGCGCTGGAGGCGTGAAATTGGCGCCCGGAGCGCCAAATCTCGGGCAGGCACCCTATATAAAGGGATTTTCACGATTTTGGGGGTCAAAAATCAGTTTTCTTCTTCCCCAAAGCCTTGTTCCTCCATTGATGACTTGGAGAGCTTCATACCCGCTTATCCTTTGACCTAAACACTTGATAACCAACTAGGAAAGTGATTAGAACCCCGAGAGGAGAGAAAACCCCCGATTGATTCTTGAGAATAGCTGAGAAAACTCCTTTTGAGAGAATTTGGGAATCTCCAAAGGAAAGCTCAGAGAACTTGGGAGTGGCTGAGACCCATTGCGTGGAAAGGACACCGGAGCTCGAGAGGGTGGTCCTTGGGTCTTCCTTGCCGTTATTGAGGTAAGAAACTCAAGTTTCTCAGCTTGATTTTGAAATTGGGGGTTTGCATGAATAGTAACCCTTTTGTGATGGGGCTAGAATTAGCTCTGGGTTCTGTAGAAGATTATGTTCAGGGGGGTTGTTGTGATAATGTTAGAGCCTTCAGAGATCATTACTGATGAAGTTTGATTTTGGCTCTGAGTATGTATGAGTAGAGATAAAAGGCTAGTAATATGACTAGTATGAACCCTAGAGCAGTTGACAAAGTTGCTCATGAGAGTGTATAGATGAGGTTTATGAGCTTGAACTGCTGATAATGAGAAGTTGGATATTGAGAAGGTTAAAGCAGGGATATGCTTTGTGTTAGCCTGATCAGAGTCCTTGTAGAGACTCTGTAGCCTTGATGAGGCCGAGAGGGATCCTGTTGAGGGTCTGAGATCACTTGTACAGTGATTAGTATATGTTTAGAGAAAGGATGATAGTTTCCTTTCGTTTGAACGGTTTAGGATCGTATTTAATGTGATATATGCTTGTTTTATATAGGACGTGAGCGTGAGAGCTCCGGTGGTGTAGACCACGAGACCGGGAGAGCCGGTGACTTGGCTAGAGCAGGTAAACTCTTGATTCTTGAATGTAATTCCTTCGTTGTGTTCAGCCATGCACCCATATGAGGTGATGGTTCTGTTGTGCTGTTATGCCATGTTGTTGATTGGTTATAGATCTGATTAGCTGAGGAGTGATGATTGTGCCCTATGAGAGGGTAATGACTGTGATTTGAATTGTGATGCTTGCCTTTTGATCTGAACCCAGAGATGGGTGATTATGATTTGTTTGGCTGGTGGTAAGCATGATTGATTGTGGAATCCTATGGTAATAGGATAGATGACATGTGATGGATATAAGCCTGACATGAGATGTTTCCTGTAATATAGAGGTAGCCTCTTTAGTGAGGTGTTCCTATATTCACAGATGTAGCCTCCTCAGGCGAATTGTATTGAGACAGGATATGAGTTGTAGCTCATGATAGAGGCCGGCCCGGTATATAGGAGTCCTCCAGACGTGGTTGTACCTATATATTTTCGGGGTGCTTCTGATAGATAGTGATGTCCTGCCATGAGATGTCCTAGTATATATTGGATCCTCTGTGAGTGGGGATCGGCATATATATCTAGATGAAAGCCTCCGCAGGATGATGATGATAGGTGATAAATGGTGATGACCATCGGAATCACGTGGATATTGACAGATGGTTGTACATTGACTGTTTATGTGTTGATTGAATGAATTGTTGATGATAACCATGATAATTATGATGTTTCTGTCTGTGTATCTGTTGTCAGTGAACCAGGGGAAGGAAATACCTTCAAGGGCCCTGAGTTTACTGAGATTTTATATCTCACCCCTTGTGTGGGGCTATGTTTTGCAGGTGATTCTTCCAGAGTAGCAGAGAGATCCCAAGGCAAGAAGCCTATGCAGGATTAGCTGCTAATGGATACCTTAGGCTAGAGGACTTGAGCATGTTGCTCAGATGTTTTGTATTTAGTTTTGGTTATGGTTTTTGATGTACCCTGACGGGATATTTGTATAGTTTTGTACTGTACAGAGAAACTATGATGTATATTCACCATATTATAGTGTACAGTGTTATGATAGTGACCCTTGATGATGTCACTTTTTAGTTATGCTTCCAAACTGCTTAAACTCTGATTGATTATCTGCTTGAATGTGAATTTGTGGTTAGTAATGACCCTTCCAGCTGAGGGGACGTTACAATGAACTTCACCTTTGTTTTTCCATCCAATTTTCTTTACTGTCGTGGAGAATATTGGGAGAATTTTGTATGGTTTTTATTACTTTTTTCTACACTTTTATTTTTCTCTAATTAGGAAAAGTAGTATTTATTTTAAATTTCATTACATTTTTCTTCCAATTTCTCTCCTTGTATTTCCTTTACTACTATTTTTTACTTAAACTAAAGGGTAAAATCGTAAAAGCTTAAGAGAAGCGAATATTTGTCTCAACTTATTAAGCAATACATATTAGTGTATGTTTGGATAGCCTCCAATAATGTGAGAAAATGTCAACCAATTGCACAGCTAAGTCGATCATATAAAAATATTTATTATTACCTTTGTTCCTTTTTAATTACTTCATATGTGGACCGAAATATAAGAAGAAGAAGAAAATTGAATCACTTTCACCAAGAAAATTAGTCATCATCATTTAATTTTGATAGTCTTAATAAAAAAAGTTAATTCATTTCTTCTTAAGGTATCCCCTACATTAATTACGTAGACAAAAAAGAGAAGATTGCTGGAAATAAAAGTCCAATTAAATGAAGTGTAAGTAGGAGATAGTTAGTTAAAAGTTGCTAATATTTTAGTCTAACTCACACTAAATTTTTTTTCCTTTAGTTCAGAGAGTATCTTTTAAGGTTATTATGTATAAATCAAGAAACACAATAAATTTTCTTGATTCTAATCAAATAATTGTTGGATTTTCTATTTTATCCATTTTTATTTTCACTCCATAATAAATGTATGTGTAAATTAATTAAAAAATTAAAAGAAAAGCAAGGATATAACAGATAAAATAATAATTATTGTGATCTTGAACTTTGCAAGAAAAATAAAATAAAAAATTATCCAAAAATTCAACAATATAATTAACAATAAATTGAGGGAGTACATTTTAAACTTATCATATTTATAATCAAAGTTTCCTTATCTATTTCAATAATTTGAGTTATATTCACATTATATACAACTCAACTATTTCATTGCTCACTATTTCATTGGAAATTAAAGATATTAAAATAAAGTTTTCATTAACATACATTTACAAGAACATATATTGATTGCATTGCCTTCGTAAAAGTTGTATCTAATTCTAAGTTTCCTATGATTTTTTTACCAACATGACAATGTTTATCAAAAGCTAAATATAATGTGTATTGGTTAATCTAAATTTACAAGAATCTCACTTAATTTTTGAATATTAAATCTAAACGAAAGAAATTGCAAGACCACAAAACTCAATAATTTAAGTAATCCAATGTTTTATTCGAACTATATTTTCTTAGTTCGCCATCCACTAAGATGTGGAGTGTAGGTGAGTTGGAGGAGGAAGTATCCATTTGGAGCCTTTTATTATGCCAAGTGTTATGTAAGGTTTGACCTCCTTATTATAGCTGCTTAGTTCAAGGAATACGCCCTTCAGGATCTGCACCAGGTCCCTTGTTATGATATTCTCCAAAACGTACAGTTCTATAAATAACCACATTGTATTGATTAATATGACAACAAATGTACTTTAAATGTTTATAAAATGAAAAAAGATCAAAAGGATTATGTGTAATGCAACATAATTATACACATTTTTGCATTTTTATGGAGCTACATGTCTAATATAAATGTAGAGATGTAAAAGAACCATTGATCATGTAAAGTTAAATTAGATGGTTACTTGTCATATTTAGGGTGCATGTTGTTACAACTTACAACACCTTTTTTTTCACAACACTACTGATTTGGCAAAAGCAAACACGGCTTTGGAATGAGACATCCATGCTCACCCTAAGAAAGTGTTCATCGTAGTTCTAGTGACATTGCAATGTACAAATGAGTAGGCATCATCCTTTGTCTCATTTTTTCTTGCTTATGCCGCTATAGCTGCAATACCTTTGTCGCCACCAAGCGTTCTTAGTTCATTGCAATATTCTTTGTATCATAAAATGAATCTGATAAGTGTCATATTTCAGTGAAAAATCATGTTTCAAATACTAGCACTTATCTTTCGATTTCAATAACTTTGTCTATAAACTTGCCCTAAAACCTAGTTACATAGTGTTTATTACTTGTATGAATGTTGTTTTTATATTTCAGAAGATTAATCCAATCATGTTTTGTATTTTGATAGGTTCTGAGGCTTCCGAAAAAGCAAAGCAAGCAAAATGGGCATAAAAATCAAATTTGGGAGGTGTCAGAAGCAAAATGGCCCAGAACTTGTCCAGGCCTATGACCTTTCTTCACCATTAAGCTTTTAACTTGCCCAGGCGAGCATCCTTAATGTAATTTGGTCGCCCAGGTGATTGGAGGTTTCCAGAAAGATCTTTTAACTCGCCCAGGCAAGTTAAAATAGGCTAAAATGGTCCACTGGGCGAGTGGCATCAGCAAGTGGCATTAAACTCGCCCAGGCGAGTGAAAATAGGCAAAAACACTCGCCTGGGCGAGTGGACACGAGCAGCCATCCCTTCCTATAAATAGGCATGCAAGGGTGAAGGCAAAACATGATTTTGGAGGGAGAGAATGAGAGGAACAGCCCAAGAGGCTTAGAGAGAGGTGAGAAAAGAGAGAAAAAGAGTGGAAACTCTGCAGGAACGAGCCGAGGATCGCTACCTTCGTCATGTTTTCTGTTGATATCTTGCTCTACACCATGATTGGTTAGTTTCTCTTAAGGATTGGAAGTAATCTTCTTACCTTTATGTATTTCTTTTAATATTTGATAGATGTATGAATCTTTTCTACTCATTCTGGTGATTTCATTATGTTCTTAATGCTTGATTCTACTTGATCACTAGTTTCATGAAATTGGATTCTAAGTTTAACTGGAAAGTACTCTTAGGATTTGAACTGAATGGTTTTACTCTTTACGTTACGTTGCTAGGAATAGAACATAACGTTTAGATTGTAAATAGCACGCAATTTATGATTGTAATGCTGGGTTATATACTTCGTATGCGAGGAATCAATATTCAGTAAATATCCTTAGAATTCTCGATTGTGAGGGATCGATTCGGGGTGAATTAATGTGTGCATCAGTAATGATGGTAATATCAATTGAATACTGAGGATATGAATGATGAAACTCAATCCTACGTTCTCTTCAATTAATTTCATTTTATTAGTTTCCATACTTTTTAGTTATTTTCCGTTATTTTCACAAAACACATAAAATTTCGCTCATACTCGTTGTACATAACTATTAAACTGTTACTTTTATTTGGAAAAACTGAGTAACTCAAGTCCCTGTAGAAACGAACTTTTATAAATTTTTTAACTTATAAAGACAATTGGTACGCTTGCCAAAAGTCTAACAGAATCCTCAATACATAATTACAATCATATTTACTCTATCACAAACTAATTGAAATATACAAACATTCAAGTTCCTAAAATTTTATATACCAAATATATTGACTTTCCACTTCCAAATATATAATCCATTGTTCCTTGAATTATGCAGTCTTTGAAAAAATGTATATTCCTATCATCACACACAATGTCTTGGAATCCAAGCATCATGCAAATATAAAATGATGCTTTGCCACCGATATTCTCAATGAACTGCTTGAGTTCCTGCTCTTCCATCATATCTCGGTTCCAAATTCTATAACATCAGATTCATAAAAAGACAATTTAGTATAAAATAAACTCATATGACATGCTTCTCTTTAGTATATGAGAATTTTAAGAAAGAATGTCTACAAATCGAGATGATTATGTTAACTGATATGAAGTAATTTGATTCAACAATCAATGTAGCACTATCAACTGTGCCATATTGTTGTGCAATACCAAAATGTCAAGTTTGGTATGTTCTCTAGCACCCCATACAAGGTCACAAGAGGTTTGGTCTTCTCAATTTTGATTTTTCATTATAATTTCCAGCTCCAATGTACACAATCACATGCTTGGTGTTCCTAGTAGGTATGTTGTTAATGGCATCGATGATGGTCTTGAATTGTCCACTACCATCTTGCATTACCTTCACAACCTTAGCACCATTTTCAACAACCACGCATTCGGGATCCACAGTGATTTTTCTTTGATCTATAGGCCCCACGTTGTTATTGAACCATGTGCTCAATTGGGCCTTGTCAATGGGAATTGGCATAGTATCATCGGATAAAACAACATAGATTATGAGGAATGCTACTACGAAAGCCACCTGAATGGTAGAAATTTTGGTTCTTGAAGCTATGTTCCTAGTGTTTAATTTGTTTTTTTGGTGTATAGATGATTTCTATTTATAAGATGCAAGTTCCTGAATTTATGAGACTTTATTTAAAGAGTATTTGATTTTTTTGTCACTATGACATTGATGCATAGTTAAACAAGAGTTTGGGCACGTTATGAGACGACCGTTGGATGCTCCTGTAAGAACAAGAGTTTGTTACCAAGAGCTAGACACAAAGAGAGGTAGGGGTCGACCGAAACTTACCTGGGAAAAGGTAGTTAAACAAGACCTAATGGAGTGGGATATAGATTGGCGGACTGTATGTCTTAGGACGGAGTGGAGAAAAGCGATAAGCTTGGTGGAGGGTTAAACCCATTAGTAACCCTATGTTCCAGTCGTTCCTTTGTTTTTAGTCCTTCTCCTCCTCTTTTCTCTCTTCTTCCTCTCACCATTTTTTTTTCTCTCATTTGTCTTTTTTTTCGATTTATCATTGGGTTCATCTACCACCGACCCCAATTAACTTGGGTTAAAGGTGTTGTTGATGTTGATGTATGACATTGATGCATAGTATCCATCAGCTTTGTTAATGATTAATCTCCGTAAGGAAACCTGACTAGCCACCTTTAGTAGGGTGTCCCCTCCCAATCATATTTTCTCCATCCACAAAGCTCAAACCCGAGAACTTGCTTAAAGGGACCGAGCCCAGGACCACTCAGACCAATGACTTGTTGGTAGAGAGTAGTTAATTTGGTTCACCTATATGTTGTTGGGGAAGCTAAAAATAAACTTGGGATTGATGGTTTGTTAATTAGAACTTCATTAATAATGATTTTTTGTTGAAGCTACATTATATGTGATTTTCTAATTTCTAATCAAGTATGTGTATGCGTAAGCTAAAATTGTAAAGAGTTTTCCCTAAAAAAAATAAGCACGATGAATCAAACCTATGAATTGAATTTGTAAATGTCGAGAGTTTATTTAATAATTTTTAGGTTTCAATATAACTTTTGTCCTTACAATTTTTTTTTTTTTTGCTTTGTCATTGCGGCCACCACCATATCTACATTGTTGCAGCCACCACTATCACTATTACTATCATTTTTGACACAACCATTATTGTCATTGTCACCACCAACAACATCATTGTTTTGGTTGCTACCACCATCACCACCACCACCAATGTTGCTATCATCACCTTCACTATGAATATTGTTCCTATCACAATTGCTTGATGGTGGTGAAGGGTGTGAGAAAGTCAGTGATGGATGGAGTTTGAAGGAAAACATGAGAGAAATGAGGGATAAGGAAAAAGGGTTTGAAGGTAGAGATACTGTGAAGATTGAAATGTAAATAAATTAAATATAAAAGTATTTATTTTATTTTAATATGTAATTAAAAACTTAAATATTTTTTCCTTGTAAATATGTCATTTTTTGTATTTAGTCCCTGTAAATTATATTAGTTTTGATTTTCGTCCTTGTAAATTAATGATGATATGGTATCCCATGTTGACATCATCAAGTGATGACATGGCATGATGATGTCATCATTCCATTTGTCACATCATCTTTTCCGTAACGAATAACAATCTTATTGATATTTCTCTTGAAGGTTAACAATACACATGGATTCAGAAAAAGGGTTCAGTAGTAGTAATGAAAGAGAGATTAAACAAAGTTGTAGCTACCAAAGATTGGATGGATTTGTATCCTCAAAGCAAACTCATTAATGTTATGGCTGATAGATCTTATCACTCATCCATATCTTAAGGTTGGTAAATAAGGAGAATAGAGAGGGTATCTGGGTTGTTAGATTTGAGAACGCTTGGTTGGAAGATAAGGAGCTGCCCGGGGTGGTGAACAAAGGCTAGGATAGGGATGCAACAAGGAATTTGACCATGAAGATTCATCTTTGCACTGAAGATTTAAATTCATGGAGGAGAAAGTGCAAAAACCAGTTTAGAGCTGATATTGATAGGTGTAGGAAGGAGTTGGAATTTTTACGGGGGAAACATGGTGACTTGGTAACAAACAGAATGGGTGAGCATAGAAAGGAATTGGGATCACTTATAGTTAAAGAAAAGGCTTTTTCGAGGTAAAGGGTCAAGGTTTCTTCACTTAGGGAGGGTGACTCCAATACCAAGTTCTATCATGTAGCCACTTCGCCTAGAAAGAGAATGAATAATTATCTAAGCTGGAAAGAGAGGATGAAGGTATGTGCCATGATCAAGAAGGGATATGTGATACCGTCAAGTCCTATTTCTCCAAACTTTTTCAGCAATCCATTTATGATTATGATGTTGTTTTGAGACATATCAGGCCTAAGATATCTTAGAAGACAATGTTGAGCTTACTAAGGACTTCACCACAGAGGAGTTCAAATGAGCACTTTTTCATATGCATTTTAACAAAGCTCCAGGCTCGGATGGATTGAATCTAGCTTTCTATAAGCGCTTTTGGGAGTTGTGTGGAGCATATGTTTATCAGGCCTACTTGTCTAGGATAAGGGAGGTGGATCTTCCACCATACCGTAAATGATACCAACATTGTCCTGATCCCAAAGAAAAGCAATCCATCATCTATGAAGGACTTAAGACCAATTTCTCTATGCAATGTGGTGTACAAAAATCTAGCCAAAGCCTTAGCTAATAGGCTGAAACCTTTGCTCCCAAAGTGCATTTCAGTCAAGCAATCAATTTTTTTGGAAAATCACTCTATCATTGATAATGCGATCATGGCTATGGAAGCCATCCACCATATGAGATGTAGGAGGATGGGGAAGGTAGGGGAGGTTGCTATTAAGGTGGGTATGAGTAAGGCTTATGATATAGTGGAGTAAGGATACCTCAAAGCTATTATGTCCAAGTTAGGATTCTTCAAACATAGGTTTATTGGATGGGAATGTGCCTTGAATATGTTAAGTACACAGTCTAAGTGAATGGGGAAGGTGTTGGGCCTGTGATTCCAGACGGGACCTAAGGCAGGGTGACCCCTTATCACCCTACCTCTTCATTCTTGGTGGGGAAGGTCTGTCTACACTTATTAGAATAGTTAAAGTGTGTGGGGACCTTCATGGAGTAAAAGTGTATAGAGAAGCCCCTACCTTTACACACTTGCTTGTCTGACGATTTTTTTTCTAGGATAGCTAAGAAGGAGATCCAGTGTATGAAGCATATTTTAGTTGAGTACAACAAAGCATCTAGCTAGGTTATAAATCTTGCAAAAAATTAGAGATATTCTTTAGAAAAAACACTTATTTATGGGCTAGAGAAGAGGTTACATCCATCTTGGGGGTGTTTGAATGCTTAGGCATTGAGAGATATCTAGGTCTTCCTTTAATGATTGGTTGTAATAAGAAAACTATCTTTAATTTCATAAAGGACAAAATTTAGCAGAATTTGCAACAGTGGAATGGAAAGTATTTGTCCAAGGCGGGAAATGAAGTTCTAGTGAATACAGTAACACAATTAATTCCAACCTACGCCAATAGTACTTTTTTGCTACCAGACTCTTTAAGTGAGGAAATTCAAAGAATGATCAACTCTTTTTGGTGGGGTTCAAAGAGAGGTGCAAATAGAGGCATAAACTGGTTGAGCTAGGACAGATTTCCAGTAAGGAAGGAATTCAAAAGCATCAGTTTTCATAATTTCTACGACTTTAATATAGCCATGCTAGGGAAGCAAGGCTGGAATTTTACCACGAATCATGATGTTATGGTTTCAAGGGTTTTGAAAGATATATATTACCCACATGAGGAGTTCTTGGGAGCTAGTCTTGTCCACAATCCAAGCTTTGTTTGGCATAGCACCATGCTTCCCAGGTGGTCTAAGATAGAAAGTTGGAAACAGAAGAAATATTAGCATTTGGAAATATCCTTGGCTTCGAGATCAAAAACCTGTATATTGAGTCTATTCCTCATATTAGATTAGAAGGTATATGTGTGTCTGATTTGATGGCTGATAATTGTAGCAGTTGGAACATGGATGTTTTATCTTTTTTTGTTTCAACAAAAGAATATGGAAATTTTGAAAAATCCCACATTTTGGTTATTGTGGGGAGGATTAAGTGATGTGATAGCTTTGTAGAAATGGGTAATTCTTTGTTAAATCAACATATTACTACATAATGGAAAATCTAATTGAAAATTCTCATCTCAAAGTGCCGGGAGATTGAAATACCATATAGAGAATGCAAATGCCTAAGAAAATCAGAGCTTTTTTTTATAGAGGGTTACGAGAGGGTGCTTACCATCAAGGTAGAGGCTCCCAACAAAAGGGGTGCAATGCTCAATTTGTTTTCTTTTTGTGAAAAAAAATATTGAAAATGTATGGCATATCTTTGTAGAATGCAACTAGGTTAGGAGCTATTGGATGGAAGCAGGCTATTGGGGACAACATTCGACCTATTTTGGATGCAGCTGATGGTTTTACTGTTGTGATTTTTAGATTTTGTGTTAAGCTTCAAAAGAACCATCTACCCGAAGTGACTGTGTTGATGTGGGAACTGTTGTGGAGAAGAAATAGAAAGGTGTGGGAAGGAGTAGACACAAATATTGTCTCAGTAATGCATAGAGCCAAAAATACACTTGTTGATTAGGATGAAGTTAGTAAAAAAACCAGATGCAAAGAGGGAAGGTCAATCATGTTCAGAAGTGACAAAAACCACCAGCTGGAAGACTTAAATGCAACATTGATGCAACAATGTTTGAGGATCAACAAAGAGTCAGAATTGGCATTTGCATTAGGAATGACAAAGGTGAGTTTGTCATAGCCAAGTCTCCTTATATTGTTGTCGTTGTTTTTCTTGTTGAAGCTGAGGCTATGGGTTTGTTATAAGCCTTGAATTGGTTGTCTTTTTTGGGTTATAGCAATGTTTGTATTGAGCTTGATTGTAAAAGTATTGTTGATGCTATTTTGTTGAACAATGTTAGCAATATCGATCTAGGAGGTATCTTGCAAATGTGCACGAATAGTTTTATCTCTTTTCCAAACTTTGGGTTAAGTTTCATTAGGAGACAAGCCAATTGTGTTTCTCATGTTTTAGCTAAGGAGGAAAAATTTTATGTTTGTCACAAAATACATCAACATCAACAACACCTATAACCCAAGTTAATTGTGGTTGATGGTAGATGAACCCAACAATAGATACGAGGAAGTTGAAAGAAAAAAAGAGGAAGGGGGAGGGGAAGAAAAAAGGGAAAATAAGACAAAAGAAAAGAAGGGTGAAAGAATGAGGGGGGAAAGAAGAGGAAAATAACTAAAAAGGAATTGTCTGGAACATAGAGATAATAATTAGTCAAACCCTCCACCAAGCTTATAGTTTTTCTCCACTCATTCCTAAGACACACCGTCCGCAAATCTATATCTCACCCCATTAAGTTTTGTTTAATTACCTTTCCCTAGGAAAGTTTCAGTCTACCTCTACCTTTCTTTGTGTTTAGCTCTTGGTAACAAACTTTTGTTCTTACAGGAGCATCCAAGTGTCATCTCATTATGTGCCCAAACCACCTCAATCCATGCTCCCTCATCTTTTCACTCACTAATACTACTACTACTTTTTGTCAAATATCTTCATTTCTTATCTTATCCATCTTCGTATAACCACACATCCACCTTAACATCCTCATTTCTGCTACTCTTATTTTATTCTCATGTTGCCTATGTGTTGGCCAACATTCAGCTCCATATAACACTGCAGGTCTTACAATTATTCTATAGAATTTTCCTTTTAGCTTAAGGGAAATTTTGCGGTCACACAAAAACCTAGATGCACTCCACCATTTCATCCACCCTGCTCTGATTCTTTAATTTACATCCTCATCAATTTCTACACCTTTTTGCAAAATTGATCCCAAGTATCTAAAAGTATCTTTCTTGGGTACCTCTTGACCAAGTAGATGCACGGGGTCTTAATCACCATCTCTTACCAGCGAAAACTCACACTTCATATACTCAGTCTTGCTTTGACTTATCATGAATCCTTTAGAATCCAAAGTGTTTCTCCACAATTCAAGTTTCCTATTAACACCGTCTTTGGTCTCATCAATAAGCACAATATCATCTGCAAAAAACATACACCACAGTGCTTCCTCTTGAATATTTTTTGTTTGTCCATTCATCACTAAGGAAAATAGATAAGGGCTAAGAGCCGAACCTTTGTGTACACCTATTGTGATAGGAAAATTCCTTGATGTTCCATTACAAGATATCACGCATGTGGTAGCCCCATCATACATATCCTTGATTGCATTAACATACTTTAGTGGTACTTTTTTCTTCTCAAGAGTTCACCATAAAACTTTTCTTGGGACCTATCGTATGCTTTCTCAAGATCTATGAACATCATATGTAAGTCTTTCTTCTTTTCTCTATACTTTTCCATTAATTATTGCATCAAGAAAATAGCTTCCATGGTACATCTTCCTGGCATAAATCCAAATTGATTTATAGAAACCTTGGTCTCCATCATCAAGCGATGTTCAATAACTCTCTCACAACTTCATAGTATGATTCATGAGCTTAATGCCTCTATAGTTAGAACAATTATGAATATCTCCTTTGTTTTTGTAAATAGGCATAAGCATACTTTTTCTCCAAGCATCAGATATCTTATTTGTTTGAAGAATATTATTGAAAAGATTGGTCAACCATTTTTTGCAACATCTCTCAGCCCCCTCCACACTTCAATAAGGACACCATTTTCTAAGAGTTAAACACCATTTTCAGATTATGCAACTTCTGAGCAAAAATGAACATTGGGCGATAGTAAGATTTGATTTCTAAAAGTTATCAATAAGTTGGGAGCAAGTGGGATGATGTGATCACATCTTCATAAATCTAAAAGATCTAGCAAAAAAGGGAGACACATTTTGAATCACCATCAAGAGCAGATAGTTATCATACTTGAAGCGGATTAAGGTGCAACATTTCAGAGAATTGAAAAAAGAAAGAAAAGGCTCATTGCAAATTGCACAATCCAGACGAATTTCAACAATACCATTAGACCAAGTGAAAGAAGCTCCTTTAGTAGGAATATGAGTGAATTCACAAGATTCAGACCATGTTCTGAACTCATTACAAGAGATTTAGGATGAAATCCCCCTCCTCTTTTTCTATGGTATTCAAGAATGTCATTATAATCTCTTATAAAGAACCAAGAACCCTAGTGCATTGTTGGTAAGGAAGAAACATCACACTGTAACCCTCTTCTGATTTGATACATAGTAGAGGCATAGATGACAGGATGTAGATTGCATGAACCCATCGTCTACACCATGCTTTTATCCTCCACTGCTGCAAAATTAAACTCAAAGAAACCTTTCCCCAATGGCGTTATATGCCGCTATTTAATAGGTTGCCAGAGAGAGGTCAACTTCTTTTTTAGGTCTTCCAATTTGATCAATGAGATTTGCTTAGGAAAAACTAGCCAACCATAAAGGTTGTTATTGCAGTTTAGCGAACCGTATTGGTACTCTTCCTTCGAGATTTGATAGTTATCATATTGAATCCCCTTTTGCACATGGTCGAGGCAATTGACTTAACAGGATGCTACAAGATTTGCTTAATACCTTGGCAAAGGATTTGGCATTTACGGGAGAGGCGGCTTTGGCTGGGGCATCCTCCGAAGAGGCTAGAAAGGTTTACGGGAAAACGGTGGCGGCCTCCATGACAAAGCAGAGGGCTAACAGGGAGAAGGTGAAACCCTAGCAGAGCGCATGTCGCTTTTTAAAAAAAACCATTTTTTTAATTAAAGATGGTAGGACTATGGATAGATATTAAATATATGATAACTGGAATGGAAGATGCGAAATTATCATATTTATTTTAAAATAGAATAAAACTCATTTTAATATTTGAAAATAAGTAAAATGATATATGTTATAACTTAATATTGTTTTTTTTTGCTAACTTCAAGGGGATAAAAGCCCAAAAAAACTAAAAAACAAAAATAGAAGACATATCCTCCTCTAACAAATTCACAACAAATTAAGGAACCTGAGCATAAAACCCTAATCTTGGATCCTAATCTTGCAAAAGCATCAACACTGCATTCATCTCCCTAGGAATATGCTGGAAGGTAACACACATGTTATTTGGAATACTTTCATGGATAGCAACCACAATGTGATAATCCTGATGATATGTAGGACATCCTTCATTGATCAAAATAATAGCCTCAAGAGAGTCAGAATGCATCTCTTTCAGATGAAGCCCTTGTTCTCTGACCAAACCCCATGAAAAATTGTTGATAGTTCCACTAACAAGATAAAAGCATATCCTAGATTACAAATGAAACCTCCTTTATTATAATTTTTTATTATAATTGTTGTTGTTCAAAAAGTAAACAAAATGAAAGAAATTATAACTTAAAGATGCAAAATAAATTAAAAGTGTAATCCAACTTAAAAATCACCACATAATCACTTCATTTTTTTTTACTCATTCTTTTACATTTGTATTCCAACTTCAAGCCATTTTTTTCACTGCACTACTGATGTTGGCAAAAGAAAAGACTACTTTGGGATGAGACACTCACGCTCTCCTTAAGAAAGTGTTTCTCCCGGTTACAGTGATGTCACAATGTACAAATGAGTAGGCGTTGTTCCCTGTCTCATTTTTTCTTGCTTGTGCCACTATAATTGTAATCCCTTTGTCGCCACCAAGTGTTCTTAGTTCATTATTTTGTATCATAAAATAAATCCTCAATACTTATTACAATTATATTCCTTTATCACAAATTAATTGAAATATCTTCGCACATTGAAATGTACAAACATTCAAGTTCCTAAAATTTTATATACCAAATATATTGACTTTCCACTTCCAAATATATAATCCATTGTTCCTTGAATTATGAAGTCTTTGAAAAAATGTATATTCCTATCATCACACATAGTGTCTTGGAATCCAAATATAATGCAATTATAAATTTTTGCTTTTTCACCAAATATTCTCAATGCAACTGCTTGAGTTCTTAATTTTCCATCAAATCTTAATGCATAATTTTATACCATCAAATTCACTAAAAAAATTAGCATGAAATCAAACTCATATAACATGCTTCTCTTTAGTATATGATAATTTTAAAAAGAATGTCTACAAACTGAGATGATCACTTTAACTGCTATGAAGTAATTTGATTCAACAATCAATGTAGCACTATCAACTGTGCCATATTGTATTGGAGTGCCCCCAAATGTCAAGTTGGCATGTTCCCTAGCACCTCATACAAGGTCACAAAAGGCTTTGTCTTCTCAATTTTGATTTTTTCATTATAATTTCCAGCTCCAATGACCAAAATCACATGCTTGGTGTTTTCAATAAGTATGTTGTCAATGGCATTGTTGATGGTCTTGAATTCTCCACTTCCATCTTGCATTACCTTCACAGCTTTAGCACCTTCTTTAGCAACCACCAATTTGGGATCCACAATGCTCTTTCTTTGATCTATAGCCCCACATTGTTACTCAACCATGTGGTCAATTGGGCCTTGTCAGTGGGAATTGGCATAGTATCATTGGATAAAACAACATGGATTGTGAGGAATTTACAAAAGCACATGAATGGTGGAACTTTTTCTTCTTGAAGTCATGTTTCTAGTGTTTAATTTTTTATTTTTAGGTGTGTATAGATTATTTATATTTATAAGATGCAAGTTCTTGACTTTCTGAGACTTTATTTAGAGAGCATTTAATTTGATTCACCCATATGTTGTTGGGAAGCTAAAATAAACCTAGGGTTAATTTGAACTTCATTAATTAGTTACAATTTTTTTTTTGTTGAAGCTACATTATTGTGATTTTCTAATTTCCAATTAAGTATGTGTATGTGTAAGCTAATATTATAAAGAGATTTCACTTGAAAAAATAAGCACCGTGAATCAAACCCATGAATTGATTTTGTAAAAATTGAGGTTTTATTTAATAATTTTTATTGGAATTTGGAATGTTATATAAGAATTTATTACTACATATGTGATTTTTTGTAATAATTTTTTGATCTAACAATTGACATGGACTATATACAACATTTGATAAAATGTCACTAAAATATATTTGTAATATTTATTCATATTTGGCAACATTTTTTAAATGTTACCAAAAAATTTAGCAACATTTTATTAAGTGTTGGATAATTTTTTTTTACTAAAAATTACATATGTAGCAGTGATTTAGCCATTAAAAGCACGTCATAAGGCTATACTTTCTTTAAATATGATTAGATGTATAGAATATTTTTCTTTCATCTATAAACTTTTGTGTTTTATAATTTACAACATTTTATATTTCATTTTGTAGTCTTTTAATAACTTGAGTACATTGTACTTTTCAAATTTAGGAAAAATATTAAAATATTTTTTTAAATCATTTTAAAGAAAAGTGTTAAAATTATAAAAGAAAAAGAAAAGGCATAATTAATGTAAATAAATTTGGAATTAAAATTTAAAATTATATATATTAAGAATATCTCTTTTTATAAATGGAAGTATACTAAGATTATGATTAGATCTTAAATATATGATAATTGGAATGGAATAATATAACATCGTCGTATAATATTTGCATATTTATTTATTTGTTCAGCAAAAAAAAAAGAATTTTATTAAACGAGTACAAGTGATACCTACACAATTACAAAGCAAATAAGATGTATAATTCCTACACATAAATCTCACCATGCTTATAGTATATTTAGATCCACAGGTATCTAAATATAATTTAACCACATCAAAGACCCATCATAAACTATATTGACTAAAACATACCACCTCATAGTCAGTGTGAGTCAAAGCTCAATTAAATCTCACTTAATACTAGCACAACTACCCTACCAACCGACATGTAACTAATTGTTGTTAAATTGACTAAAACCCATTGAAATCTCAGCAACATATTATGCAAGCAAAGTACTGCTAAAGGATACCATCATCACTTATTTACCATGTGTCCCCTTTCAAAATAAATAACATTAAACAATTGTTGATACCCCTCTATTTAAAACTCTTCATGTAACCTTTCATGCATCCCAACCCTTAACAACATCAAAACTCCCAGCATAAAACCCGTCTAATATGGTAGAAGTAACTAGACCATAAAGCTTATTTTGCATCCACTAGAGAGTCTTGAGACACTGGTCTGAGTGAGAGTACCATTCATAGAAAGATGATCTAAATCCTCCCAGCTTACTAGATAACCACAACCATGATTTAAAGATGATGGTTTCGAATACTTGATCCACATCCAGCACATGATTCCTAAATATGTGAGCATTTCTATGATTCCACAAGGTTCAAATAGATGCACGTCATACCATCTACCAAGCTAAAGAGTTTTTCTTCCCATCCAAATGCACTTATATATGTTGAAGGAAATGAGAAATCGGGTGACAATGTTGTACATTAACTAGGTTGATCCAAGCATAGATACAGTTCCATGTTACTGAAGCAAAGCTACACAAGAATAGGGCATGAACTAAAGATTCTTCCTCCAAGCCGTAAAAAACACATTGATTCTCTGCTTCAAATAGTGGAAGACCTCTTTTCTTTAGGTAATTTTTTGTGTTTAACCTATCAATATAAATTCTCCATGCCAAAGATGAAACAGGTGAAAGAATAGGTAGTTTCAAAATAGTACAGCAAATAACCCATCCACACATTTTATATCACCTAACAAAGATGAATATGCAAACTTAACATTATAAACACCTAAAGAATGATTTAACCACATCAACTGATCTTCTCCTTCTTGGTTCAAGTGACAACTTTGTAGATCCACCATAAACATCTCCATCATAGATATTTTCCAAGAAAAAAACACTTTTTCCTCCATAACAGTCGCCAAACCAACTTCTTGCTTCCTAGAAACTAACCTCCCCAGGACAACTCTTTTGTTTGCCTGAAGTTCAAAAAGAGCCTATTGTCTTTATTCACCAAGCGTTGAATGCCAGCCCACACATTATACCACAACTTCACCTTATTCCCTCTAGCAGCTTTCAAAGACATACATCTATCACACTACTCCGATCCTAACCCCCCTCCCCCCCCAATCCCCACATACACTAACTAGATCCCTCTACCATAAAGAACCACTAGAGGACATCTTTATCCCACCCTCACAAAGTAATCTTCCCCATCCCCTCCCCACAAAAACTCCTTTTGGATTCTCACAATCCTCCTAACAACACTATGTGATACCTTAAAAAAAAAGAGGGAGAGAAGAGAGAACATAATTAGTAAGGGTGATCCACCATCCCAAGTAGAGAATACAATTCTTCCAAGAAGCTAACTTGCTACCAAACTTCCTAAGAACATGCCCCCAAGTAGCTTCCTTATGAGGATTCGCTCCAATGAAAACACCAAGATAAACAAAAGGAATATCCATTATCCTACAATTCAGCCCCCTGCAAAGGTGCTAAACTCATCACAGTTCACCCTCCACAGCCTAGGCAACTCTTAAAGAAATTAACTTTCAAGTCAGGAACCAATTCAAAGCATTTAAGAATAATCTACATGCACAAGACATTAGCATGATCAGGGTTGTCCAAGAAAAGTGTGTCATCCGCAAATTGCATAAGGGATATCTCCACCTTATCTGCACCCACCTTATATCCTGAGTAAATACCACAACTCGAGGCCTTCCTTATAATCCCACTAAGCCCCTAAGCAACAACCAGAAAGAGAAAAGGTGCAATAGGATCCCCTTATGTTAGACCCCTACTAGTAGGAAACTTTTATGTAGGACTACATTTACTTGGACTGACACAGTAGCAAACTCCAAACATCCTCTAATCCATGTAATCTATGCAATCCATCTCTCATAGAAACCCAACCTTCTCAGCATATAGAATAAGAACTCCTAGGACATTGAATTATATACTTTCTCAAAGTCCACCTTAAACAATAAGCACTCCTTCCTTCTTATCTTTGCATCCTCTACCACCTCTTGATAAAACTTTGGCAATGACACACCTAATGAGGAGATAGGTCTAAAGTTGTCAAGGCCTTATGGATTATGCTTTATAGGAATCAAGGGAATAAAAGAAGGATTACCACCTTTGGGAAATTTTTCACGCTCCTAAAACTCCCCCAATGTGCTCATAAAGTCTAGTTTCATCACCTCCCAACTTTCTTAATGAAAGAAAAGTTAAACTCATCAAGTCCAGGACTCTTATCACAACAACATTCCCATATAGTTGTTTTGACCTCTTCCTCAAAGAATTTTTTACACTAAAAACCATTATCTTTCATCCCTATCCATGGAAAAGTAACTCCATCAAGACAAACTTTTCGGTCTGAAGATTCATTAATCTCTTATGAAAAAATTCCTTGATACCCCTCTTAACAATAGAAGGATCTTCTACCCATTGACCATCAACCTCTAAACCTTTAATTGTGTTGACCCTTTTTCTCCAATTAATCAATCTGTGGAAGTACTTGTCATTCCCATCTCTTTCCTTTACCTATTGCCACCTTGCTTCTGAAAGAATAAGGTTCATTCCTCTTTGTTACCTTCCAGAACTCCTTCATGAGCTCTCCTATCTTGTTAAGTCCATCCTACTAAAGCCTATCAGCTTCATCCAAAGTATCCAACTCATTAATCCATCTAATCAAGTCCTTACACTCTTTATCAATGTTACCAAAAGCTTCCAAGTTCCATTTCTTCAATTCCTTCTTCAAGAATTTCATCTTCTACTTTAACACAAATGTCGCCCAACCCTCAAAGGACACTTTCTTCCAATGTTTGTCTATAAAACCCATAAAACCTTCCTCCAAAAACAAACAATTGAGGATCTTAAAAGGCTTAGGTCCCCAATCCACCACAGAGTTTTTAAGCACAACAGGGCAATGACATGAAAACTTCTATCAAGAACATATTGTGTACTCCTTGTCCATTCATGAATCCACCATTTTGACATAAGAACCTGTCTAGTCCATTCTTGGAATGATTAATAGACCTATACAAGTATATTTTCTACCCACCATAGGAGTATCTTCAATATCTATATCCATAATAAACATATTAAACTCCTCCAAGTCCCTTTCTCTTGTCAGATAATTATTGGAGTTCCTCATTTCATTCATCCTCCTTGCATAGTTAAAATCCTTTACAACACACCATACTTCCTCCAAAGATTGCCTTGTTATATTCACAAGTTCCTAAAAAGAAGCCTATTCTTTTGTTTATATTCATGGGAGCATAAATGTTCATAAACACGCACCAAATTTTACCTTCCTTCCACAAATCTTTAATACCCAAAAAACCACTTCCTAAGAAAACTGGATCAATTTCAAATATGCATTTCCTCCATATGAAAAGAAGACCTCCCGGTGAGTTTATAACTTGAAGCTCCCTCCCTTCTAGCTCAACATCCCACCAAGCCATAGTGCATAAATTCTTTGAAATCACTTTTAACTTTGTTTCTTGTAAACAAGCTAATTGTACTTTATGGTCTATAACAAGATTCCTAATATGTCTTTACTTAACTCTCCCCCACAAACAGTTACATTATGGCTTATAATAATCATGACAACACCTCAATGGACCCCTCCTCAGGTATAACTTTCATTTTCTACTTTTCTTTTTATCCTTAAACTCCATATCCAAAATATTTTTCACAATAAACTCCTCATCTCCTTCAAGGTTCACACCAAAGACTTTCCTATCTCCCATATTTTCCTCGCCTCAGCTACATCATCCTTGAGAAGAAATGACTCCTTACTATTGTTACATGAAGCGATAGACTAGAACCTTAACTCTTATGATAATCTAGGATGTTGTTCTATTTACTGCCTCCTCCTTTCTCTGTTGAGGAGATCTTTCTTTCCCCTATAAGCCTAAAACTCATCCCTATTTTTTTTCCTTCAACATGTCTTTCCTTATCCCCTCCAATTTCTAACTTATCCTCACTTCCAACTTGTTGCACGCTATTGGGAACCTGTTCTTCAAAACTGATCACATTCCCTACACTCACACCCTTACCTTCGTGACTCACATAAGTTGAATGATCTCAAACACGTGACATCGATCCCTTAGATGAATGACCTTCCTCTTTGTCAAAGACCCATTCGCTAGTCTCTTTGAGCTCACCTTAGTAGAGCCACCCTTCGACAAATTAACTTGGCTAAATTGTGATTCCCCACTAGAGATAGGCCTAACATTAGGAGTAGGCCCAATATTTTGACACTTAGCCCATTTCCGCTAGACATTTTTTTTGTTGCATAGGCCATTCTGCTTAAAATTATATCTCAGTCTACCCCAACAACCTAGACCCAAACCAACCAATTCTGTACCCTCACGTGGCACCTTTGCTTTCTTGATACCTTTTCCTTCTAAAATATGAATAAAGCATTCTCCTATCACCTCACATATCAACCTTTCATGAACATCTGCTTTGGGTTGTACTTTGATTTTTTTTTAAGTCTCTTCCACATGGACCTCCTTCCCCTTATCAACCTGGTCAACCACCTCACCCTTGTCGTCCCTTCCTTGTGATGCTCACCAACCTTACCAAAATCATGCTCCATATTTGAATTTTCCTTATCCCTTTTTCCCAACACACTGACTCCACACACAACAATATCCTCCCCCTCCTTTTCTGTACAACTTGCATTAATTGCACTAGTTTGACCAATGGATTTTTCAAATGTACCATCCAATAACGACAACATCCTTGAAACACCTATCCTAGGCATCGAAAGAGGATCCTCCACCCCAAATTTCTACCATGCACCGTCGTCAAATGCCCAACTCCACCCATTGTACCCAAGAAACTTCATTTGAGTCAACATCTCTTCCCCTCTGCCTATGTACTACATCATGATCCCAACATAATATTTTAATTTGAATTTATAAATATTTTAATCTTAACTATCTATTATTTATAATCTTGATCTAATAATTATTATTGATTATTCTTATATTCTCAGGTAAAAAAGTGTTCTCACTGGTGTTTTACAACCCAGACCGACCTAGCCGGTTTGACAGGTTGGACCGTGAAACGGTGGCTAGACCAGGTCGGGTGACTTATTGGATCGGCTGTGCTTTCAGCCCGGATCTACCCGGAATAACCCAACCAAGTTGTGGTCGAACCGAGAACCCGTCAACCTGGATCGAGTCAGATTTTTTTTCTCTAAAGCAAAACTACATCGTTTTGATTTAGATTTTGTTATAAACCTTAACACTCACACGCAGCGCAGCTTCAGCCCGTCTTCAACCTTGAGAGTTCTCCACTTCTCCATCGTCTTCAGCAGTTCTCGCGCCACCATGCTTAGCATAGTGTTGTCGTGTTTCGTGCAGCATCGTTGTGCTTCGCGCAACTCTATCGCTCCCATTCTCGCTTCGTCCGATAGCCACCTTCGTCTTCGACCAGTCCGGCGCC
This sequence comes from Glycine latifolia, assembly GCA_013407115.1. Classification (NCBI taxonomy): domain Eukaryota; kingdom Viridiplantae; phylum Streptophyta; class Magnoliopsida; order Fabales; family Fabaceae; genus Glycine; species Glycine latifolia. The sequence continues at coordinate 8,494,243 of CM023941.1, forward strand.
GTTCTCGCTTCAAGTTCTCGATGGAGGTACAGGAGGGTGGAGACGTTGTGTGTAGTGTCCATAACGCTGGAATAGTCGAAGCTTTTTAATGTCATCTCAGATTCCCCACAAACACATCCTCTCGTGTACATCCAGCTAGTAGCAATTGTATATGTGATTTGATTTGTGTCTTTGTGTTAGATTGGGTATGGAGCGAAAATGTTGGTATAATTATCTATCTAATTGGTTTTTATTGTCAAATACACTGGTGAGAAAGTTTGTAAGGGGCTAAAATTTCGTTTGAGAAATATGATCAAACACTTGGTGTGCAAATATGACTATTCAATCACTTTCAAATGATATTGATATATTTTAATCATATATATTTATGTTTGTGATCTATGTTACTTGTTTGTTTGAACTTGGACAATGATATTTTTTAAAACATTTTTATATCTAATTATCTATGTTATGGAATTATATTAATTTATGATGTTTTTTAAAATATTTTAAGACAAGTATAAATTTTTTATATTTTTTTATTACAGACCGGATCATACGGGTCAATTAATGACCTACCGATTTAATTACTGATCCAATAATCCTATATCCTGACCGGATCAGTCATCGATTAGATTTTTAAAATTATGATTCTCAGAGAAGTTATACTATCTATATAAAGTGAATTGTTTATTTGGTTTTCTTTGAATTTCTAGTATACTGTAAGAAGAGTTGTTTGCTCCGTTCATGACAAACAAATAAGAAATTATGAAACGAAAAGGGAAACAGAACAAAAATCTACATAGCCCCAAAAAAAAGTAAAATTCATATTAATACTACATAACATTAATTCCAGCAAAAAGAAAAGTTGAAACTCAGATTAATACGCAGAGTTTCAACAAATTTATACAGTTGAAGTAGACACAACTGAAGTGTAAAGGACTTGAGACGGGAAAATTTGAAGGCAGAATTGGAAGTTTATGCCTTTTAGCTGAAGGTTTATAATCAAAATGGGGTTGAAGATGTCAGCCACGACATGGTTCATGGCTCTTGCTTCTCCCTAAAAGGAGCAATCAATGTTAAGACCCCATCACCATGTCATTTTAAAAAGAAAATAAATATATAAAGTGCTAATTTGTCATGCTGTGGGGCACTGATTTGTTGAGTGTTCTTATTTTATTTTATTTATTTTTAAATGAGTTAAAACTGCCCCTCTTTTTCCACTGTAGTTTGATTTAGATTGCAAAGCCCCTCTTCATATGTTCATCATTTGATTCTATGGTGGTGGAGGTTGGACACAAACTGAAGAAAATGATGGCTGACATATAGTGACATGATTGATATCTTCAGTGCCAATATCATGATATAATATGACATAAAGTTGGTTATCATGATTAAAGAACTACGTATCCCTCAAGATTGAAATGGCATAAACTTTCAATCATGAGCAGTAGAAATACAAGAAATTTACGAAACCACAATTGAATGATATAGCAAGCAAAGAAAGAAAGTGTTGTGTACTTAAGCACTAATATTATTATTTTATAAATTAGTATTAGACTTTTACACGAGGAAGATCAACTTTCTGAAGAGTAACTAAAAATTCTTATCCTTTATTTTATTTTGATTTAACAGTTAAAGAAGATTATTAATTAAAACCATTAAAGTAAACGAAAACAAAAGATGAAAAATGAATAATAAATCTTTTAAAATTATTCTAGAAGTAATTTAATCTCTTCTTTTTATATTATAAATATATATTTATCTTCTTTTTTGTCAAAAGACAAAGGCTTAAGATTTTATTCAAAATAATATATGCTGAAACGGCAAAGCATATATATGCGGCCCGGGAATGCAACATGATGATCTATTGTTGGTCTCGAATCAATTCATGTAGTATTGATTTTTTTTATCTTTATATTTTTGTAATATTTTTGGATGGTAGTTCTCATGAAAGTGGAATTATATTGTAATATTAAAGGGCCAGCTAGGTATTTATCACCATTCCATTGACCGGGTTATCTTAATCGTAACAACTACACTCCATTGTGTAAAATTCAAATTCAAATTCATCTAATGACAAAATTGAATAGGTATCAATAATCACTTATTTACATTTGTATAATATTTAAAATCCTTTCAATTATAGCTCCATGATTAAAAAAATTGTTGATAAAAAAGCTCAACTGCATTTGGACTCCAAATTTTTACGTATTAGATCAACAATTTATTTTTTACGTCAGATCAACAAACATTTTTAAGGGTGAATTTTAAGATAAAAAAATGACTTAAATAACATTTTGGATCCTAAAAATAGGATTTTTTTTATTTAATCATTTAAAATTATAATTTTTTTAGTGTCTACTGTCAAATAAAATTATTAATTAACTGGTGAAATAATAGCGACGTTAATAATACATTAATTTATCATCATCAAGAAATCTAACATAAAAGTTACGTATAATATTTTTGATAAATTATATTTTTAAATCCCTAATCATCTAGTCTAATGTTATCAATAATTTTGAATGGATGAAAATTTAAAAATAATATACCAAAATAATATACATAATTTGGCCATTAAATTCGTTGATGACATGACAAGTCAATTAATTAATAATATCATTGTTACATTATTATTTAATATTATTACTTGATATTAGGCATTAAAATACAAAAATAATCATTTAAAGGACTAAAATAAAATAATTTTTTAAAAAGATTAAAAAAAACCATTATTTTATAAGGACAGAAAATTATTTAAGTGGATAAAAATATTCAATAAAAGAAAAATCGGTATTACTTACCGTTAAAAGTCGTCTTATAACCATCATATCATAAGTAACACAATGTTTTTGACGACTTATCAACAGACACATATCATTCGAAAAGAAAGTTATTCGTAATTTTTTCTTACAGGCAAATGATAAAATATCTATAGGTAGCAACGACCAAATTGTTGCTATGTTTTTCTTGTATCGGCGCTTAAATTTGTAACTAATTACCGAGGATAAAACCATAAATAATTAGCTAATATTTTCTGTCACAATAAAAAAGCTAATACTTTCGGATGGATGGTCGTTGATAAATACATCATTATGTTAGAAACGAAAACTTAAAAAAAATGTATTTTCATATTATTTTAGTATTACATGATAAATTAATCTAATTATATTGATAATTCTATATTAATTATAATCAATTTCAATTGTTTTTTATCATCATTATATATATTTTTTTGCTTTTCCATTTCAATTATATCATATATTAATTACTTATCAATATTACAGCATTAAAAAGAAGTCAAATAAAATAAATCACTAAATAATATCACAATTTCTATCAAATTGACCACTCTAAAGTTTCTCTACTCCAGATTCCAAATTGGGGTCACCTAAATTGGAGCACAGTGAACTTCTATTAAAAGCATTGACTAAATTTAGCCATCTCTTTGAGTGCCGAGATATTATTGACACTTCGCTCAAAATGTTAGACTTGATCATAAGTAGAAAACTTTCAATATGTTTTCTTACTGTTGAATCTTTTGTTAGCTTATCTTCAACTCAAAAATCCATCAAAATTTATCTTCTATTTTTTATTAATATTTTACATTTTCGTAAGATGTCACATCATTTTTCTTATTTTAAATAATTCAATTAAATTTTTACTCCAACCAAAAATTTTACTAAAATTTCTCAAATAAATCCCACAATATATCTATTTTTTAATGTTTTCTTATTCATGTTAATGTTAAATTATAAATTTAAACGACAATAGGTAAATAATATATAAATGACTCTTGCACTTAAAATAAATAAATTTAACTTTCAAGATTAAAATATATAAAATATAATGCAAATTGAAATTAATAATAATAACTTTTAAAAATACATAAAGAAACACAAATAACATATCACTAAAATGGAGACTATTTGAAGATGACGATGTATTTTCTTTTGATGTATATGTGTTCTTCTTTCTAAATATTTGCTAAAAGCTTCATGATGTCCATTGAAAATTTTAGGTGCAAAGACATCGTTACTTGGGACCATCGTATGAACAATCAAAATTGGCATCATATTCTTCTCCTTCATCTTTGACAATCATATTATGCAATATTATGCATGTATCAATTATTTGCTTCAATTTCTCAATTTTCCAAAATTGTGTCAGACCATGTATAATTGCAAATCGTGATTGAATCACTCCAAAAGCTCTTTTGACATCTTTTCTTACTGTTTCTTGATGTTGGGCAAATAATTTTCTTTTTTTTCCTTGTGGCTTCAGGATGATTTTTATGAATGTAGTTCATTGTGGATAAATACCATGGCTAAATAGTACCTCGTGTTGGATGTAGTTCCACTTATTATAAATTGTACCTTAGGAGCTTGTCCTTGCAAAACTTCATTAGAGACGTCAGATTGGTTGAGAACATTGATGTCGTTATTTGAACCAACGACTCCAAAGTATGCATGCTAAATCTGCAAGTCATGCGATGCCACTGCTTCTAGCATAATAGTTGCTTTGTCGTGATCTCCTATTTGATATTGACTTTTCCATGCTATAGGAAAATTTTTCTATTCCCAATAAATGCAATCAATGCTAACTAACATACCTGGAAAACTGCATGCATCTCCAATTTTCAATAGACGTTCAATGTCATTGTTGTTGGGTCTTTTTAGGTACTTGATCTCAAATAACTCATTCACTCCCTTAGTAAACTTCTGTAAGCATTCCACTACAGTTGTTTCACCAATAGGCAATACTCATCCACACTATTTGTCGGTGATCCATAAGCCAACATGCGAATTGCAGTAGTGCATTTTTACAATGGCGAAAGACTTGTTCTTCCAGTCGCATCATTCCACAATTGGAAATAGTTGTCATTGTTGCTAACTCCTTCGACAATACATAGGAATACATGCCTTCGCATTCAAAACCTTTGTCGAAATTGATCATTTTTGTATATTGAACTTGTAGAAAAGTAATCATTAAATAAGCAAACATGACCTTCTTCAAGATTTCTCAGTACATGAGTTCTTTTACGAGCATGTTGGTTGGAATTGTTACCTTCTTCTTCCACATGTTTATTAATTAAATTTTGAATATGCTTGTGTTGGGCTCAAATGACACTCAACTGATATTCAATCAATTTCCACTCGAGCTCACTATTAGAATATGAATTGTAGGGATCCATTTGACAATAAAAAGCAAGAAATTTAACACAAATACAATTGAAGAAAAGAGAAACTAGAGACACAAAGTGGTGTGATACAAAATGGAAGCAATACAACAATATATAGGTACAACAACTAATGTCTCCAAACGGATACTTTGACTCCAATGGCTAGTTTGACTCCATTGGCTAGTTGAACCCATGTTTTTTCTTAATTATTTTGCACATCTGATTGTGATATTGAAGTTGTGTCTCTATCATCCTAGTTCAATCCTTCATGAGGATGCCATACTCCTTGAAAAGCAACTTTTACTCTTGGTACTTGACTTTAGTCTCTTTAAGACGTTTTAAAATCTTTTATTTTTGCAATGCTTGACTCTATGACTCTTGCATTGCCTTAATCTCTATGAGGTCGGAAACCTGTTTGGATAGATTTCTCTTTAGCCTTCCTTTTTGCCATCTTTGTTCCCATCAGATGCATTAAAGAAGATGATGTTGGATCAAATTCACAATTTGTTGCCATGTCTGATTGAAATGATGACGTATGTCCCTTGAAGTTGATGTCTTTGTTCTTTTTGAAGAACTTGCACCGTACTTTGCAAGCCATTTAGGTTGGTTCCTCAATGCACACCATGTATACACAAGAGTGAATGGCTTTTTGTGATCTTGCAAAAAAATGGCTAAAGCATCATTGATGACATCATCCTCAGAGCTTACTTTTCTTCATCCAAACCGCTTGTGCATAGCATCCATTAAACTTTTGAATGGCACCATTCAGCTTTGACCAACAAGCTTTTAGTGCACCTGATCCTTTTCGTTGTTGGTTAACACGATTTTCCTCATAGTAATTTTTTATCCTCAACTAGAATTGCTCTGCCTTTTGGTTAGCTCCAGCAATTGGGTTCCTTGAAACATTCATTCATGCACTAATCAATAGTTTATCATCATCCATTGAAAACCTTTACGTTAGTTTTCACATGACCACTCAAACTATTATCTTCATTGGTTGCAACATTTTCCAAGTTAATTTGGGAGGAAAATTCAAGAAGTGAAGACACTAGTGCGGATTCTGCTGGAGTTGCACTTGCTAATCAGAACAATCTCCATCACTACTCATCGTTGAAGCACCACCAACCGTTGCAAGGCTAGGTGTTGGGAACAAATAATTCATTCCACTTTGGCCGAACATTACATAAGGATTACCCATATATGGCATATTTGGTGAAAAGAAATTAGGGACTGGATATTGGGAAAATTTTCTTATGTTTGGGTTACTTGGAGAATTTGAAGATGGAGGAGAAGGTTGAACATTTTGGGAATCTGGGACTTGCCAATTTGGCATCCAATTGTAGTAAAAATAGGGAGGATATTGATTGGGATTGGGATATCCCATTTGTGTATGCAAAGAAAGGCTAACAATCAAGCAAAATTTAAGAGAACAAATAGATGTAATTAAAGATTGTTGTGTGTGAAAAACTTTTACACTAACAAATTTTACTATTCATTTATTACCATTATTTTGCAACATATATATTTTTTAAAGGTAGAAAACTTGATGCATGATCATAAAAAAAAACTTCACATTACTTTAACTTAATTTAATAATATTAATTTTTACTGCATTTGCGACAGAAAACCATTTCTCTGCACATAACTCACTTGCACGAAGTGAGAAACTAGTACAGTATTTCAACAGTTGAGAAACTACTTTTGAGTTTCTTTTGCATCTCCATATCAGTGAATAACGTACCGTTGGAGGTGCTCTTAAGTTTTATCAGAAAACCATTTCTCTGCACATAACTCACTTACACTTAAAATTTCCTTGTCTTTTCGCAAGAATTTATTATGTGGGGATCAAACATAGGTTCTTTCCCACAAACTTAGTGTGTGTTGCCAACTGAATTACATTCATTGGTGATTTTTTGTTAAGTTACTAACTCAGAACATTTTTCTTTGTTTTCACAAATACCAATCTATTTTGGGATGACTTTTTTCAATGGTATCTCACTGTAAAGATTGGTAACCTTACCACCCCCTCGATATTTCAAGCTAATGAACCTTAACTCACTTCCCTTTCATCACAATATGAAATTCTTATTACTACTCTTAAAGGGAATTCATCTAAAGGATGGTCTAGAAGGAAATCATCTTCTAGGAGAGGTTGGCCTTCTTCAGTTCGTTCTTCTAAAAATAGGGAGGAAGAAGCAAGTCAAACTAGCAAATATTGATGTTGAGTTGAAGTTGTTGTAGTTTAGGTTGAGTATAGGTTGTAGAGGTAAAGGATGTTGAAGTTAAAGATGAAGGAGATTTAGAAGTTAAAAAGCTTTGCTTAATGGATGACAACTTTGATACAAATTAGAACTACAATAAACTTTATACAAAGGATGAGTTTGATTGATTGTTTAAGGCTAATCCCAATAACTACTGTAGCTAGAGCTTCCACCATGCTTTTAAATTTGTTGTTATATGAAATGACAAGAATACCACAAGAAGGGGGTTGAATTGGGGTTTTAAAGACTTTTTAAAACAAAGGTTTCTGATGTTTGTTCAGAATAAAACTAGTTCAGAATAAAGAACTGTTCTGAGCTTAAAATAGAAATATAAGTTTCTTAGAATGAAAATACAAAGAGTTCTAGAAATATATTCTTTTGCAGTTCAAAGCTTTTGTTTTAAAGATAGTTATTTTCTTAAAAAAATTGAAAAAAAACAAGGTTAGTTCAAGTTTTTATTAGAAAATGTTATCTGGTTTAGCGATTGAACAAATATACAAATCAGATATGTGAAAAGCAAAGTAAAGAAAGAGAAGGAAGAGAGGTGCACCAAGATTTTTATACTAATTAACCCCAATCTTAGGCTATGTTTAGTCCTCACCTTTCAAGGTGAGATTTCACTAACTCTCTAGTCATAACTGGACCAACAACTACTAGATTTCAACACCTTGTAAGTTCCCCAACGGTACCATAACCTTTGCCACTAGATTTCAACTTTGCCATCCACTATTGGACTTAACACCAAACAAAATTTGTGTTTTACTACACAAACTATAGATATTCACCTCAAAAGAGGGATTCCACTTAGGAATTAAATCTCACACTTCTATCTAAAGAATATTATAGATTTGTAAGCACAATACTGAAGTGTGTCACTCTCAAAGAGAAGGTTGAAGTATAACTACAGGTTTCTCACTAAGAGAGCTAGCTCAAGATGTTTCTATGTTGAAATGCTTCAACTTATTTTTCATTCCCTTCGAAATATCCTAATAAAGCTCCCAAGAAAACCATCAAGGTGGGCCCCACATATCCAACAAGCTTCTAGGGCAAGTAGGTGTACTTTACAGGTGTCATGAAGTCACAACATGCATAATCAATTTGAGGTTCCCATTCTAAGGAACCTTTTTGGTAGGCATTTTGAAGAACCATTAGAATAGCCATTCAGATGTATGCTGAGTATGAACCCATGCTTGATGAATTTAGTTGATGAAGTTAAAATCGATATCTCATTCTGATGTAGCACAACTTCATCACTCCTACCACTTCTTCACAACTTCAAGCATTCTGAAGTTGATAACTTCATAAAGACTAAGTAGAAGTTCAATTGCTAGTATGTTAGTGTTATGTCCAAGGTCAGACCGAGTGACATTCTTCAGTCTTTCATTTTGATGATTCTCATCAATGCTTCTCATGGACAGCTTCAACTTTCAATAGACTTGCATCTTTCTTATGTAGTTGGCTCTCACTTTCTAAAGTGCCTTCAATATATGTGTCAGCATATGGAAAGTGAAGTTCATAGTCAACTTAAGTCTTATGATGTGCCTTTTGTATGTGAGGCATCATATGGAAGAACTTATGTTGTCCTTGTGATGCATTCTAAGTCGTTCTGAACCATTTTGATGTTCAAAAAGTTAGAGTCCATATCTTCACCATTTTAATGTAGACTCTGTCATAGCTTCATTTTGATGTTAGATGTTCTTCATGTAGCCTTTGATAAGTCTTGTATGTAAGGCCTTGTTGTTCAGTTTTTTTCCAAAAACCTAGTACTTAGAGGGAAGCAACCTTCATCATTTTGATGGGCTTCAAGAAATCTTTCAAGTTCTTAACTTGGACAGCTATTCTAAACCTTCCTGAGCATCATTTTGAGCACTTCAGAATGAATGAACATATTTGCCTCTTAAAGTAATAAACACTTAAACACTTAAGCATAATGTTAATCATCACTTGAGCATAATGTTAATCATCACTTAAACCCATCATCATTTCTATTTGCATTGTTAATGGTTTGTCATAATTAAAATCAGGGATGTGGATTCAACATTCCAACATTTCCAACACAAAATTCTTCTTAATGTTGCTAGTTCCAAATAAGTTCATAATAATTTAATGACTAAGGCCAAAGAATTTGTAAAGGATGTCTAGGTCACTAATGCAGGGTGGTCAAGTTGACAATAAATATAGAAAAGACTATCAAAAAATGAGTTATGAGTCTAACTACAAAATCGGCTTGTAAGTGATAATTGTTTTCCACTTATATAGTCTATCTTGGTACTATATTTAGTCAATGTGAGACTTCAACATGTTCCCATTTTGTCCACAGCTACCCGTCATATGGGACTTTCAACACACTTCTTTATCTTGGGTTGACCATAATTTTAAGTAGCTTTCCTATCACCCTTTTCACACTTAAGACTATCCACTTGTATCATGACAAACACAGGGAGACCAATCAATAGGTCTAGGATAGACTCTAATACCATGTTAGAAAGTGAGTTATGAGCCTAACTTAGTCCTACAAAATAGGCTTGTAAGGTGAGGATTGATCCCCACTTATATGGTATATCTTGACACTATCTTTAGTCAATGTGGAACTTCAACATGTCCATTTTTTCCCATGGCTACCTACCATGTAAAACTTTCAACACATCCCTCTATCTAGGGTTGACCATGATTTTAGGTGGCTTTTCCAACAAAGAATATTTTTAAGTGCCAAAAATAGAAATTGTAAGAAGACTTAACCAACTCATCTTAAAAAATTCAAGACTTCAAATATTCTTCGGAAATGGCCATGAAACATCCAATAAAAAATAAGTGTTGAAAAAAAAAAGGAGATCAAGAATGTGAAGGCGAAACAAAAGGTTTGTATCGAAGCATAACCATTTTCTAAAATAAAAGTTTTATTTACAATAATCTTTCAAGAAGCAAATTCTAAGTCTATTAGACCTAAGCCACTAATAGTTTACTTTGAGTATGTTATTTATAGATAGGACTTGATTAAGAAACATGAAAAAAGGTGTGAAACAAAAGTTTGAAGTATGCCAATCTTCTAAACATAGGATTTGTCACATCAAAAGAAAGACTACCAAAAGGAGAGTCTATCAAAAACATGAAAAACAAATTATATTTTCAAAGATCAAAGTTTAGAAAAAACCAGAAACTATGTATGATTAAAAGCATGGTCAAAATGTATCTTCAATCAAAGGGTGATATGACCATAACTATATTTGGACTATTCAGAAGCATACACCAGAAGTGGCTAAATCAGAAGAATACCTGCAAGTGTTTAGAAAGATAAGCTCTCAGATATCACCAAGTCCCTTTGAGACAAAGTAACTAGAAGCAAGGAAAATAGTTGCACAAGCATTGCAATCACCATAAGTAACAACAAGAAATATTTTTGTAGAAGATCAAACTTCAAAAGTATCGTTCATTACAAGAACCTAAAGATGTCATGAGAAATCACTAACAAAAACAAGAACCAACTATCACAACTTCAAAATTCAAATTATGAAAGTTATACATATGAAAAAGGAAGAAAACTTGGTTGTAGAAAAAGTTCATAAGCAATAGAAAAGACAAGAGAGTTAGTCAAACATCTCTAGTTTTGTGAAAAAGACAACTCACACATAGCTTGAGTAAAGTTGAACTTTTTCTAATAGTCATAATGGCTACCTCAAGGCCTATAAAAGGACCCTTACTTGATGGTGATTATGTAATGAAGGGAAATAAAAAAGAAAGGGTAAGATCATTAAAAATTGAGTTATTTAGAGAAAACAATTTAAATTTAAATACAAGTCTTTCTCAACCAAAACACTCTAGGATTAGAGCCAAACTTTTCTAAGACACTTGATATTAATAGAACTCTCATTGTATTTTGAAATATAGGAAAGGAAGACTCTCCTTCTAACAAGCTTATGATATCTAAGCTACAAGCTTAAGAGAATGTATTAGAAATAATGTCATTTGTGAAAAGAAAGCCATAGACAATTGAGTGTCACTATTCAACCCCACTTTTAGTGTCCTTTGAACTACTTCAATTGGTATCAAAGCTCAACCCTTGAGGGTTGAGTGCACTTAACAGTGTAGGAGGAAATGATCGTAAAGAAGTGATGATGGGCACATGCACTGCAATATTCATTCCAAAAGGAACCACCTATCAAACTTTGATGGGAAGGACTACTACAACTAGAAAGAAAAAATGAATTACTTCATGAATCTCAAAATGTAAGCATGTGGGACATTATGTAGGAAAATCCATACATTCCAAGCAAAGAAATTCTGAATAAGTTCAAGAAATAATGCCAAAATCTTAATGGAGCTCAACAAAGAAGTGAAAGTATCTTCTGAACTCAAAGCAAAATACTTTCTTCTATGTGCATTGAGTAGAAGTAATATGTTAAAGTGGCTTGTTATGAAATAGCCATATAGAAATGTGATGCACTGAAAATGACCCATGAAGGAACTAACTAAGTGAAGGAGTCCAAAATCAACATCTTGGATCATTAGTATGAGTTGTTCAAGATGAAAGAAAATGAATCTATTGAGGAGATGTTTAGTAGATTCACAATCATCATAATCGATCTAAAATCATCAGGAAAAACATACAACACCTAAGAGCAGATAAGGGAAATCCTAAGAAGCTTCCCTAAGGTAACAACTATCTAAGAAGCAAAATATTCAATCACCTTAAAGTTAGATGAATTGCTAGGGTCACTCAAAGTCCACAAACAAGAAATCAATAATGAATTTTGTCAAATGACATTATTACATTATTCAATAACTTTCACTTAAATAATTTTATCACAAAACTCATTATTGGATTGAAAGTTTTTCCCGTGTAGATCATAGATACCAAATTTTGTATTAATAAAAAATTATTTAATACCTCATTCATATAGATCAAAATTAATGTAATATATATTTTTCAAAATATACTAAAATATGAATAATTTGATTTTCTTCTTATTGATGTTCAATTTTCATAAAATTTGACACAAATAATCAAAGTAATATATAATTACCATTCAACAATTAGATCGATCACATTCACATGTTATGTAATGTTATTAAATTGTGTAATATTTAATGTAAGTTACACTAGTGTCATTTCCACACACTAAAATTAATTAAGAGAGTAATCATTCAATCAACATTTTTTATTACTAAAATTAAAAATTAATTAATACATATATATTTATTACAAAATTCTTAAACCAAATGTAACTGATGTTTTTTAAAATATTTAAACACAAAATTTATTGTTTGACGAAAAAATTTATTATTTATTTTATTTTCTTTACAGAAAATAATATTCATATTTAAATATACCATTTAAACTATTTTCTTGAAATACTATTTATATATAAATTATATTATTAAATGTAAAACAATAAAAATACAAATTCATACAAAATTTACTTTTTACTAACCCAGGTATATAAATAAGTTATTATTCAAATAGTGAAGATATATATTTTTGTTAAAAGAAAAAAAATACTAACTTTAGTATGTAAATCTTAAAAATTATTTAACATTCATATTTTTATTTTATCCTTGGTTTTTGCAGTGCTAAAACTAGGCTCTTTTAGTAAATAAAAGTAATAATATTTGCCTTAAAAAACAAACAAACTTTAGTTGTGTTCATTCATAGATTTGTGATATCAAGTAAAGTAAAATATTGTGTTTAATTCTTGCAACACACAAGTACATATTTGTATATTTGTCAGTACGTGATTTGGACAGGTGTTTGGTTTGTCTTTCATGACTGAGCCTCTCTTTCTTTTTCTTTTTTCTTTTCTTTTTCTTCATGCTCATGATCATCTATAATTGTCAAAAATACCAAATATTATTAATTTATTATATTCATTAATTTTACACAATGGGTTAGATCTTACCATGTTAAATATCTCCATCCTTTGGAATACCACATTTGTATTCGTATATTCTTCTTTAATTTCATTTTTTATTTGAAAAAATTGTGCATATATTTTTTTTAATTGGCGAGTCTCACAATTTTTTCTTATATTTTTTTTGGTAGCCACAATTTTTTATAAATAACAAAGCAAATTTTAGGTTTAAATGGATTCCTTTGAAAAAAAAGTGTTTATATAAAAATATTACGTTAAAATGTCAATTTAATTATATCGAAATTTTGCTTGTTTTCTTTGACGACAAAATATGCTTTATAACATGCATATAGATGGATAGGTTCTTTGTTTTGGTAGGTAAATAAATAATAACATCACATTACACTTTTCAAAGGTTTAGGTCTAGTTAGATAATTTAAAAGTGGATATCTAGGATTTAACTTTGGTGTTTGGTTGTATTTTGATTCGGATTACATGAAATTATGTAAGTGAAAAAATGTAATTTAAAAATTAGATAATATAATTTAACTTTAATTTAATATAAATTGTTCATAAAAGTTCTTATTTAATACATTTTAAATTTTTTAACCAACAATTTAATGTATTTAATTTTTTTAGATATATATCAATTTAATGTAATTAATGGTCTTTAAATAAATGAATAGTTTTATAATTATATATTTTTTAATAATCATCATTTTTTTGGTGAGATAATAACTATCTTTATTTGAAGTTTGAACGAGAGAAATAATTCAAAGAAATGATTTGTAAACAACTTTATTTTAAAAGAAAAACATTTGCAATATCACTCAATTTAAGCTATAAATTTCCAAACATTCTATTTAAGTTCTCTAGTTTTTAAAAATATTTCAACTTAATGAAAATCACCATAATTTATAAGTGAATATCGTCAGAATTTAATGAAAATGACCTGATGAAAATATTTTAAAAAATGAGAGTATTTAATTGAAGCATTTGAAAATTTAGAGACTAAATTAAGCTATTTAAAATAATTTTTAAAGACTAAATCAGTAAGCAAAGCCTTTTCTTTTTTGCCTTTATGCTTCTGTTTCTCCCTTTGAGATGTTATAGCAGGATATCTAATATCCTGAGATTTTCTCATTATTATCTGCTGTAAAAATAGGTGATTTTGTTTTGCTCGCAAACAAAGTTCTGCCAGTATCTTCGTTTTTATCTGTTTACGTTAGACATAGTCTGTGTTCTGTCGCGATCATTGGGTGCACGTAATACCCAACAAGGTATAAATTCTTCATAAGTAGCATTATCCTTTCAATATTTTTTGCTACTAAATTCTTAATTAGTTCAAATATTAATACAATACCCCAACTTTTTTTGGACTGACTATTAGTCTTGTAAAACTTTTTGTCACTAAAAAACATATTATTACTAAATTAATTTTTGGAGAACACAAGTTATTTATTGAATTTTTTTTATATTTTCACCTTTTTTTTTCTAAATATAAAAAGTATAAGTGAATTAAGTTTTAAGGTCTCATGAAAGTCAGTGGTCTCAAGGCTTAAAAAATCAATGTTTTTAGAATCGGACCAATCGTTAAATTGATGAAATTAATGGTTTTAATAAAAAAATTATATTTTAATATAATATTCTAGTAATATTAAACAAAAAATAACATAATGTGCATAAATTGATAATAATAAAAAGTAAATTTCACTTAAAAATGTCATAAGCCATAATATTTCTTTTTTTTAAAACCAAAATAATGTCATTTTGAAATTTTTTTTTTTAAGAAAAATAGTTTTAAGCAAAACTTGTAAAATCGATTAACCTACTAAATTTTATCGATTTTTAACCGATTCAGCATTTTTGAACAAATTTAAGTACGCACCAATTTTAAGAAATGTTGAATCGTAACAAGTTCCTAGTCGAACCTACCAGTTCAATCTAAGTTCAAAACCATGTAAAAAACACTTACAAAATATTCTGATATTAACTCTTTTAGAATATGAATTTATTTCTTATTATTATCTAGTTCAACCTTTATTAATAATCTTCACCTTAACAATCCCATAAAAACTTAAGTTGGAATCCGGCTAGTATAACATTCAAAATCAAAACCTTATCCTTTCATAAAGCTAAACATAAATTTTGAATTTTGTGATTAAATATTAAAAATTAAAATATTACCTTAATACTAATAACACAACACCTACTTATAAGTTTAATTTAATTTAATTTTTTATTTTTATTTACCACTATCCAATAAATAGATTTATGATCTATTAATAAAAGTAATTCTATTAAAAAAGATTAGTTTCTCACGATCTCACGAAGTAAAGTTTGAATATCTATCGAGTAAGATGCCCACATTTTAGTATATGACCATATCTCAAACAACAATTTCTCTAAGAGAAATACTCGCGGAAAATTAAAAATAAATAAATTTATGGTCTCTTATTAAATGACACATCTAAAACGATCCGGTGCAGTGCGGCAGAAAAAAAATTAACTGTAGAAGGTGAGTGTTGCTTATGATCCATCAATTCTCATTGGTTGTATATGTTTTAACTATTTGTATTTTATAATTAAATAAGAAAAAAATTTATGGTAGAATTCCTTTAGAACCTTATACAATCCAATTCCTCACACGTGTGTGTATATATATATATATGAGATGGGATCCTTTTACACCGGTGTAAAACTTGATAGTTTTACATCATTTAATAACTTTTTACTGGATAAGTATTTTACAAAATCCACCGTTAGATTGAAAGCTTATATCATGTAGATCATATGTCTCAAATTTCACAAAATTTAAACATCAATATGAATATAATCAAATAGTCTAATTTTCACATATTTTAGAAGTACATATACCGTTAATTTTTATATATATCAATTAGGTTTCAAAGGATTTCGGATTAATATGAAATTTGAGATATGTGATCTACATGATATAAGCTTTCAATCTAACGGTGGATTTTGTAAAA
>CM023941.1:8510903-8548190 GCA_013407115.1 Glycine latifolia
GCTTTATCTGGTGGTTCTCTCATTGGCTTAATGGGGTATTTGTATCTCATCTTTTCCATATAATGTTTCTTGCTTTCATGATTTAGTGTTGGTTAAACTTATGCTTGCAAACAGAAAACTCTGTGAAGCTCCTTATAACAAGACAGTGGACTGGTCCAAGTGGTACATCTTCTGGGCTGATGAGCGTGTTGTGGCGAAAAACCATGCCGATAGCAATTATAAGCTTGCTAAAGATGGCCTTTTGTCCAAGGTTGTGCCCTCAATTCAAACTTATCATGTTTCTCATTTTTTTATCCTGTTTATGTAAAGAATGATTTGTTCTCATAATAATTTGGAGGAGAGTGATGTAGTTGTAGTTTTTGAGCATTACTCTGTTCTTTTGTAATTTACCTTCTCATGCTGATTGCTGCTTAAAAGGGAAAACCAAACAACGTGGATGGATGGCTTTGGTTTCGCTTTTGAGCTTATATAAAGAAGCTTCTTTCACGTGAAACATTATATTTTTGCTTCAAG
This sequence comes from Glycine latifolia, assembly GCA_013407115.1. NCBI lineage: Eukaryota > Viridiplantae > Streptophyta > Magnoliopsida > Fabales > Fabaceae > Glycine > Glycine latifolia. Next base: position 8,511,417 of record CM023941.1, read on the forward strand.
GTGCCTAATTTTGAATGTAAGTCTAGATTTAGTTTTTTACTGTTTACTTAATTGAGATTTAACATTTATTCTGATATGGAAGTTAATTTTCCCTTTATAGTTCATAGAATTAGGAGGCATTCATAGTTTACTACAAATTTCTTCTTCATCTTCTTTTCTTTACTTTTTCAAGGCGTGGGATAGGGGGCACAGGATTATATAATATATATCAAGATGATAGGAGTAGAAGATGTGGAAAGATATATTCTAGAAGAGCTGTCAGTTAGTTAGTAGGAATAACTGATAGTTAATTATAACTAACTATTAGTTAGTAGTTAGAAGTAAAAATATAAATACATTGTTAGTAGTGGATGGGAGGGTATCAAAACAGATTGTAGGAGGCTGTGGTTCCTCGAAAACCACCATTGTATCAGCTGGAGTATTCTCCTAACTCAATAATATTCATTTTGTTCTTCTCATTCTGGTCCAGTTTCTATCGCTGGTATCAAAGCTTCAATGTTGGAGCTCTGGAAGGGTTGATGGGGTCAAAAACAACCACGAAAATGGAGGCACGTGTAGAGGCGATAGAAAGGGCAGTGGAGGAAAATCGCGAAGTAGAGTCATGTTTGGGGGCCATCAAAGCCATGTTGCAGAGGCTAGCAGCGGCATGGGAGAAGTAGACGACGGGAGAAAACACGCTTGGGAGTGACGTACCGGAAAGAAACAGAGGGCGCATCGTAACTGCTGGTAATCACTGGAGAAATCTTGAGATACCCATCTTCATGGTTGAAGATCCTTTGGGTTGGCTATCAAAAATGGAAAGATACTTCCGTTTACAAGCAATGCGAGAAGAGGCCAGGTTAGAAGTACTAATGATGGCTATGGATGGGGAAGCTTTAGTATGGTATCAATGGTGGGAATCTTGGAACCCAAACCATTCTTGGGGAGGGTTCAAGATAGCCTGGTCCCAAAGATTCCAAGGGTCCAGCCTTGGAAGCCCATTCCAAACTCTGTTAGCTCTAAAACAGGAGGAAGCTGTTCAAGGATTTATCAGCCAGTTCGAGAAGTGTGTGGGCATGGTAAAGGGGCTGGAAGAATCCTTCTTGATGGAAAATTTTCTCAAAGGATTAAAGGAAGAGGTTAGTACAGAGGTGAGACTGCATGAGCCAAAAATTCTGATGGAGGCCATGAATAAAGCTCGACAAGTGGAAGAAAAGAATCGAGTTATGGGAATTATGGGCAGAAGTAACAGCAAGAGCGATCAAAGTCAGAAAACCAGCTTCTCAAATCAGAAATTTGGGAAAGAAAGGCAGTAGGCTAGCAGTAAGGTAAATGAAGTTGTTCAACCTGTTAGGGCAGAGATAATGGGTGGAAGGAAAGAACTTTCCATAGACAATCACCTATGGAAGTGAATGAGAAAATGAGGAAGGGAGAATGTTTTACATGTGATGAGAAATATCATCCTACTCGTGTGTAAGAACAAACAGTTCAGACTGATGATTATGGAAGAACAAGATGAAGGAGACCCTTGTTGAAAAATACAGGCTGTTTTTCCTCACCTGGACCTTGGGGACAAGGTCCATCTTGAAGGGGAGGAGGGTATTGATAGGAGTAGAAGATGGGGAAAGATATATTCTAGAAGAGCTGTCAGTTAGTGGGTTAGTTGGAATAACTGATAATTAGTTATAACTAACTATTAGTTAGTAGTTAGAAGTAAAAATTTAAATACATTGTTAGCAGTGGATGGGAGGGTATCAAAACAGATTGTAGGAGGCTGTGGTTCCTTGAAAACCACCATTGTATCAGCTGGAGTATTCTCCTAACTCAATAATATTCATTTTGTTCTTCTCATTCTGGTCCAGTTTCTATCACAAGACCACATAAGTTTGAATTCTCAAAAGGCTGCTGTCCAAAACTTGTCTTTAGTAGAGGAAAGGATTATGCTGAAACTTGAAAGGTTATGGTACTTGTTCTGCAAGATTGTAATGGTAGATATTCAATATTTATGGGATATACTAGTTAGTTGGCTTGAAAGACCATTGGGGTTGAGATATACCATAGTTGAGTCCATCTGACATGAAGCAAATGTGTAAAAGTTCAGTGGCATAAGTGGAGTCGCATTTTCACAAAATTTTCTAATGCCAAATTTGTGAAAGGAATCAGCCATCCCTCATAATACAACCTCATTGAAACTGTAATATTGAAACTTTCATATTTTTATTGATTCTCCAGCATACTGCAGCAAGAGATTTTGGAAGAAAATGAATTTTTTTTTATATTGACATTATGAGAAGTAGAAGCAGCAAGTTCTCAAAACTCTGAATTTATCACATGATTTTGTAACATAAGAACTAGACACACAGCAGAACTGATCTAGTAACTGTTCAGCTGACTTTTATGGCCTAGTCTCCAAGGTGGATAGGACCCAATGGCTCTTTCTTGGAGGGTCTTTTATGTTTCAGATGCTGGGTTATTAAACTATACCCATTACCAATAATTATGATGTTGGGGATTCTTACAGTCCTAAAAGGATTTACTATATCATTATAAGAAAGAGGAATACAAGCAACACACACAAAAGAACTTTCAAATTGGAAGATTGCATGTGGAAGTTTGTTATTCTCTTGCTACAATCAGAGGAAGTACATTGCCTGTTAGTGGCATGTGCCTCCAATTTCTCAAATTTACTTCCATGTATTGATAGTTGGTTGTCAGGTTTGCTTCAGAATAAAGGTCTCATAAGTGCTGAGGACCCTATTAGTGGACAATTTTGCTTGAAGGTTGTAGCAATAATAACTACAATGATCCAATACTGTGTAAGCTTCCTAAAGAGATGACTCTTTAGGAAGTTTATACAGTATTGGATCACTATAGTTAACGGAACATGTGCCAATGCTTAATAACTTTTCAAATCATCTTTATTCTAGGAAATGCCTCAATCAGGCAATTTAGTCCAGCCTGAAGATCACAGTTGTTGACTTTGCACTCTGAAACCAATTAGATACATCTCTCTGCATGTAGGTATAAAGACCCAGAAAAGATACAGAAAAATTAGTCTGAAGTATAAACTTTTCTAGTAAGATTGAGTTGTGTAGAGCCATTAAAAAGAAACAGCTTTTGTGTATAACCAGCCTTGGCATGATATGAAGAGTGAGACTGTCTGAAAGAAAGAGACAAACTATCTTAGAATGTCTTATTATCTTTAAGTTTTCGTAATGATTTCTTGATGACGATTTTATTAGTGCCAGCCAGATTAGTTTTAAAGTAACAGCAATATGTAGTGGTGAATTTGAAATAATTCCAGAGCACTGTTCATTGCACAATGGTTATTTATACAGTACACCAAGTATATAGTGCTATCAGGTTGCTATGCAAAGCACATCTTGATCTTCATGTCTATTTCCCACGATCCATTGGTACTTTCTGAAATTTATATGGCGAATGGCTGCTTTAAGATAATATGACTGCACTGTTCGGCTATCTACTTTAGTCTCATTTTGTTTGTTAAGCCCTTAATTAATTATGTATTTTGCTAATTAAAATTCCCATAATATTGTAGTTGATGGACTATCCCCTTTTTGTCTTCAAGTATGATTAATTACAGTAGAAAACTAGAATGTGATTATCAGGCACGAAAAAGGAGGTATAATTAAATTGAATTTGTCTATATTTCTAGTATCTTACCTTTAAAGTTAGTCCTATTATAAATTTTATGCTTGCTGTATGCTCTAAGTTGGCTGAAATTTATTTCTTTGCCTAATTTCTACTTTTCTGTCATCTTGCAATCCCCCAGATGTATGTTGTCTTCTTGGAGTCATAGTCCACTTTGAATTAAAAATTTCCCAGCATTAATAAAATTTTAGTCAAATTCAAGGCATCCCTTGATGGCCATAAAGTACATAGGTACAAGTGATAGCGGTGGGAAGAGGGAGTTCTTGGCAATTACAGATTATCCCTTCAAGCAGATTATGTACGAACTAAGAATCGTGTCAAAAATGCTTTCAGCCTTCAAGAAAAATGTTCTTGTATTACAAGTTAAATAGCAATATAAGATGTGCATTACATTATCCCGGGGTGTACAACTTGCTTTTGATGTATTTATCCCAACAGGAAAAAGGTGTGGTTCAATTGGGGTGTTGTAAAACTTTTTTGTTTAGCTAATGATTGGGTTGTTCTTTATGCTTTACATTTTGCATAAATGTCTTTTGGTTGAAGGATCAATATACTTTGTATCTGGAGAATTAAAATAATTCTGTACAGTAGAATCTGTAATATTCAACACTCTGCCTATGTCTTCGCTATCATCTATTCTTCTGTGCATTTAGTTTCTTAGCTGATTCTGTTCTGATGTCTTGTATGTGATGTTTTCCTGTGCTGCAGTTGCTATAATAGTTATATGTCAATTAAGAAAGCAATTTTGTCAGTGTTTCCCTGGTTGTTAGAGGTGCATTTTTTCATTTCAGGAACCATTTTGTAAACCCTGAATTGCGTTTTTATCCTTCTATTAAATATGCTGGTGGATAAATTCCTGACCAGGGGAAAAAGAGATGATTCAGGATTTGTATGCTTTTTATTTAAATATTGAGTTCAACAAATGCAATATGGGAGCCTCTGATATAAATGTTTTGATTTGATGTGTAAAAATAATTCTCCTTTTCTATCTCTCCATGTCTGTCTTTTAATATTCCATGAGATTATTTAATATTTATTTGTATTCTTCTGCTAATATGCTTGTTATATTAGCAGGTGCCTATTATCCCCAGTCATGTGCATTCTATTAACGATTCCATGTCAGCAGAAGAAGCTGCCGATGATTACGAGTTTGTCATTCGACAATTAGTAAAAATCCGTGTTGTCAGCGTGTCTGAGATTAGTGACTGTCCAAAGTTTGACCTCATTCTGCTCGGATTGGGTCCAGACGGCCACGTTGCCTCGTTGTTTCCTAACCACTCAGCACTCGATGAAAGGGAAGAATGGGTAACTTTTATTACTGACTCCCCCAAACCCCCACCTGAGAGAATCACATTCACCTTGCCTGTCATCAATTATGCATCCAATGTTGCAGTAGTTGTCACAGGCGAAAGCAATGCGGAATCCGTACACTTGGCAATAGACGATGTTGGACCTGAAGGCCCCTTAATACCGGTGAGAATGGTCCAACCAGCGATGGGGAAGTTGGTGTGGTTTTTGGATAAGCTGGCTGCCTCAAAACTTGAAGATTCCAATTTGAACAAGTAGGACATGTTGTAAGTTTGTATGTAGTGTTAAGGGATTTCACTAGTGTTGATCATCCTTAGAATCCTGCTTATTTCTCATGTCTTGGATAGAAAGTCTTTGTTTTCTTTTTCCTTTTCTTGCTTTCTCCTGGGAGGTTGTTTGGAGAAAGTGTGGTATAGTTTTTGTAGCCAATAAAAGTTGTGGCTATCATTCCAAGTTCCAACACCCTTCTTTCCTTCTAATTCTTCACTGGGTTATTGGCTATGATGATGGTCTCACTTGTTTGCAATTTAGAAAGGAAAATCAGGTTCATGTAATTCTAAGAGTTCACTTTCCCACTCCCTCACACTTTCTTGTTTATCTATTTTATTTCAATTTCAATATACATATATATATATATAAAAGTCTCTACTTGATGGTGGAAAATTTGAATTCCCCCACTCTTTTTGTTGATAATTAAATTTGATGAATCCTCTGGCCATTGGGAGAAGATAGTATGTGGCACCAAGTATCTATTAATTTATTCTTCTTTTCGAGTTTGTGGTTATTGATGGATGCAACATGCACCATCAAGGACTCACATATCATTCACTTGATTATGTCGGAGCAACTATAGTGCTTGTAGGGATGATGGAAAAGACAGTTGAACATTTCTTGATCTTCTACAAATTTAATGTAAAAGTACAGATATCCCTTTTGGCATATAGATTTACATACATTCATATTTACCTTTAGTTTGGATGGTGGGAATACAGAAAATATAACATTTTAAGGAACGTAATAAAACTAAGATGATAATTATTGTCCTTTTCAACAAAAAAAAAAAGATGATAGTTATTGTCGTTTTATCATTTAGATAACTCTAGGAAAACAAAAGTGTTAGTACATCCAAAATTTCGAGAACAGTAGAAGATAAATAATATTTTTAATAGAATCTTAATATTATATATTTTTCAACTTTTTTATTTCTATTGATGAATTTAGAAGTTAATAATTTTATTTAACATAGTTTTAGGACCCACTTTGTTAAACTTTAAAAAGAAAATGCTTTTACAGTTGGAACTTTTTTTATAAGTTTTTTAACTTCTGATAAATGTACTCAAATGACTTGTGTTTAAGTTGGTGTTGAAATTAATCTAATCTTGTATAACTTCTTAATCACGTTTTTTTCAATAAAAAGCAACTTTTATCTTTTAAAACCCTCCACATGCTATCTTCTGGAAGTGAAAAAATATGAATTATAAAAAATGGCTGGACAAGATTTCGTGTCTATATCATTCTCTGTTACCAATATTAGTATTGCATTTGAATATGGGATTGAATTGTTCTTATTAATTATTATATGCATTCCATTTGGTTTCGTTTCATTTATCAAAAGGAGACAGTGAAGAACCGAATAACCTAGACCACTATGGAAAATTGTCAAGGCTAAAGAAAGAAAATAAATATTTGATACCAATCTTGAGCGAACTACTAAAAAGGCTGATAATTAAATGAGAGACGAAAGCTATATCCACCCACATCCATCACTCTGATATAACCAACAAGAGATTTAATGGATAATGACAATGTCACAACTGAAAATATTTTAAAGCATAAGTACAAAATTCATGTATAATGAGATGACTTCCCACCTAAAGGTTTAAACCATCCTTTTCAAATTATTATACATCAGGAACCACCAAAAGTATTCCATAATTCCAAATTGAGTTCTAGGACACTCTCAAGAATGTTAGTCCAACAATAATGAAGCAACAGCTAATGTAGAGAAGCATCAACGCCAAACGTATATTTTAGAATGTTTTTTTGCTTTGAAAAATCTCCATTCGAGTTTATCTTTTGTGTAAGTTATGTGTAAATAGTTATTTAATCTAACTTATGACTATCGAGCTTGTGGATCAACTTACTTGAAGTTATTTCAGTTTAACCAAATATGCTAGGTTTGAGTCCTAAGTATGTAGTGCATTAAATATTAGGAGAACTTTGTTGTTTATAGTAGTCTTATCATATTTAAACATGATTGTCTCTAGTAGATTATATTTGGGATTTAGACAAAAAAAACCCTAACTTATAACTTAATTATCTTATTACATTATAGGCTTGTTTGAGAAAAGAAAAAAAAGATGTTTTAACTCATTAAGATCGGCCAAGTAGTGAAAATTTGTGATAAATGTATGAGTACTTAGGTTTCAATCCTCGTTGCCGTCATTGTATATAAAAAAATTATAAGATGTTTGATAAACAAATTTAATAATTCATTTCTCTAATTTACTGTATTTTTTAAACATTGCTTGAGAATCTTATAGCTTAAACTTATTGTTTTTCATTTTATTCTCAACATTTTAATAAAATTCATCATCTATACCTATTTTGTTTATTATTCTTGGAAATAACATAAGATACAATTGAAAGAATCTTAACTATTTATTTTTAATTATTATATTATTTTTAATATTATGTTTTTTATTATTTCAATTACTATACTATTTATACTATTTATTTTAATCCTTTACAAAAAAAATTTCCTTAAACAAAATATTAAGAAATTATTATTAAATAAAACCTAAAAGGCTTAAGTATATTTTAAGTCATTGCAAATATGACTTTATCTTGCTTTAGTTCTTGCAAATTTTTTTTTGCTACTTTTTTATCTTGACATTTTAGTAGTGTTCGTAGTAGTATATCTGCCATTAATTCTTATGAATAAAAAATAAATATTAATTAAGGTAATTAAGATAATGAAGGATACTTCAAACTTAATAATTAGATTATTTTTAGGTGCATAGTTTAATTTAATAATGTATTTATTATTTTAGATAAATATGATAATTAAATATAATGTAATCTCATAATTATTTTTAGGTAAAATATGTTATGGGTCCATGTAAAATTTGAAAAGTATTAATTTTTTCCTCACAAAAAAATTATATTAATTAGGTTCCTGGAAAAATAAAATATATTTTTGTTAGTCTTCAATGATAACTTGACTTGATAATTGATGGTTTTCTGAGGTGATTAAAAGACTTAATTATTGTTGTTTCATATGTTTTAATCTCATCAAAAAGTGTAATAAAAATGCTTAAGAAGTGACAAAAAATTATAATTGGAGGAGGAGCGGGTTAGCAACAAAAAATTATTTAATTCATTTTGGAAGATTTAACCGTCACAAATTATTTAATTTATTTATAATCAAATTATATATGTAAGTCTATTAGCTATTTACAATTATCGTCTAACAAAGTTATTACTAAAAATTAGCAAAAATATGTTTTATTTTAACAGGAACCAAATTAAAAAAAAATTATGAGAACAAAGTTATTTTTTTTTAAAATTTTACAGGTTCCCAAACATATTTTATCCTTATTTTTAATTTTTAATAAATTATAAATAGTGTTTTTTTATTGCTTTTAATATTCTTGTTATTTCTTACTTTTCAATTCATTATTTACTTTTGTATTTATGTGTGTGTATATATATATATATATATATATATATATATATATATATATATATAATTTACTTACTTTTGCCTTTGGAAACAAAAAATAATGCTTGTGATATATTAAAAAAATAAATTATATTACAATATCAAAATTTATGAATTGGAATTTAAAAATAATATCAAAAGTAATATATTAAAAATAATTTATCTTAATATTAAAATTAATGAGTGTTTAATTAAATTAATATTTTAAAAAAATATATGCAATATTAAAATAATTTATTGAATTGGAAAGTAAAAACAATAAAAATGACTATTGATAATACATTAAAAATAAGTTATGTAAGCAAATTGTATTTAATTACCTTATTTATATAAAATAATAAATACATTACTTAATTGAACCATGTTCCTAAAAATAATCTAATTACCTTAATCTAAAATAATCAATTTCCTATTGGAGATTCCCTTGGTAGAAGTCTTAGCTTTTGCTCACATAAATTGTCAAAACACACAGGTTTCAGGGTATGTAATGTGGATATAACACTTTATAATTTTACAAAGCTGGACAAATTTATTAATGAGGATTTAAAAAAAAAAAAAGAAAGATGCTGAAGAAAAATTACAAACACCAAAACATTTTAGTACTTCCCCGAATAAGAGGTGCAAAAAGAGACAAGAAAATACACAACTTTGGCAAATAAATGTAAAGTGGGGGAATTGAGCTTGTATTATAATGCGAATGCCATTGATAAAAAAAAAATGGGAAATACAACAACCTAAGGTAATATAACCTCTAGAAATGGAAAACACAGAAAGAAACAAACACAAAAAACACTCAGTTTTCTATACAAGGGATGAAGGCTTTCACTGTGAGAAACATTGGCTACAAAACTGATATTACTCACTAGCAGACCCTACTGCTGTGCGGTATTCTGTTTCTGAAATTGATCTAATGCCATTTGAATCAGGGGCTATGTCTTCCTCCATATCTTCACGTGGAGGAAAGCCCCGTACACGGCCAAGTATCCATTGATCGATAACCCCGCAGTTGATTGCATACTTGATGGAATGTTCCAGGTATCCTTTATCGGTTAACAAATCAGGTTGAACCGTCAACATTCGCATGAGAGCTGCAAAAGATCATAGGAGACCTCAGATACAAGTAATATAAGCCCTCAGTGATGCAACCATTTAGCATATGCTTGTTATGGCATTCATTAAACAAACTCAAAAGTGGTTTTGCATCCAAAAATCAAGGTGAAGGCAAAAAGCCAATTCAGTTTTATCTGTTATATATGTTGTAGCTCAATCCTAACCCCAATATGCAATTAGTCACCCAGTGTAACACTGTTTAGATAAATGAGTTTTATCTAAGTCAATGCTTCAAGAACACAGTCTTCCTATTGGATTTTAGAACAATAAGACAGCACAATTATCCAAAGTTATGTAAATTATACTATAAATTGCAGGACCTCCGCTGCATTGCTTCAAAATGCATCACCCCTCAAATGATTTTTAAGTTTCACATTAGTTTCAGAGATTTAGGTCCTGTGTGGATAAACTATTCAATATGCACTTATAAGAGAAGAAAATAGGCAAAATAAATTAAACTTCACTCATAAGTTAAAATCAACTTATGCACTTCAACTTTTATAGAAGCTTATCTTATTTGACTGCTCCAAATACTGATTTTAAATTGTTTCAAGTTAATTTTAATTCATAGGAGAAACTTATTTCATTTTACTCTCTCAAGGCCTCAAGAGGTTTCCTTTTTTATTTTTAAAAATGGCTTGATACTTCATAAGGGGAAAAAATGCAGGGCTATGATTGAAACGTAAATTTACTATGATTTACCAGCAACAATGCCATCTCCAGTTGCTGACATGTCACGAGTGAATGGGGTCATTGGAGCATCCTCCATCCCAAGAACAGCACCATCGAGCTCTTTTGTGTAGTAATGTATTTTGGAAGTTCCATTAGTCACAAATAAAACCTTAAGATTTTCATGCCAAAGTGGGGCAACCACTTCAGGTTCATAATGGACAAACTTCGACCTGGAATTATTTTTGGTGTCAAATTCTTCAGATGGTGTGATCCCGCATAAGAACTCTAGTTCTTGCTTAGTGACCTCAATAATGTCTGCAAGATTCCACGCTCGCTGAATGAACATCATAGTTTCTTCCCTAGAGTCCCATAGTGGTATAGGAAGGTTTAGATCATAGAAAATAACCCCTCCAAAATGCTTTGAAATCTTGATGGCTTGTAATGTAGTTGACCTCATGTTACGATCAAGCAGGGAATGTGTATTGAAGTAGAACATTTTTGCCTGCATGACATGCATTTAAACTTTTAAAGTACTCAATAGCAGTTGGTAGCAATCTAACCTCCCAAGCAGCTAAAACCTAAAGAGTAGGAGCATAAATTATAGAGAGGACCTAATATAACCTTTGGCAAGCACCATGCCTAAATAGAGCCTAGAACTAATTTGTTCATGCTTTTGCCTTTTATTCAAATGCACACATGGTTGTAACTAACATGGAAACCAACAATGCACCATTTCAATGGTTGTAACCAACACAAACAATAGGATAAAATAATTTAGTCTTGATTGCACTTTTGATCCTCCTACTATCGTTATTCACGAATTTGGTCTCCCTCATTTTTTACCCCACAAATTTAGTCCCATACTGTTTTAATTATGTAACTTTGGCCTATCTATTAACTTGATATCCAATATTTAAGGAAAATATTAACATGGCAATATACTACACATCTATGTCAGCATTCTACTGGTTTCATCTAAAGAAGAAAAACACATACCAATGGAAGCTCAATAGCATTGCCATATCAAGTTATCAACAATGATCAGGCTAGAGTAGACCCTACAAGCTACCGAGAATTCTATTTACTTATTTTACATATTTTTCTTTAATGGATTTCAAGTTTCATACCTCTTTCAGCACATCAAGATTTAGCTCCGACTTTGTCAGACTATCTTCAGCACAGGGTTTTACACAACTCATTTTAAGTCGACTCCTTTTACCAACCTTCATCAGTGATACAGCTGTTGCCCTTTTACTATCAATACGTACTGATCGGGTTTGGACATTATTCGCATTCATATAGTATAGCATTGCTTGACCATAATCATCATCCGCAAGTTTTCCCATGAAAGCAACCTTGCCACCCAAGGTAGCAAGAGCAATAGCAACACTACCAGCAGAGCCCCCTGGAGCCCTAACAAATTTTTCAGGGCTCCATAAGGCATCCTTCATGTTTTCATGGATTTCATGATTTATAAGCCTATTGGCGGGTCTCCCTGAAGGCACAAAAGCATGCTGCACAGCTCCAAAGCAGCAAACAAGAGGAGGCCATCCATAAGTAAAGCTAATGTCCTCTCCATCATCTTTTATCAGTTCCAAGCCACTGTCACTATCGTCCTCCACATTTTCAAGAAATGAAGGCTCATCTTGGTCACTGATTTCAGCTTCACTACCTTTATCCTCTACAATTAATCTCTCCTCTTCAGCTTTCTTTCGTCTTCTAACCTTTTTCTCTTCCTTGACTTCCTTCTTTTCTTCCAGGCCAGCGGAACTAGATGCATCTATAAACGATAGCAGGACTTAGCTAGCACTTATAAGCAAAACACATTATAATGCATAAAATTCCCAGTATTTTCATTGGAGACAAAGATCAAGAGATTACCCTTTTTCCGAGTCCTTCGAGTTTTCTTAGAATCATCACTAGCGGCCACTGAGCTTCCTTCAATAGAGGCATCATCTGTATCTCCAGGAGACTCATCTTTTGTTTTCTTCCTCGTCCTCGCTGTTGTCTTCTTAGTTTTAGATGACCTAGTTGTCTTCTTTTCCACCACAGATTTATCGGCACTGGGCTCTTCTTCTATAGAAGTGTCTAGAGAGGCCTTTTTCCTAGCCATTGCCACATGACCCCATTTACACCCAGGCCTGAGTTTCCCAAGTTGCACTGTATTAAAAGAAGTGCAGCAATAGGACCAAATCATGTGGTACCTGCACATTGCAGAGACAAGATTTACACACTCACATTCAACCACCATAAACTAAAATTCAGCAAAACTTGAGCCTCTAAAGCTCACCAAATAGCAAATTCCTAAATTTCTTATCCTGAACTTTATTAAATTATTACCCCCCCCCCCCCCAAAAAAAAAAAACTTATTTTAAAAAAAAATTATATTCTTATCCAAATCATAAGAGGGGATCATTGGGTTTCAACTAATTTGCTAAAGTTCAAAATTTTCCTTGAAACCCATTTCTTGATTACACCATAAAATTCAAAATTGAAGAAAAACTCTTGAAAAAAGAACATTTTCACCAGGGGGGTGTTTATAATTTTTAGAAACTATAAGCAGAGAGTATCAATGGAAAGAGAAAAGAGAGAGAACCTAGGAAGCGAGAGAAACTGGGGAAAAGAAAGACACGCCATTGGAATGAGCACAAGTTTACAAACACTGAATAGTTTTTCCTTCAGGCATGACACCCTGCACCTGCTAGTAGCTAAGATTTAGTTTGGTTAGCACAAGAAGATTATGGCTCCGGAGAGAGAGGAAGGGTTTAAGAGAAACAACCCAAAACGACAAGGGTTTTTAAAAATGGTAGGGTAATGCCTCAAACGTCTTGCCGTTTAAACAAGTTTTATTACCTTTTCTTTTAAGTTTTAAATTAAATGGTCTTAAAGTAAAAAATAAAAAATACACGAATATTTTACTAATATTCCAAACAAGTTTAATGTTAAAAAAAACAAATTAATTAAACTTAGATATTCATTATTTAAAAGATATTTATATGGAGTAATTAGTAAAACCACTTTTGTGGTCTCTCTATTTGTTTTTAATTTATACTATTTAACTTCTTTATTTTTAAAATGTTGAATTTAATTTTTTAATTATTAAAAAATATATGCATTATGTAACTCTCTTTTTTATCTGTTTTCTCACTAATAATATTAGCTTAAACTAATAGAAAATAGTACCTTACTATTTATTTTTACAGCAAATACCTTACTACAAGACTAATATGGCTAGTGAAATAACAATCTCACATTTACACCGCATATATATATTTAATAATTAAAGGATCACAATAAATATTTGAATAGTAGAAAAATTAAACCAACAAATTACTTATCTAAATATAACTAGATTTAATATCCTTAAACAAAAAATCTCGAGTTTAAATATTATAGATAAAAAATATGACTAAGATGTATAATCAATAAAATTGATGATATTTTATATCAATATCATGATAACAAAAGTAATAATAAAATGATCAAATTCGACAAATTTAAAAATATAAAAATTATAAATAAAGATTGATTCAATTAATAAGAAATAAACTTATATATTTCAATATGACTTGAATTCAATTTTCATTATCAATGTAAGATGTAAGAAATTTATTGGTGAATAATTTATAAATAAATACCACCCTTTTCAATTATAATATATATATAAGAATTAAAAAAGTAATTCTATTATTTTGAAAAATATTTGCATGAAGAGTAATAATTAGAGAGCAAATTGGTTTATTATTTGACTTAATTATATATTTGTCTTAATTATATTTTAAAATTTAATTTAATCCCTTAATTACTAAAAAATTCACTATAGTCCCTCAATTATTTAAAACAAAATAATTATGTCGTTAATTTTGTAAGTTGACTAACGAGTCAGCTTCTTCCTATTCTTTCTCTAATCCTTTACGCATGCATTCACAAGACATAGGACACCACATCGCGCACTACCACGCACCTGGCCACATCGTGCACCGCTGCGTGCCACCACCCACGAAACCACCAACCTCCACACCCAGCCCAAACTAGCATCATTGCACCACCACCAACCTCTACAAACCATATCCACACCCACCACCTGTAATGAACCCGTATGCATTCGGTTCATTAACATTATAATATGATCTTAAGCACAACAATACTTGACATAATTAAGTAAACACAGAAGCAATAATATTAAGACGTCATCTACGTCATACAATATCACAAAACATCATGTATGAAATTTTATATACAACCCTACACCCGAGTACTGTTCCACAAAGTACATACTATACAACCCATACCAGGATATAAAATATACAATAAAAATTGAGCAAACAAACTCTCAAGAAGACCGCCTTCTGATTTTCGCTTCCTCGAACCCGACCTCGACCTCTTGTCCGGGATCCTCAATTAGAAGCTAACCCGGCCTCGCCCTACCCGGCCTGTCAATTAAGATCCATCAAACAACCCTTACTTGGGTTTCTTACCCCGGACCTCGTCCTCCGCTCTTTGGCTATCACCTGCAATAAAATATAATCCCCAACCGAGGTGAGATACAATCTCAGTAAACTCAGGGTTCTTGGAGACTCACCTCCCCCTGGTTCACTTCCACAGTACATAACATTTATATTGACATTACAAATAACATAGCCAACCCGGCCTTTTAATAAGACCACACATGCAAATAATCAGCCAACATGCCATTCCACCACAAATATGCAATTTAGCCAACCAGTTCAGATATCATACACAATTGCATATCAGATATACAAGTTAGACCGCCAGCACACATATTGTGCACTCTTGTATATCTTCCAGTGCACTCCGTGTACACATCACGTATCCCGGCCTGAGGTCCCAGACCACATACTCGACGTGATAATTCCACCAATATGCCATTCCAGCACCGACATGCACAAATGTATATCCAGATATACAAATTAGCCAACCAGTGCACATCTTCATTACATGTATGTTTTCAATCAAAAAGCAATAACACACAATGTAAATACATGCACCATGACATCCAACAACCATCACTCCCCAGGAGTATGGTGGAACACAATCAAGGGAATAAACTCCAAAAAATAGAGAGCTTACCTTCTCTGGTCACCGCACCGACTACCTCAGCCTCGTGTTCATGACCACCAATATCTTCTTTATCAATCCCTACATCAAGCAAGAAAAATATCAAGAACGGTTTTCAACTTTTTCATGAAAAGAACCCAGTTCTTTTCCAGCTCTCATACATATACCTCCAACGTTGACTTGTAAACCCCAAAAAGGTTTATTTGAGCATAACAAAATACCCAAAACCCAGAAAAGTTAGCTTTCAAGGTTGAACCTTCATCACAACAACCTCCTAAACATATTTTTCCAAAGAAACATCACCCAAAACCAACCCTGACTCATATTGGTCATTTTTCCTCTTATAACCAAACTCAAAGGAAACTGTAAAACTTACGTGTCTTACCTTAAAAATGTCAAGGGAGGCTTGTGGACAACTTCTAAAAGCTTGGATGTCCTTACGATGCCTTCTAACTCTTAAAGGTTGAAACTTTAAACTTCCTTTGGAGAAATGATCTCCTCGTCTGATGATTCTTTCAAAGAACAAAGGGTGGGAACTAGTATGTATGGTGATTCTCTTCAATCCTTACGTTGGATGTAAAGGTGTTTAGGTTAAAGAATGGTTATCTAGGAAGTTTTTCTCACTTTAACAATGGAGGAAATATGGAATAAGAGAGAGAAAGCGTTTTAGCAAAGACGGTGGTAATAAAGTTATTACTGAAATATCTCACTCGTGCATATCTTAAATAGCCTGAAAGTTAACACGCGTCATAAAATAATATGAGAATCTTCCCGCGTCAAAACAACCATCAGGGAGTCGACACGTGTCACTTGTATAAAGTGAATATGTAGTGTCAACACGTGTCACAAGGCTAAGTCTGGGTTAAACAAATACTGACTGTTTTAATCGCTTACAAATACTTATGTAATCGACTGCATAAGAACTCGTCCTTGGTACTATAATACGTCCAAGGTTCCACCCTCCTCCAACCTCATCTGACCTAATCCGTCCTAATCCAACCTCATCTGACCTCATCCGACCTATTCCAACCTCATCCGACCTCATCCGAGTTCCTACCTTGGTACTTCACAAGTCCAAGGTTCCCCCCAACCACTTCCGGGATCACTAACCCAGTAACTCTATCAAAAGGGGTTCCGAGCTCTTTCGATCTCTCTACCCGGTAGCTCTTACAAGTCAACCAAAAACGAGCTCCTTCGAGATCATAACTCGGACCTCGAATAAAAGAAGAACACGAGCTTAGTCGAGATAGCTACCCAGTCGCTCTTTCCTTATAAATACTAACATGATCATCATGATCCCGGATTTGAAAATGTGTTATCTACACCCCTTCCTTATTCGAGTTCCAATATATATCCCCCCCTTATGTGACAACTCGGTCATACAAACCCAGATTTATCACAGGGTCATTATACCACCCAGATCTGAAAGCTAGAACAGCTTCGGCAACGAAGAACAGCGAAACACCGACAATGAAGTGGGATGGCAAAGTTGACAGCAACGAGCACCACGAACCCAGATCTGGATTTTTTGTTTTATCAGTTTTTATATTGATTAAGATTCTGATTGTGTTGATCTAGGAGTGGTTAGGATTCTAATTGGAATTAATTAGGATTAATCTAATAATTATTTTTAAAAATTATAATAATTAAAATGGTGCCATAAACCACCCCTTTTTAAAATTATGTTTATTTTACTATATTTTATTTTAAAAATAAATAAATATAGTGATGATTTTTAATGTCATTGATTGTGTTACGGTCATCCAAAATTGGCCAAATCCAAGAGGCCCAATAAGGGCTGATCGGATTTGAATTTTCAGGAACATTTTAGGAATAACCGCAGATTCGGTAATGGAATCAAGAGCAATAAAGGATAATGATTGCTCAATAAATGTGTATTATGTCGACACGGATACGAAGGAGATCTGTTCATGCCCATCCAGGTTAGTACTTATAGGTAAAGAACTCCAAGAGAAAGGTAGGTTCTCTGGACTCAATTCTTTCCTTATACACAGTGCACACACCCCACGCCAGATAGTGGTTTCTCTTGGGTGCATTGTGATCATCTTTCCGGGAATACTTCATCACCATAAGTATCCCTAGAAGGAGAGTTCAGATCTGACAGCAATCGTCCAACTCCATTGTTGGACCTCTGTTATAAGCAAATAGAACATTGGCGCCGTCTGTGGGGAAACGTTAAATTTCGACTCCCACCATGGTAAACACGAGAAGACACATTGATGGAAGACCACCCGTGGCAGGGATACCACCCTCCGTCCGGGTGGAGGATGCATTTTCAGATACTGCATCCTCTCAGCCACAAAACAATCCTCCAGTTATGCCAAAGGACCCATTGCTCACCCCGGCCGAAGGAGAGCAAGGATCGATTCAGCGCTTCACCAATAACGCGCTGCAATCCATTCTAGCTCGGATTGAGCGGTTTGAAAGGCGACATGCCCTTCAATGCCAGGAGGACATGAACAACATTATCGCCCAGCTAGACGAGCGTTGTGCGAGATGGAGGCAGGAGGAAGAGCATCAAAGATAGCCTACAGAGCAGCACGACGGGCACAGGGAGAATCCCGACCGAGAGCAAACATTTCGGCCTAGCACGGGACATCAACCACAACCGCTACGCGAGGCCGAGGAACGCTCACATTATGGGCCGAGGGCAGCCTTACACCCAAAACGTGAGGTTAACCCGGGACATCACGACAAGCGGCCTAGCATTCCACGCCAGGCGGTCGGAGCAGAAGCCGAGGTATACAGGAGAAAATATCGGCGGGGACAACACAACAACAACCCATTCATTGACGAGATTGTCAATGCCCAGTTCATTGAGGATTTTGACGGATCTTTCCTGTCAAAATATGACGGGACCCAAGACCCGCAAGTGCACATTGATGAATTCGACATGCAGATGTGTGTCCGAGGAATTGACGAGCCGATAATTTCTCGGATTTTGGTTACTACCTTGACTGGGGCCGCACAAACATGGTTCCACACACTGCCGCCACGGTCAATACACAACTTTGAAGACTTCGGCCAAAAGTTCCTGCTCAACTTTGCAACGAGCAAAAAGCAACCCAAGTCCGAGTTCGCACTCGGAAAAATTCGTCAACACCCAGGTGAGACTGCAAAGCTATTTGGACCGGTTCAAGGAGGCCGCCTTACAGGTACAGGGATTGGAGGAGAAAGTACACGTCCACTTACTGTCAGCAAGACTTAATGGTTCATCACGACTCGCGAAGTCTATATATAAGGACCCGGTCAAAATGTTGCTCGAGTTCAGGATCCGGTCAAAGAAATACTTGGAGCTGGAACAGATGGAGATCGCGAATACTGTTCCAAAAAGAAAGGGTTCGCCCCCGAAAAATCGTCAAAACCCCGGGAGCGCGCAGCCGAACAGAAATCATGATCTCGGCCACCGACCAGAACGATATGACACGAAGTATGACAGGTATACCCCGTTGAACACTTCCCAGGCTCAAATATGGAGAGAGGTAGCCTTGACAGAGATGAAGAAAGCAGACAGACCTCGGCCTGTTTTTAAGAAAGCTGGCCTTGATCACACTCGATTTTGTGAGTTCCACAATGGGCCGGGGCATACTATCGACCAGTGTTGGGACCTAAGAGACGCCATAGACAAGTTCATCCGAGAAGGCAAGTTGCGGCGGTACGTGATCAAAACTCAAGGCCAACAAGCTAGACGAAAGGGCAACCAGAATGACGAGCAGAAAGGCCAAGATGAAAAGCGGAAGAAGCATGAGGCCGAGGATTTTCCGGAGCCAGAATTCGAATGTAATGTGATCATAGGAGCTATGGGAGGAGGAGGCGACACGGCCAATCAACGCAGGAAGTACCTCAGGAAGATCCTGGCAGTGAGGGAACAACCCCGGTTCAAAGGCAACAGCAAGCCTGAGCCCCCTTTGCTGTATTTCACTAAAGAAGATATGGAGGATTTCATACCCGGACATGAAGACGGTCTAGTAATAACCGGGACCATAGCTAACTGCTGGGTGAAAAGGATGTTCGTGGATAACGATAGTTCAGCAGACATCATATCATGGACTGCCTTCAAGAAGATGAATTTGGACGAGGTAGACCTGAAACCATGTCAGACGGTGTTATCCGGTTTCAACGGCGAGAATATGGCCATCAAGGGGTCCATTGAGTTGCGATTTAACACTAGGGACAAATGAGGCTTTTAAGTCAGAGAGAGTGAAGTTCGTGGTTGCCGAATTCCCTTCGCCGTACAACGTCATTCTTGGAAGACCGACCCTCCACCGATGGGACATCTTGATGTCCACCAAACATCAGAAGATGAAGATGATAGGAAGCAACGGAAGGGTAGTAACCATAAGAGGAGACCAGAAAGAATCCCGCCAATGCTATTACAATGTCGTCAAAGGAACCGAGGTCGGCCCATCGACACTACCCCAGCGTTGTGAAGAAGAAAGGCAGAAAGCAAACAGCAGGCAACAGGTGGAACCCATTAACATGGTGGAGCTAGATGTCCGAGAAGATGTGGAAGAATGGAGGCCCGAACCAGCAGACGAGCTTGTGGAAATTCAGATAGGATCCCAAGCTGCCCAGATCACCAAGATCGGGAAGATAGTCGATCCGGTCGCAAGAGCAGAACTGAAAAAATGCCTTCGAGACAACCGAGATATCTTTGCATGGACCGCCTCCGAAATCCCGAGAATAAGGCCTACTTTCTGCTGTCATAAGTTGTCCATGTATCCTAACTCGAAACCGGTGGCACAGAAGAAAAGGAACCTCGGACCCGAGAGAAGACAGGCGTTGGAAAAGCACATCCGGGAGTTATTGGAGGCCGGGTTCATACGCGAAATCCAATATACCACTTGGCTATCTAATGTGGTGATGGTTTAGAAGGCCAACGACAAATGGCGAGTTTGCGTCGACTACACTGATGTCAACAAGGTTTGCCCCAAAGATTCCTATGCAATGCCGAGCATAGACCAACTGGTAGACAATTCTTCGGGATTCAAGACGTTGTCGTTCATGGATGCTTACTCCGGGTACAACCAGATCCCTATGCATCCAGAGGACCAAGAGAAAATGGCATTCCGAGGAAGCGAGGCGAATTACTGCTACAATGTAATGCCTTTCGATTTGAAGAATGTTGGCGCTACCTACCAGCCTATAATGAATAGCATCTTCGCCCAACAGCTTGGCCGGAACGTAGAAGTATACATCGACGACATAATAGTAAAGACCGACGCAAGCGGAAATCACATCCGAGATCTGGAAGAGACGTTTGGCAGGTTACGAGACAAGAATATCCGACTAAATCCTCTTAAATGCGCATTCGGAGTGACTGCGGGAAAGTTTCTGGGATTCATGTTAACCCACAGGGGAATCGAGGTCAACCCGGACAAATGCATAGCAATTTTAAATATGCAATTCCCGACCAATAAAAAAGAAGTCCAGAGGTTGACAGGAAGACTAGCGACGCTGACACGATTCCTCCCGAAATCGGCAGAGAAGGCTCTGCCTTTTTTCAGGATGCTAAAGAAAGAGGCCATCATCGGCCGGAGTCCCGAATGTGAAGCTGCATTTGAAGAAATCAAAAGGTGCCTCGCCTCACCCCCAGTGCTGTCCAAACCAGAGCCCGGGGAGGACCTAATGTTGTATCTAGTCGTGGCCGAGGAGGCGGTGAGCGCCGTGCTAGTTAGAGAGAATGGCAAGTCTCAACTACTGGTATACTTTGTAAGCCGGGCACTAAAAAATTCAGAGCTAAGATATCAAAAATTAGAGAAAGTGGCATTCGCTCTCCTGGTGGCTGCCAAACGACTGCGTCCGTACTTCCAAAGCCACACCATTATAATCCGCACTGACCAGCCGATTCGACAGATCTTACACAAACCGGACCTGGCCGGCAGAATGATCAGTTGGGCAATCCAGCTTTCCGAGTTCGATCTGAAATACGAAGCCCGGCACGCGATCAAATCCCAAGCCTTGGCCGACTTTCTAGTCGAACTTACCCCCATAGCGTCGGCACACGAAGAAATATGGACCCTATATGTGGACGGATCGTCTAATGCTAAGGGAAGTGGTGCCGGGATCATAACGGAAAGTCCTCAGGGGATATCTATGGAACAATCCTTACGGCTCAATTTCCCGACATCAAACAACTAGGCAGAATACGAAGCATTAATAGCAGGGCTGGTCTCGGCCAGAGAACAGGGGGCCCAGAAGTTAAAAGTTTTTACAGACTCTCAACTAGTGGCAGCCCAAATCGAAGGGAAATACCAGGTTAAGGGACCCTTGTTGATCAAATATCTGACCAAAGTAAAAGAGCTTATGGCTGAGTTCGATGAGGTCGTTGTCTCTCATATCCCCAGGGAAGAAAACATGAGGGCCGATATATTATCCAAACTAGCAAGTACCAAGGGTGCAGGTAATCATCGGACGGTCATCCAGCAGGAGCTGCCCCACCCTACATGCATCATGATGATCACGGCCAGCATGGATTGGAGAAACCCATTATCAGATACATAGAACAAGGGGTAACCCCAGAAGACGCTGCAGAGGCAAGAAGACTAATCCGAGAGGCCGCCATGTATACCACACAGGAAGGAGAACTATATCGCAAAGGCCTGCACACTCCCATGCTACTTTGTGTAGGACCTAACCAGACTGAATATATACTGGCTGAGATACATGAAGGCATCAACGGCCATCATATGGGAGCCAAAGCTTTAGCAATGAAAGTTATTCGGGCAGGTTACTTTTGGCCAACTATGAAAGCCGACGCCCAGGATCACGTGAAGAAATGCGAAAGTTGCCAGATGCATGCCCGGGTCATACGGTCTGCCCCATCTGAACTAACGACAATCACATCCCCTTGGCCTTTTTTCAAGTGGGGGATGGATCTCTTGGGACCATTCAAGGCCGCGGAGGGACAGCTACGATGACTCATAGTCGCCATCGATTATTTCACCAAGTGGATAGAAGCATAACCTCTAGCTACCATTACGTCCGCCCAAATACAAAAGTTCTTTGCAAGAAACATCGTCTCTAGATTCGGGATCCCGACAGAAATCATCACGGATAACGGAACTCAGTTCACCGATAAGAGGTTCGGAGAAATGATGGCTGGCCTCCATATTAAGCATCATTTCTCATCAGTGGAACACCCGCAATCCAACGGTCAAGCTGAAGCCGCTAACAAAGTCATCCTGGAAGGACTCAGGAAACGAATGCATGAGGCCGAGCAGAATTGGGTAGAACAGCTATACTATGTTTTATGGGTGCATAGAATGACGGCTCAATCATCCACTCAGGAAACCCCATTCAGAATGACCTACGGATGTGAGGCTATGATTCCTGTAGAGGTCGGACACCCCTCCTGGAGGAGAAGGACTATACTAAAGCAGGGCGAGGACTCAAACAATGAAGCATTGATTAACGAGCTTGAATTAATAGAAGAGACCCGAGCTAAAGCACACCGTCGAGACATGGCCATGAAGCAGCTCTCGACCAAAAGATTCAATAAGAATGTCAAGCCGAGAAGTTTCAAAGAAGGCGACCTGGTCCTACGCAGAGCCGACATTGGAAACAAGAACGCCCAAGAGGGAAAATTAGCAGCCAGCTGGGAAGGACCTTACCGAGTGATTCAGAATCTCGGCCATGGGGCGTACATGTTAGAGACTCTGGATAAATGCGCAATCAAGCGAACATGGAACGCAGACAAACTGAAGATTTATTTTAGTTAAGAATAATCATCCGTGTGTTTCCTTTTAATTGAGAAGAGTGGGCCGAGTACGTTGGTACCCCCATCTCATGTAATCTCTTTCATCAGGATCACGGACATGAATAATTTTTGATATGAATAAAATTCGAACAGCCTTCGAATAATAATTTACTCGATATTCAGTCTTCGAATAAAAATATACTCGATAGTCTGACTACATATAAACGTTCCAAGCAAACTTGAGGTGCCGCCAAAACCCTGATCAGGTTGGCATGGTCTCAATTGGCCACGTTGCGCCTGCAGTAACTTGGGATATCTTCGATAAACCGAAAACATTCATCATTCGGACGATATCATACTTGGCCGTTGGAGCCAAACGAATAAACGTGTGCACACATAGTTCTAAAAAGAAAACAATATTATAAAGATTCAAACAAACGCAATGTTATAAAAAAGCAAATTATATCATTGTACGAACATAATAGGAAAAAGCAAGAAATACAAGTTTTAACCGGCATCTCGGCCCTTCAATTCGTGTCAACAACTCCTTGAGCCGAGCTTGCCTCTACGCCGACTTCAGGGGCTCCGCTTCAATAACATAATCCTCTTGTTCGTCATAAGGAACAATCATCCCGTCACGAACATAGGAGCGAAAGTGTACCCCGTCAGTATTCAGATTGACCCCGGCATTCGCGCATCGAACCTGAGCCAGAGCATTGTTGAAAGACTCCTCGGCCACAAAAACCATCATCTCCCGAAGCTCGGCCACCTCCTTCTCCTCGACCAAGAGCTTGGACTTGGTTTCCACGGCCTCGGCCTGTGCTCCCTCGAACAAAGTCTTCACTTCGTTCAGGTTCTCGGTCATATGGGCGGCTTTGGCCAACGCCTGCTGCTTCTCCGCGTCGGCATCTCGAACTCCTCACGAGCAAGGCGCAACTCTTCACCCATTTTTTCCGACTTAGCCCGGGCAGCCGCCAACTCCTCTTGAGAACGGATATACCTTGTCTTTAATGTGACAAGGCTATCCACGAGGGAAGCAGTCAGATAGGCTTGGAGCTACATACGACCGAGCTTTGACAACAACTCCTCGGAAAGAGGAGACGAGTCCGATAAGTTTTTTGGAGCCCGGACAAAGGGGAAAAGGTCATCAGCACCCTTCTCCCAGAGATGCCCGGGCACCAACTTCAGCGCCTCGGGAATCGCGACCGTCAGAGCTTCCACGACCGAAGAGTCAGAGATCAAGATGGGAGTGGTAGCAGCAGCAGGACGAGGGAGAACCGGGACCGATCGCCAAGCTGGCTCCGGAGTCGACTTCGGAGCAACCCCGACCCCTCCAGCGTCCGGGGTAGCCTTCACAACTTTCCTCTTCTTCATTTTAGAGAAGAAGGGAGGAACACCAGCGGCATCGGGAGTCGGATCAGGTGGACCGGACGCCTTGCGGGTCTGAGTTCCAACGTCACCGGTCCTCTTTTCCATTTCAGCAACTGCACAAAGAAGGAAACAATCAGTCAACAAATCAAGAAGAATTGCATATACCAAACCCAAGCCCGCCTAACTAACATTGAGAAAATGGAATAATATCACAGAGACACTGGCCTTCTCGGAAAGCATTGATTCGGACCATCGAATAAGCATCCGCATCCGACAGACCCATCTCCTCACGTTGGTAAAAAGAGGGGGGAAACTCATGATGAGCACGGGTCCAGTAAAGCGGAAACTTCCACTTCACCACAGCGGACTCCGGCCCTTGAAGAAAGAAAGGTTGAATGCCGGGTATGGCGCACACTTTGAAAAAATTTGACTTGAATCTCTTGAAAGACTGGGCAAATAAAGGGAAAAGTTTACATTTCGGTAGACTCTTCAAAGACGTCCATCCTTTCCTCTCAGAAGGCTCCCGGCCAGTGCGGCCGGTATGGACGCAAAAATAATATAAAAAGATAGGGACTGTACAAGGGACATCTAAATTTATACACAAATCTTCGATAGATTTTATAAAAGACCAGCCATTGGGATGAAGCTGGGAGGGGGCCAAAGAAAGGTGTTTCAAAACTGACATCTCAAATTCGGTAAGAGGAAACCGGATACCCAGACGGGTGACCACATCTTTATAGAAAAAGAAAAAGTTTGGTTCGCCTTGCTCGGCGGATGAGCATATCGGCTCATTAGGATCAGGTTGACAAAGAGAAAATCCATCCTGGTTCCCGATTGGAAGAGCCGCAACACTCTCCCGACTCATGACGGATGAGGTGTTCAGAACCTCATGGGTTACCCAGGAAAACTTAGACACTAGATGGGGAGAGGGTCTGTCGGTCTGCGACTCAGTCGACCGAGATTCTCCGATCACCTCCAAGGAGACGTCCATGATTACCTATGACAAAAGGAAAAGACAACGGTCAGCAAGAGTACCTGAAGAGATGACGACAGTTGAGGAAGCCAATGACACCGGCTCAGCCCCAAATCTCGGCCCCGAAAAAGCCACCGACACCCCTGTCCCCGCATCTGGGGGCGGGTTGAGGATAATCGGGTTATGACGACACGCGTCCAGGGTGTCATCGGCTTGCTTATCGAAACCCGAGCTAGCCAAATAGAAGAATTCATCCAAACATCTCAGACAAGGTTCGAACAGAGTCTCGGGGGCGATCACAATGGATCGAGGAAACAAGGGAATACCCGAAGGGATTGCAGAAGGCCCCTTGGGTTCAACATAAGACCTAATACCAAAGCCCACTACTACTATTGAAGGGCGAGATGTTTTGGGCAAAGAAGGTTTGGAGGGTTGAGAGCCCCCAGAAGGGGCACGTAACAGATATTTGTTTTTCTCCTCGTCTGGAATTGGGAGACCAAAAAACCAAAATGCAGAACGAGGAGGGACTGTCCTACGAATGCGTGCCTCCTCCTCAAGACTAAAACCAGAGGACTCAAGAAGAAAAGAATAAAAGGTAGAAGAACAAGAGCGAAGGCGAAACCCAATATGGATTAACAAACGAGAGACAGAAAAATGAAGAACAAACCACAACGAAAACAGTAAAAGTGCGAAAACTCCAGGAAATAAAAAAGAAGGAAGAGAAGATAACATGAAAATAGAAGAAATCTGAAGAACGTAGCACCAAAGATGAGGAAGATTGCAGCACACCAAAGAGGAAAGCGAAGAATGCCAAACGAGAAAATGAGCAGGAAGGAGATAATGATATAAATTTGAAGAAACAGGGTAGGAACTAGAAGGTAGCAAAAACAAATATCAAAACATGAAACGTTTGAATTATGTAACCAACAGAGGAAAATAATCAACCATAAGGGCAAAACCGTTTGGAAAACCAAAAGTCAGGGGCAAAACAGAGATTTCACTAGAACCACTCATGATTAGAAGGGACAAAGAAAAGACAAAGCATTAAATGAAGAAGGGGGCGCGTCGATTCACCTCTGGAGAGTAATCAGAACGTTTCACTTCCCAAAATTTGAAGGTGGGAAAGTAAACCGGCTTCCCCCCAGAAAAGCATACCAGCAAAGCAAAAACAGGTCGAGATAATGCCGCTAAAACAAGGACCGATATACCTATCAGAAGCTGATGTCGGCAGGCAAGGTCGAGAAGGTTGACTCGGCCACGGCTCAACAGACGACATGAGGTCGGCATAATATCACCCCGGTCACCCGGAACTCCGAGTAACCGGGCTGAGGGGCAACTGTTACGGTCATCCAAAATGGGCCAAATCCAAGAGGCCCAATAAGGGCTGATCGGATTTGAATTTCCAGGAACATTTTAGGAATAACCGCAGATTCGGCAATGGAATCAAGAGCAATAAATGATAATGATTGCTCAATAAATGTGTATTATGTCGACACGGATACGAAGGAGATCTGTCCATGCCCATCCAGGTCAGTACTTATAGGTAAAGAACTCCAAGAGAAAGGTAGGTTCTCTGGACTCAATTCTTTCCTTATACACAGTGCACACACCCCATGCCAGATAGTGGTTTCTCTTGGGTGCATTGTGATCATCTTCCCGGGAATACTTCATCACCATAAGTATCCCTAGAAGGAGAGTTCAGATCCGACAACAATCGTCCAACTCCATTGTTGGACCTCTGTTATAAGCAAACAGAACAATTTGCAAATTAAATTTAAACTGTCCCATCACATCACAGTTTACCATTTAACTGTAACAGTAATCCTTGGATAAAAAGGATAAAATTAAAGTGTTCTAAATAATTAAAAGAAAAAGTTGAATAATAAAATATAATTAAAAAGTCAATTGTATAATTAAGACTTATTATTTTGGTAAAGCTTTTGCCCCTGCCCCAACTACTCTTCTAAACCTATCAAAAGTGTCGTTTTCGGTTTTGTTTCTCTTCGTGCCTCTCTGGTTTTGGGTCTTGGAGTGTCCTTCTAGCTCTTCCAACCCAATTCACATAGACTAAGTAAGAGTCACAGTATAACCATCTAATTCGTATCTTCAAGAAACAATAATGTATGTGTTATGGGAGCAGTTTTAAATTACAGTCAGCAACAGTAATTTAAAGTTTGGGAGATTGTGACTTGCATCAGTCATATTCATCTGCAATCTTTTATTTTTTTTGTAACATTTAAGGTTTTGGAGGTCTTTGCAAAAGTGAGTGCAACCGCAATTTAAAACCTTGACACGGGTATTTCCAAGGTAGGCATGGTTATAACTCTTTGTGCTTATTTTATGCAAGGTGTTTGATGATATCTCTCATAGAGTTTTGAATATTGTTTTTTTAGTGTTTCATGTTATGGAAAAATAAGCCAGGCTCATTGGCTGCAGTCATATTGATTATAATGTTTATTGGCTGCATTTGGTGATTCACTAGATTGGAACAATGGATTGCTATTTTTTAATTGCTGTTGCATGAAATTACTGTGGATTTTTTATTTTTTGGAGGAATGTGAACTCTTTATGATATTTTTTCCCCTTTTTATCAATGGCTGGGATACTGCATGTAATGTACACTCTGTCTATTCTCAGATGAGCATTTTGAAGTATCTAGGGGAACCCAGGCACAAGCTTTTTGCTGCCAGGAAGTATCTTAAAGGTAAATGTAAACTCATTGAACTCATTCAAGCTGCTCTTTTGAGTAGAATACTGAATTTTCTATGATCTGATACTGAAAAGTCACTCAGATTGAAGTTTTTGAGCCTTTGGCTGCTATAGTAAGTAAACAATATTTTATGCCTATGTCAGTGAATTGATTTTCGTTATTGAAGGTTCTTAAACCCAAAGATCGCTATCAACTGATACTCGGATGGAAATATAGAATTAATAGATTTCCCCCCTTAGAATTTATTATGTATTTTAGTGATAGAGATAAAAAAAAATTCAGCTTTCTAGGCCATGCATGGTTCGTAAATTGTGTATTTTTTTTCCTAAGGCTTGCATGTTTTGTTGCAGAGAAACAGCAAGAGTATCCAATATAATAAGATTCAATATGTAAATATGATAATTTAAAAAAAAAATTAGGATACAGGTAGGACAATATATATTAAGCAAAATATAATTATATTTAATGACTTCTTATACTTTATTAATTTATTTTCTCATTTTGTTTATTTGTCTAAATATAGCAGATATTTATATTAGTTTGACATTATCATTGTACTATTACTAGTCTTTAATATCTGGAAAAATTTATTAAAAAACCATAATTGTAATAATAAAAAAGTTTTATTAAAGTTATCATAATGATCCCTTCATTTTCTAAAGAAAAGATGTTTATTAAGAGGTTTGAAGATAAGGCAATGAAACTTTGATACAAAGGCATTCATTAAATTCAGGTGTCAATTCAATACGGAAATGTCACCAATTTTGAAGTATCCTTGTATCACAATTTGCTTGTGAAAGGAAGTGAAGTAATTAGAGCTCATGAGTTTTTGAATAATCAATCAAACTTAATTTCCCTACTGTTTTAATTTTCATTGCAGGAGTGGGTTTTTCCTCTTTTCACACAGCTTCAAATTCCTCTGTAGAGCACTCACAAGAAGAGGAAGTAGTGATTGCTTTGGGAAGTAATGTAGGTGACAGGTTGCATAACTTCAAGGAAGCCTTGAAATTGATGAGGAACTCGGGCATTAACATCACAAGACATGCTTGTTTGTATGAGACAGCGCCGGCATATTTACTGATCAACCTCGCTTTATCAACTCAGCAGTTAGAGGTGTTACTAAACTCGGTCCACATGAACTATTGTCTACACTCAAAAGAATTGAGAAGGACTTGGGCCGTACAGATGGTATAAGGTATGGTCCAAGGCCAATTGACTTAGACATTTTATTCTATGGTAAATATAAAGTCAGATCTGACATCCTCACTATACCTCATGAAAGAATTTGGGAAAGGCCATTTGTGATGGCCCCCTTGATGGACTTATTGGGATCAGCTATTGACAGTGACACAGTTACTTCCTGGAATTCGTTTTCAAGCCATTCTCGTGGACTCTCTGGATTATGGGAAGATTTAGGCAGTGAATCCCTTATTGGAGAGTTTGGAAAGGAAGGAATGTATAGGGTAATGCCTGTTGCAA
Organism: Glycine latifolia; assembly: GCA_013407115.1. Lineage (NCBI taxonomy): Eukaryota > Viridiplantae > Streptophyta > Magnoliopsida > Fabales > Fabaceae > Glycine > Glycine latifolia. The sequence goes on from CM023941.1 coordinate 8,541,214, forward strand.
ATGGCTTACTTGACTGGTCGCGGAGAACTTCCGTCATGGGGATCCTTAATGTGACTCCAGATAGTTTTAGTCATGGGGGACATTTTCAGTCTGTGGAGTCTTCTGTTTCTCAGGTTCGGTTAATGATTTCAGAAGGAGCAGATATGATCGATATTGGGGCTCAGTCTACTCGGCCAACAGCATCTAGGATCTCTGCTGAGGAAGAATTAGGTAGATTAATCCCTGTCCTGGAAGCTGTAGTGTCAATGCCTGAAGTAGAAGGAAAGCTCATATCCGTGGATACTTTCTACTCTGAAGTTGCTTCAGAAGCAGTGAGTAAAGGGGCTCATCTTATAAATGATGTATCTGCTGGGAAGTTAGATAGTAATATGTTTAAGGTCATGGCTGATCTTGATGTTCCTTATGTTGCAATGCACATGAGAGGGGACCCATCTACAATGCAGAATAGTGAAAACCTGAAATATGATAATGTTTGTGAAGAGATATCATCGGAGTTATACTCACGGGTTAGAGAGGCAGAGATGTCAGGAATCCCGGTATGGAGGATGATGATTGACCCTGGCGTTGGATTCTCAAAGAAAACTGAACACAATTTAGACATTCTCATTGGACTACCTGATATCAGAGAAGAGATTGCCACAAGAAGTTTGGCCATCTCTCATGCTCCCATGCTTATTGGACCCTCAAGAAAGAGATTTTTAGGTGAAATTTGCTCTCGTTCCGACGCAGCTGAGAGGGATCCTGCTACCATTGCTTCAGTCACGGCTGGTGTTTTGGGAGGGGCTAATATTGTTAGGGTGCATAATGTCAAAGATAATCTAGATGCTGTGAAGGTTTGTGATGCAATTCTAAGACAGAAAAGTTCTCACATGAAATCTAGACATTGAATTTGTCTTTCTACAGCATATCTGCTGCTGATGTTAATTGCCGGGCTGCCTCTGAATATTTGGATTTATGCAGCAACAATTCTGTTGGTGTTTTTCTTTGCCATGTTACTCCTACTCCAAGGTCATATGTAGAACACCACAATGCTATCAAAGCCGGAACAAAGAAGCATAAGTACAATGTAGCATTCAATAATCAGCATACCATCGTTTTGATTCTGAATTTTGTCTATCTTGTATTTACTTCATTCCTTACATGTATTTGATTCACAGATTTTATTTCAACCCATCACTTTTAACTTATTGATTCACATATGCATGTTTAACTTATTGATTCACACATATTTGGATGAATGTTGATGAAATTGATTTTGTAAAATTGATTCCGGTTAAAGTTAATTTTAAAGTTACATGGTTTATGTATAAATATATTTTAATTATAAAATCAAGTTATGAATAAAATTTGGTATATTTTTTTTCTCATGATTAATTTTGGACAAATAATTTTGAACCAAATCAAATATATAAAATTTTATCTAAAATTAATTTTGTATTTGAAATCAATTCCCTTACGAGAAACCAAAGGCAATCATATGCAATAACTGATTGCTCTTTGCTTATTATTGTCAAAGAAGTAATTCAATAATCAAAGTTATCTTATTTATGTTTAGATATTTTTTTAATTATAAAATTAAATTATGAGTAAAATTTAGTATAATTTTTTTCTCATAATTAATTTTGAATACAAATGCCATTTGTTTTATGAGAATAAATGAATTTAGTATAAAAATGACAATTGAAACTATGAAATGAATTTAGGCTGCTCACCTGGGCGTTCACGTTGGGAAAAGTTGGGCCTAGAAAGTTGGCTCAAATCAATGTGTACGACCACTTAATTACACCTTTATTTCATTAAGTTTGTTTCTTTTAATATTTTAAGTTTTAAAAGTTTTATTTTGATTTTTTATATTTTTTTAAAATTTTGCTTTCGTTCATTTTTTCTATTTTCGTTAACAAAGTCATAAGTTCTATTAAATTAAAAAAAATTAAATACTTAATCTAAAACAGTGACGGTTAAAACAGTCATAATCTTTATTTTATTTCTAAAGTAATAAACAACTAAAAAAAATCTTCCCCCCTGTTCATATTATTCAACCATGTCCACAGCACCACCATCCAAATTTCCACCGGTGTAAAATGGCAAATGTCAATAAACAAGAAATACCTTCATCGAGAGAATGAAGTAGGGGTGTTCACGTGTATAGATCATCTGTGAACCCAAATTGATCTGAACCGATTCGAACAGTTTGGGTTGGATCATTTATGTATTTTGGTCAGAATCGAACTGAACCGAATCAATCAAAACTGTTCATGTACGGGTTGGGCCACAAGTTTAAATTTATTGATTTGTTGACCTGTTGACCCGATCCATGAACCCGTAATATAAATATAAATTTTATTATATATATATATATATTAAAATTTAAAAACTAAAAAAATAATTTGACAATAAAAAAGGTGTGGTACTATAAATGTGTGGGCCGAATGAAGGTCAGCCTATAATCATCTCATTTTTGCTGTGAAGTTGTGGACCATGTGATATTATAAATGTGGGTTTAATTGTTTAGGTTTCATTTTCTTATGTGTTTCTCTATTCTCTCTCATCTCAGATCGATCAAGCATCAGGTTTTCCTCTGTGCTTTATTTTTCTTTTTCAACAAAATATTTTTACATTTTGTAAGTTAAGACTAACACATTAGGTTTCACTTATGTTGAGAATAATAACATGTAATATATGTGTAAACATGAAAGGGTACTTAAGTATTTTGAATATACTATAATTGCTTCGAATATACGTATATATATCACAGTGCTTGACACAAATTGTGTTATATTAAACTCTTAAAACAACTTTCAATAATCATAATGTACGAGGGAATAATCTATTAACATACACGTCTTATAACAATTTTCAAATTGTGTTTAGTTTGACTTTAAATACTGCTAATATTGGGTCTCTAAGTGTTGAAACTGCAAGTGCTGGAACTTTTTAATGTATTACTTTTAGGTATATTGTTATTTGTTTCATCTTTTTTTTTCATATTTTGTTTACCATGTTTATAATATTAATGAATCATATTTTGTTCATTTGTTTGTTTCATCAAATTTGGTTGCAACAAATTTGATTATAACAAAGCTTAATTTGTACGAAATAGTTGTGATTCAGACTATTATAGTAAATTTTGTTCAAGAATCTTTTGTTTTAATTTATATTATAAGTCTATTTTAGAATATTATGTTGATGGTATTAAATGAATCAATTTTACTACTTTCATACATTTGATAATTTGTGTTAATTGCATTGGATATTTAAAAGAATCATGATATAAAATAGTAGTTCTAAGAAAAAAATTTAAATGGGTAACCGTTGGTCCAAATCGAACCGAACTGTTCATGAACGGGTTGGGTTGGATTGAGTTTAAAAAAAAATTTGAAAATCGAACCGAACCGATCAAATTTGATTGGGTTAGATCATAAATTTGGCCAAAATCGATTCAAACTGACCTGCGAAAACCCCTTGAAAGAAGACCTCTATTGAGAAGTTGTTGGGGGAATTGGAAAACTATCCATTCTAGAGCATTGTGGACGAGTTGGGTGTTGCAATTCTTGTGAATTTGTGAATTTCGTGGCTTCTATTTGATGACTCTGGTGGTGTTGATTAAAGGTTTGCTTTAGATCTAGAAGAGAGTGGGAAAAAAAAAAACTATTAGATCCAAAAGAGGGATTTCTAATTTGTGGTTTATAATTTTTAAAATAAAATAAAGATAATATTGATTTTTGGTAATTAATTATTTTAAAATTTAAATCAACAGAATTACTAACTATAACAACAATCGGAAAAATGGAATCAAAATAAAACTTTCAAAAACATAAAAAAATTAGAATCAAACTTTTAAAATTTAATACATTAAAACAAAAGAAAAAGTAAAATTTAATGAAACAAAAGTAACATTTGAGACTTTTCAAATTGATCTAACACTAGTGATTCCTGTTATTCATAGTCCCTTATTTGTTGCTATGTTCACCCGTGGCTCTTGTCCATTATTGATGTTGATCCTTCTTTGGAGCAATGGTGATCGCTTTTGATACATGTCTTCTATTTTTGATACATTTATACAAATATATCATATATTGCTTTGTTTTTTTAGATGCTACTGCTTTGTTAGTTTATCTGCATATGATGTGTACAAATTTGAGAAATATTTTTATATACTTTTATTTTAAACATAATAAATTACCCTTGAGAAGTAAATTTAGCCGTTGAAAAAGCTGTTATAGATCTTCTTGAGCCTTTGTTGGGCATTAACTTCGCAAAGGATGACATGCAAGAAAAAGATTAATTCTTTAAGGTTTACACAATACAACTACGCAAAAACAAGATTACATGGGAATTTACAAGCCAATTTACACTCTTATAATAAGCTTTTATATCTCCAACATCCAAACAGAACAACCAAAATCTATATAAATAATAAATCTTAAAAGTGTTATCTTTGCCTGTCTTGATCATCATTTCTATTCATTGAAAGTTGACTCTCAACAATAGTTTTGTTTATCTCTTACTAGCAACTTTAGCCTTCTTAAGAACCACCCTATGAAAGATTGAAGGCTGGGACTCTTCAAATTTTTATCTCCTTAACTCAACTTCTTTTCTCATTTCCTCAACAAATTTATAGAAGAATTTGATATTTCAATTATTTTTTCAACTTTTGGAAAGATATAAGATCTTCACATATAAGAGCCATATCATTAGTTAGTTTTCTTTTTTTAAAAGTAACAGAGTCAAACTAATAAGTAATAAGAAAGGAATGAGATATAAGGTGGGTTGAATGATTAAAGAAAAAAGAAAAAGGTGACAGATTCGAACTCCTTTGCTAACAAAACTAACATTATAACATACTAACATTTTGCTGATAAAAGAAGCAATAAAACATAATTTGAACTTTACAGAACAATAAGTAAAGTTTCAAACTAAAATGCTAAAACAAAAAGGAGATTTCTCCAAAGAAATGAAAACGCTAGAGATTAGACTTTTGTCTCTTACAGTCACAGTTAAAAACTGTTTCTATGCTGACTTATGTATCCCAATTATTAACAAAGTGTATCCTTGAGTAAATTTAGATTCCTATCACTTTGCCTTTTCCAAATGGAGAATGAAAGGGTTAGAAAGGTTATGAAGTATCATAAAATTTTCAGAAAACATACGAATCAAGTTATTTCCAAATAGAAGTATAGCATTATGAATTAAACCAGGGAGAGCTACAATTAAGAATTTCATTTGATTAGGTGTTCCTAAATTTAAGGGAGCATAAAAATTAGAGTTTTGCATGATAGTTCTGTCATTAACAAAAATAAATTTTAGAGACCCCAGATAACTTATCAATAAAGTCAACCATTAAACAAACCTGAAAAAATTAATTAAAAGGGAAGGGGCATCTCCTAATCATATTTAGATCATAAAATAAATTTCCTCCAAACCTTTCCCTTCCACTTTAATGTTGAATATTGAATAAAGAGGGGGAAAAAAAAAACCAATTAACCACAGTGTACGCCAGAAAGTAAATTAGAATGAAAAACCACTAAATATGTGACTCAAATTATCAAAATTGGGAGAGAATTGAGTTGTGACATATTACCAATAAGTAGCAGAGGAAGTTAGTATGCTATGGTGCTTTGTTTTATAGACAAAAAAGAACACTATTAACAATATATATCCAGATTTAACACAAGAAGTGTCAAAACTCAAAAGCTGGGAAGGAAGTATCAATAAAGACAGGCCATGGCTTCAAAAAATTCAAAAAGAAAATCGAGAACCCCAACCTGTAATAAAAAGTGCGAATATAGCAGAAAATATAACAATTTGAACCATGCCACCCACTTTTTAGTGATTGAAATCATTTGTCTGTGCAATGCAACAGCCCTGTTTCTCTGTGTTCAAGCCATTAAGCAATGAGTAATTTCAAAACTCTCAGGTAATAGCATTTGGCAGAAGAGGGAGCCACCTGTGAATGTCAATGCTGGTCTTGAGGAGGGCTACACAGGTTGGGGGCTGGTTGTCAGAAACCACACAGGTGATGTTGTATTCTTGGTGTGCAATAAATAGAATATCCTGGTTGGACCATGGCCTTGCTAAGGCCTTGGGAGTTAGATGGAGTTTATAAGTAGCAAAGGAGCAACATATTCATGAAGTTATTACTGAATCGGATACTTCAGTGATGGTCGTCTACTTGTTTCTATCAGAAAAATCTTTTGAACCTATCATCGAAGACTGCAGGGAAATTATGTGCTATTTTGAGTTGTGTGCTGTGTGACATATTAGTAGACTGAGGAACTCTGTTGCTCACAAGCTGGATGGCTTATCTAAACAATTTGGTTCCAGAATTTGGGTAGGGAATGTCCCCAGCCATATTCAATCTTTTATGGTAACAATGTTTTTGGTTCAGCCCTGTGAACCAGAATAGATTCCAATCACATATTCCTTCTTCTATACTGGTGCTGAAGACTTCTATTATTTGGAGAAGCATTACTAAGGCTATTGAACACATGATGGATGGACTCAGTGTTCATCTTGGTTCGGGTAATTCTTCTTTCTGATTTGAGGAAACTAGAAGAATTTATACTTGTCTCAGTTTCAGGTAAAGAATATGGGATGGTACTAATTACTAAACAATGGAATGGTCTTTGGAAAAGACTATCTCCAAATCTGCCAAACTGGGAATGGCTGAGAAGTAAGAATCGGAATCTATTCAGCATCTACAGAATATAGTTGGATTCATCAATGTAAATTTCCTTTTGCTGGAGAACAACAATGAAATTAGCTCCAGAAGTTGTGAGACTAAAGAAATTTAGGTCCTACTTCGGTTGGTACTACATGAGGCATATTTACATAGATGTGCCTAAAATGTCACTTAAAAACAGAAGGATACATACCTTAAAATAATTAGAAAAAACTCAGAGTGTTGTTGTAAGGTCATTATATGTTAGTGCAACTAATATTACTAACACTACAGATAGCAACACAGGGGGCCTAAA
>CM023941.1:8548200-8615681 GCA_013407115.1 Glycine latifolia
GCAGGAAGAGACTACATCCAGCAGGCCCAAGAGAACAATTAACAAACCAATGCGTTTCAGAGAATAGAAAATAGGAATATAAGTTTGTTATTAGATTCTGAGTTTGTTAGCATGGATAGACTATGAGCTGTCATGGTTGTTATTTCTGTCCTTTTCCTAAATATTCTTTCATTGTACTGACAAAGGACCAATACGTATTGGGTACCTTGGCTATATATATGGAATGAATGAATAAACGAGGCAGAGAAGAATTTTCAATACTTAGCTTTTTAGGAGGCTCCTTGTCCTCAAATTCAAGTAAAACCAGTGAACGTAACAAATTGGTGCTCTCGTTGATTTTTTTTCTATGGCAGATCAAACCCGCAGTAAGGCCATTGAACGCCTTGAGGAATCTGTCAAAATCCTCTCCACATCCCAATCTGACCTCTCTTCCAGGGTCGATTTGATCCTCACCCAGCTAGCCACCCTCTCTACCACCCCTATCTCTACCACACCTCATTCCCCACCTTGCAAACACAATCTGAAACTTGATATACCTCGTTTTAATGGTACTGATCCCACTGGATGGATTTTCAAGATATCCCAATTTTTTGAGTTTCACAAAACCCCTGAACACGAACGCCTCTCTGTCGCTTCCTTTTACATGGATGGGCCCGCCCTCAGTTGGTATCAGTGGATGTACCACAATGGACTCATCACCTCCTGGCCAGCCTTATTACAGGCTTTGGAATCTCGCTTTGTCCCTTCATTCTATGAGGACCCTCGAGGGACCCTCTTCAAGCTCACTCAACGTGGTATTGTGACAGAATATCTTACCGAATTTGAACGCCTTGCGAACCGCATCGTTGGACTTCCCCACCCTTTTCTCCTCAGCTACTTCATTTCTGGTTTACAATCAGAGATCAGACGTGAGGTCCAGGCCTTACAACCCATAAACTTACCCTTGGCGGTAGCTCTTGCAAAACTCCAAGAGGACAAAATCGAAGACCGGCGTCGCTTTAATCTCCCTAAACAGATTTCTAATACCCTTCCATAGTCTCCACAACCAATGACACACCGTTCCCCTGTTTCCCCTTCTCCGACACCACGACCCCAGTACCGCCGTTTATCTCCAGAAGAAATAGCTGACCGTCATGAAAAAGGTCTATGCTATAATTGCGATGAGAAGTTTGGCCCTAGCCATCGCTGCAAGGCCCGCTTCTTCCTGCTCATTGCCGAGGATGAGGAACCCAATTCTGAGGAAGGTTCCTCCACGGACCAAAACCCCGAAGCACTTCCTCCGCAGATACCCGAATCACTCCCTCCGCAAATCAGTTTCAATGCTTTGTCGGGTCACCCCACTCATGAAGCCCTCCGCTTGCAAGGTTCTTTCAATCACCAACCTGTTACAATCCTTGTCGACAGCGGTAGTACTCACAACTTCATACAGACACGAGTCGCTAAGTTTTTGGGCCTTCCTTCGCAGCCCATTACAGCTTTGCGTGTTATGGTGGGTAACGGCACCGTCATCGATTGCCTGCACATGTGCCCTGCCGTTCCTCTATCAATTCAAGGGCACAAATTTGCGGTCAACCTTCATGTCCTCCCTATCAGCGGAGCCGATATAGTCTTGGGCGTCCAGTGGCTTAAGGAACTGGGCCCAATCGTGACAGATTACAAGGCCCTTACCATGTCTTTTATTCGAGACGGCTCCCCCATCGAATTCCGTTCCCACCCCCCCTCACCACCTTTGGATATCTCGGCCCAACAGATCAAGCGTATGGTCCAGACTAATGCTGCCTCAGCCTTCTTTCATATTCAGTTACTTCCCCCACCCAAGCCCTCTGTTAACCCAGAAATTCCCGACCACCCCGACCATTGTTTCTCCTCCATATTACACAAATTTCACCATTTATTCACTAGCCCCAATAGCCTTCCACCAGACCGCCCTACTAACCACCAAATTCACCTCCTCCCCAATACTTCCCCAACCAATGTTCGCCCTTACCGGTATCCGCATTTTCAGAAATGCGAAATCGAACAACAGGTTCAAGAACTATTGCGTGCAGGCCTTATCCAGCCGAGTAAAAGCCCTTACTCATCTCCGTTGCTCTTGGTGAAGAAGAAAGATGGTACCTGGCGGTGTTGTGTAGATTTTCGTGCCCTGAATGCAGTAACCGTCCGTGACAGATTTCCCATCCCAACCATTGACGAATTAATTGATGAATTGGGTGGTGCCTCATGGTTTTCCAAGCTTGACCTGCGCCAAGGATTTCATCAAATTCGAATGCACATGGAAGATATACCCAAGACAGCTTTTCGCACTCACCATGGCCATTACGAATACAGGGTAATGCCGTTTGGGCTCTGCAATGCCCCGTCTACATTTCAAGCCACCATGAACAGAACACTAGCACCATTTCTACGGAAGTTCGTGGCTGTCTTCTTTGACGATATATTAGTTTACTGTCGTTCCTTGACAGAGCATCTCGAACATTTGACCAATGTTTTCACCTGCCTTCAAGAGAATGAATTCTACTTACGGGGCTCCAAATGTATCATTGGACAACACCACTTGGAGTATCTTGGCAACATCATTTCTCAGTTTGGAGTCGAACCGGAACCTTCAAAAATTAAGGCAATAACAGAGTGGCTCTCCCCTTCTTCTGTGCAAGCTCTTCGTGGGTTTTTGGGTTTGACAGGATTTTACCGCAAGTTCATCAAGGGATACCGCCATTGCACACCCTCTCAACCAATAACTTCAGAAGGGACCCTTTTAGTGGTCGCCAAGAGCTCAGCAGGCCTTTGAATCCTTGAAGAAGGCCATGACAGAGGCCCCTGTTCTTGCCCTTCCAGATTTTGAATTACCATTCGTCTTGGAGACGGATGCTTCGGGCATAGCTATGGGTGCTGTTCTAATGCAATCCAACCATCCCATTGCTTTTTTCAGCAAGAATTTTTGCCCACGACTGGCTTGTGCCTCCACTTACATACGGGAACTACATGCTCTGACTTCTGCTGTTAAAAAATGGAGACAATATTTATTGGGTCATTCCTTCACCATCCTCACAGACCATAAAAGCCTCAAGGATCTCATGACATCGGCCATCCAAACTCCTGAACAGCAAATTTATTTATCCAAATTGATGGGATATGACTATACGATCCAGTACCGTGCTGGACGTCATAATGTAGTTGCAGATGCTCTTTCCCGTCCTCCTCCCAATATCGATGGACAGTGCTTGGTACTTTCCATTCCTCAGTGCACCTTTCTGGACGAACTCCGGTGCAGCCTAACTTCTAGCAAGGCATTCCACACTCTAGTTCACAATATCAATGAACGACCTTCAGAATTTCAAGATTACCGTGTTCACCAAAATCTCGTTATTTTCAAGGGCCGCATCTGGATCGACCCTACTACACCATTCCGGACTGTCCTGTTACAGGAATTTCATCAAACACCTATTGCAAGTCATATGGGTATAGCCAAAACCCTTGCTCGACTGCAGGAGAATTTCTTCTGGAAAGGAATGCGCGCTGATGTTAAGAATTTGCCAATCTACTAAATATGAGACAAAAAAACCAGCAGGCCTGCTTCAACCTTTACCAGTTCCCACTGCTGTTTGGGAAGACCTTTCTCTCGATTTTATTACAGGTCTCCCTGTGTCAAATGGTCATACTGTCATCCTTGTGGTGGTTGATCGTTTTTCTAAAGCAGCACATTTCGGAGGTCTCCCAAGCCAATTCACTGCCTTTAAGGTGGCTCAACTATTCCTTGAACTCGTTTGCAAACATCATGGAGTACCCTGTAGCTTGGTCTCTGATCGCGACCCCATTTTTATCAGCAAATTTTGGCGCGAGCTTTTCAAACTAAGCGGCACCCAACTCCGCATGAGCCTCGCATATCACCCTGAAACTGACGGCCAAATTGAAGTCCTCAACCGTACTCTGGAACAATACCTGCGAGCTTTTGTTCATTCCAACCCGACCAGATGGGGGAAGTTCTTAGCATTAGCGGAATGGTCTTACAATACCACCGTCCATTCCACTACAAGACAGTCGCCTTATCAAACAGTTTATGGCAAGCCTCCTCCATCTATTCCCCATTATTTATTTGGATCATCCCCTATCGAGGCTGTGGATCAATTGCTATCGGAACGACGGGCTATGTTGCAAACTCTTCACCGAAAGTTACTCAAAGCCCAGGCCGCTATGAAGTTACAAGCAGACAAACAGTGCAGGGATGTATTTTATAGTATTGGAGATTGGGTCTATGTCAGGTTGCGTCCATACCGTCAATCATCAGTCTCTGGAACACAGTATACCAAACTCGCAAAACGATTTTATGGCCCTTATCAAATCATTGAGCGAATTGGCACTGTCGCCTACAAGTTGGCACTACCTCTGCATTCCAAGATTCACCCGGTATTCCATTGTGTTCTACTTAAAGCACACAAAGGCCCTCCTCCAGTTCAGCCTGAAGATTTTCCACCCGCATTTCATGACCATCACCCCCTGATTCAACCTCTCACTATCCTGCAATCTAAATGGGACCAAGATGCTTCTCCTCCGATTCATTGGGTGTTGGTACAGTGGATCGGACTTTCTCCTGAGGATGCTACTTGGGAACGGTGGGATGATCTTTCTCAGGCGTTTCACCTTGAGGACAAGGCGATTTTCCCAGGGGATGGTAATGTTAGTGCAACTAATATTACTAACACTACAGATAGCAACACAGGGGGCCTAAGGCAGGAAGAGACTACATCCAGCAGGCCCAAGAGAACAATTAACAAACCAATGCGTTTCAGAGAATAGAAAATAGGAATATAAGTTTGTTATTAGATTCTGAGTTTGTTAGCATGGATAGACTATGAGCTGTCATGGTTGTTATTTCTGTCCTTTTCCTAAATATTCTTTCATTGTACTGACAAAGGACCAATACGTATTGGGTACCTTGGCTATATATATGGAATGAATGAATAAAAGAGGCAGAGAAGAATTTTCAATACTTAGCTTTTTAGGAGGCTCCTTGTCCTCAAATTCAAGTAAAACCAGTGAACGTAACATTATATGTATATATGAATCTAAAATTCAAAGTAGTGTAATTTCATTTCCAAACTAATGGTGATTTCATTTCACTAGCTACCCTGTTTCAGATTCTACAGTACCATGTCACCAAGATTCATCAGACATTACAATGAGGCAAACAAACAATGAAACGCAACATTTCCCTCACCAAGTTGCGCCGTTTTGACAAGTCATTGGTTTTGAAGAACCTCCGCTTCAGCCTTGGTCATAGGATCATCCTTGATCTCAATTTCCTCTTCCTTCTCTCCCTCTCGCTGCTCTGCCACTTGCTTCCGGTGCAACTCTTCTGCCGCCTGCATGGCCGCACGATTCTCCGTCTCAATCCGTTTCATCTCTTCCTCCTGCTGCTGCCGCTCAAACCAGGTATCCGCATCCGCCCAAACTGATTCAAACACAAAACCAATCACTCACTCAAAAACCACAAAACAACACGTAGAATGAAATAAAACATTCACTCCTTAGGGTTTAAAAAATATTGTGATTGAGCACGTGTTCTTTAGTTTCACGTTAGATTTTCCAAAACCATGTTAAAATTGATTCCGAGTCGAAGCAACTAGTAGTTTCTGCTTCAGACCAAGCATTTTATATTTGAGTTTTACTGTTAAACTTGCTTTTGGAGTAAAAAATTCAAACATAAATCACATCACTTTAAAATCAATTTTAACCAAACTCTATTTTGCAAAATTAATTTCATTCACAATCAATTTCGTAGTTCAAAATCAATTTAACCAAGATCAATTTTGCGAAATCAATTTCATTCAAAATCAATTTTGTCGACGCTCATTCAGAAGGTGGAAAAGAGGGTTAGGGTTTCGGGCTTACCGGGCTGGGCGGCCCAGCCCTGCTCCCCTCCTTTGATGCGCTCGGGGAGGGCGTAGTTGACGGTGAGGACGCGGCCGTAGAGCTCGGCGCCGTCCATGTTGTCCATGGCGGCGGAGGCGTCTTCGCGTTCAAGGAAGGTGACGAAGCCGAAGGAGCGGTGCTTCTGCGTGGCCTGGTCCAGCGGCGTCTTCACGTCCTTGATGTCGCCGAAGGGAATGAACGCCGCGTGGAGGATCAACTCGTTCACTTCTTCCGCTAAGCCTCCCACGTATAGCGTGTTCTTCTGCACACCTTGCATCATCGCCATTGCTACACTGAGTTCAAACGAGTTGAAACTCGGACTCGGAGGGAAGAAGGTACTAGTGTGGAAACAGTTGATCTTAAACCTGTTTTCTGTTTGGACTATCTTTGCCTCTATGGGCTCGGCTTAGTGGTCTGTTTTGTTTGTTGGACTCACTAGGCCCCGTTACATTTTGTATTCCGACGAGTAGGGGTTTCTATTGGCCCAACTTATTTTGTTATTTTCCCCTACCTACTACCAAAAATACCATTCTGCCCCTCATTTGAATTGTCCAACCCTCCCTCTTCCCTCCCCTTCGACCCCTTTGTCCTTCTCCTTCTCTCCCTCCATCTGTGCCCTCCCTCTTCCCTTTCCAAATTTTCACCTTCCCTTCTAAACCCTTAACAACTCATCTGATTCCCAACCCTTCTTCTTCTTTTCCCAATGCCTTCTCCCTCTCCATCCCAACCCGTGCTAAGGTGTTTTTTCTATCGCTATTTCATGTTCAATTTTAGATGTCTACAACGGAATCATGATTCCATTTATATTTTTTCCTGAAAAAAATATGTAGCAGAATCGCAATTATGTTATGTGTTACATAACAATGGAATCACAATTTCGTTAACTTTTTTGGGGATTTGAATGCCTCCATTGTGTTTTTTGTGTTACCTAAGTTGTTACACAACATAAACATGATTTCATTGTGTTAGAAAACTTGTAACACAATGAGATCTTGATTCCGTTGAAGTGTAAATTATGCAACAAACAATTTTTTTGTATTAATTTTGTAGGTCAATGGATTGGAATGTTTTTATATTTGATGAGGTTACAATGTCACCTAGATGGGGAAATATAGATGATGGAAGCCAAGGTTTCTTTTACTAACCCAACATCGTATATGGAGTTGACTCTAACAATATAGGTTTGGGGAATGATAATTCTGAAAATGTGGGTGTGATGACACTGATATGCAGCCGCATCCTAGCTATCTCGACTTTTCTAGTTATTTCATGATTGATGAGGTATATTACATGACTTTTTATCTATTTATGTTATGTGAAGCCTTATGTTTTGTTATTGATCATTTTTTTATTCTTTTAGATTTTTCAAGAGCGCGATGATTTGCTGAATTGGGCATGATGATTAAGATCAGACAAATACTAGCACCATCAAAATCGTATATAATGAATGTCAGAAATATTGTTGTGAACAAAGGGGTCCAATAACGAAAATATAATATCTCATGAAGTTGATAGAACACGACGAATATGTTTACTGATTTAGACGATTGGACAATGAAGATGTTGTCAAAGATATATTGTGGGCACATCTAGATTCTGTCAAACTCCTGAATTCATTTCCAACAATGTTGATTTGTGATACAACTTATAAGACAAACATATGTCATCTTTTGTTGTTGGAAATTGTTGGTATCACTTAAACAAGTATAACTTTCATTGTTGCCTTTGCTTATTTAAGTTATGAGAAAATGGATACTTTTCAATGGGCTTTAAGTAAGGTGAAAAGGTTGTTTGTGAAAGATGATTTGTTGTCTCAGGTTATTATCAGTGATAGGGATCTTGCTTTCATGAATGCATTGGAGACTATGTTTCCTTATTCAACCAATTTGTTATGTCTATTCCACATTACAAAGAATATCAGTGCAAAATGCAAAATCTACATAAATAAGGCTGAAGAGTGGCAAAATTTAATGGATGCTTGGGAACTATTGTTGCAATCTCTAAATGAAGAATCACATAATGAACACTTGAAAACCTTTACAATTTCGTGTGCACATTATAAAGTATTTGTTATCTATGTCTAAAATAAATAAATGATGCCATCTAAGGAGAAGTTTGTACAAGCATGGGTTGATCGGGTCATGCATCTTGAAAATACAATAACATATAGGTACGTAAATTCGTTAATTCTAGTCATTTTTTTAACATTTCATTTTGTTAATTACAAAATTTTTTACATTTCATTTTGTTGAATAAATAGGGTTGAAGGCACACATGTGAGATTGAAGAAGTTGGTTTGCGATAGCAAGGGAGATTTGTGTAGTTGTTAAGATGCAATGAATAACATATTTGTCCTACAACATACGGTGATTAAGGCTTCATTTCAGAAAAGCATAAATGTGGTTGAGCATAGGTTTAATACCTCAGTATATTAGAAGATACAAACGTGAACCTTCAATGTGAGAGTGCGTTGATGAAATGAATCGTTATATGGTTGGTAGTTCAGGAACTCCAAGTTTGGCTTGCAAAGTTGGTCGTGACAACAATGAATCATTATATGGATGAATTTCTCTACGAGTTTCAATAGTACATTTTCAGTGTTCTGGATGTCACACCGGATGGAAATTGTAGTTACGGGACAATTGCAGTTTTGCTAAGGCAAGGTGATGAGTTTTGATCTCTCGTTCGCCAAGATTTGATTCGAGAACTTCAAATATGACACTCTTTCTATGTTGAATTATTTGGCTTAGAAGAAAGATTGTTAAAATTAATAACCTTTTTGTATGTTGAACGTGGCCCAGTACCCACTACGAAGTGGATGACCATTCCAGACATGAGTTATGTCATTGCTAGTCGGTATAATGTTGTATTAGTCCACTCATCTAGGCTTCAAAGTTCGACCTTTTTTTCACTTAGGAGTCTTGCACCATCTGCGCCCCATCTCATTGGTATCGGATTTGTCAATGGAAATTACTTTGTGCAGGTATATATTATCCACTAAAGATACAATTTGCTTTTCTAAGCTTATATTCATTTATTCACAAACTTTGTCTTTTGTATGATAATATAGCTTCTTTTAAAGGATAATTATCCCTTGCCTCCTATTGTACCATAATGGAGAAGATATTGCACACTCGAAGCTCGTTCGTGGCAAAAGTCTTACATGAAACGCATCCAAGCTTTCAACTCAAAAAATTTCATTTAGTTACAGGATTCCAATTTGTAGTAGACACTGAAAATGATATGAATACTTCACACTTAACCAAGAGGGGGGGTGAATTGGTTAGACCTTGGTAAATCAAAAATTCTTTAATTTAAATCAGAGTTTCTAAAAGGATCTTTATCACATTTCAAAACCAAGAAACCTTATTCAATCAATCAACTCAGCCCCTTAGACTTCAATGAATCAAAACTGATTAATGAAAGCACACAATGAATTAAGAAACAATTAATATGAGAATGAAAGATTCAGAAACAATACACAAGCAATTTATACTGGTTCACTTCAAACACTATGAAGCTACATCCAGTTTCTTCCACTCAAAACTAGAGTGAAGTTCCACTATTTAATTTCTGTTCTTACAAGCAATCACAATGTCTCCCTTTATCAACCCTAGATAAAGCACAGAAATCTAAAACCCTATTAGATTACAAGAGACAAGAACCTGAGAACACTACTCAGTTCTACCCCTAGAGAAACCCCTTCTCTAGTTGCAAGCAAGAACTCAATTACAATAGCAAATTACAAATCAAAATAACAAAACGAAAATTACATCCAGATTAAGGAAAGAGACAACCTGATGATCCAAGGTATGGAATGCAAATGTGTTTACCAGAACATGTTGAATCTTTAAACCATAAGAAACATATCTTTCCTTAATCTTGAAATGGTTGCATGCTTCAAGAATGACTTAATATCTCATGATCAATGCAACAATTTGTATGATTGAATCAAACTCTCATTAAAGATGTTGTAGAAGCTCAGAAGACTCTTCTTGCTCAAAAAAATCGAATGGGTATTTGTCACAAGAGTTATTGAACCAGCTGAGCAAGAGTCTTATTTATAACAAAACATTTTAACCGCATGTAATCGATTAAACCGCACTCATAATCGATTAAAATGCATTGTGTAATCGATTAAAACTATGTTATAATCAATTAAAATGTTCTTAGCTTTTCTGGGTTGGAATTATGATCAAGATAATCGATTATATCGATTGGTAATCGATTATTACAGTCTAAACATATTTTTCCAAAGCTTGTTTAATCGATTACAATTTCTGGTAATCGATTAAGCCAGTTCAAGTAGATTTTCAAGAAAGCTTAGATAATCGATTACTAACTCTGGTAATTGATTATGCCAGTGCAGTTAGGTTTTTTCAAAAATGAAATATAATCGATTACGAATTCTAGTAATCGATTAAGGCAGTGCAATGTGTAAAACATATATAAGCATGTAATCAATTACATCTTTAAAAGAATTGATTAAACCAGTTCAACTATGCATTTCATTTAAAACACAGCTTAAATAATCGATTAAAACGATACGGTAATCAATTAAAGTGTTCTAAAAAGGTTTTCCAGTTACAACGAAGAACATAATAATCGATTATATGCTTACTGTAATCGATTATTACAATGAAAAACACTTTTATTGAAAAAACCTTTGAATTGTTTAAAGCACTTGGTTGTTTTGAAACACTTATTGATTTTAGTTTGCTTATTTAGATGATTATGCAGTGAATGAATGTCATGCACTTGGATCACCATGATAGCTTTTCTCTTACACAAGTTTAACACTTAATATATCTTCAAATTGGCCTTTGCATGTTTGAAAGCTCAAAACCAATTCTCTTTAAGCAGCTCCCCCTAAGTCCAACAATCTCCCCCTTTTTGACTTTAAACATGCCAAATCTTCAATGGATTTCTTGTGGGGCTTAAGTGTTTAGTGAGGAAGCAATTTGGTGAAACTTGAGCTTTTAGCAAACCTGAAAACTTTCAAATCTCTTGGCAAGAACAAATGTTAAAAGCATCTGTGATTCATTTAGCATTCATGTACATGATTTTAATGCTTGATGGGTTAGTTTTCAATACTTAACTCCCCCTAAATTGCATGATTTATTCAATACAAGTTTTAGATACAAAGTGAAATGAAAAACAGGGATAAACAGAGTGTAATGCAGAGCATTTTATTTTGCTTTGTTTTAGCCTTTAATTCAATTTGTTTCTCCCCCTATTTTCCAGTTTGCCTTGTTTTAATCCTTAAATCAATTATTTCTCCCCCTATTTGGCTTGTAAAAGGCAAAAACTTAATGCACATAGCAAGTAAAGGAAAGATAATAATTTCATTTCATTGATAATTGCAGTACATAGCAGAAAAAAAAAAAAGAAAAACAAAAAACAGACAAGACATGAAAATTTAAGCTACTACTCTTCAGGACCAGAATAATCTAGTACAATCCTAGCTTCTATGGTTTCAAGCCTTGATTCAATTTGTGCTAGAGAGGTGTTTGTTGCAGCCCTATGCTCATGGTGTAAAGTAAGAAATGCATCCATTTTCTGAATCATTAATGATTCAAATGGGCTGTATGATGGAGTAGCAGGAGCAACATCTTCATCTTCAGAAGATTCTTCATCAGCATCATCTCCTTGCCCAGGAGCAGGCAGTGGTTGATTTGCCATTTGCCATCCAAGAGGGGTCTTGGTCATCCCTAATTTTGTGAGATGCTTTTCCTTTATCAGGCTGTTGCTAGAGTTGGTGTCATCTACTACCTCATTAGATACATCAATGTTGAAGTAATCTATGAATCTAGATATAAGAACAGGATAAGGAAATGGATAGTTGACAAGTCTCTTGGATTTCAACATAATTTCCTGAATAACTAGAATCCAGTTCATCTTAATCCCTCTTTTTAAGGCATAGGCAAGTTGTAAATCATCATCAGTAGCTTGGGCATGGTTTGTTCCTCTAGGTGTTAGAACATATGTAATGATGTAGTGTAGAAGTCTATCTTCATGGGTCATTGGTCTAGTGCTTAACCTAAGTCTTAAATTCATTTGAGGATTACTCAGCATTCCCCTATAAGTGTCAATTCTATTGTAACCCCCTACTTCTTCTTCAAACCTTCTTTCCCCATCAAAAGTAAGGCCAGCTATCTCTTCCCATATTTCCTGGGTTATCTCTATGGCCACCCCATTTACTTGGGTTATGATGGTTCCTTCCATTGAGAACTTGGCACAGGTATAAAATACCTTGACCAATTCAGGGTAGAAAGTACCCTTCATCTCCAAAAACTTCTTCAAGCCTTGAGGTTCTAAGTAGGCTGGGAATTGAAAACCCTCATTCCTAAACCAGTCTAGGGAGATGTATTTGGGAGGTCCTATAGGTTTTACAGCATTGAATTGGAGGTAGGTTAGCCTATCTGTTTCATTAGAGAACCAAAGGTCAAGCCTATTTGCTGCTGGGTTAGATGATTCAGCCTTTCTTTTGGAGGACCTGGGTCTTTTGGGAACAAACATGATTTAGAGAGGAAAGCTTGGACACTACTTCTAAATTGTAGGAAAACCTAGAACGAATAGAAATGCTTAAGAGAGAGAGAATGAATAAGGTGTGAGGATAACACTAGCCATGGACTCTATTTATAACTGAATTTGGGCTCCAATTTTGAATTTTAAAATGAAAAACAGTTATGTTACATTAACCACGAAATTTAAAAGCACAGATATTTCAAAATTTGAATTTAGGGCAGTTGAGCAGTTACATTTTCCAAGAAAATCTTTTCAAAATCTGTCAGAGATTTCTGTAACTCCAGGAATAATCGATTATTACATTACGTAATCGATTATTTCTTCACAAAATGAAACTTTTTAGACAATCAGTAATCGATTAATTCTATTATGTAATCGATTATATCATAGACAGATAATTGAAGATGATGAGTTGTAATCGATTACATTCAACACAAATAGATTACACCAGTTTGAACAAAGATTTTCATCAATTTTAGTAGCCATTTAATCGATTATCCCGAGTGGTAATCGATTAAATCAGTAGGATTTTTAAATTGTAAAACACTCATTAGCTTATGTAATCGATTATTTCGATGAAGTAATCGATTATCCCAGTTCTATGATTTTTCTGAAAAAGAGGTTTTCTGCAAAATAATCGATTATCTATGTTGTGTAATCGATTATTTGAGCTTAATTTTCATTTTCAAAAGCATTTTAAGTGAATTTAATCGATTAATCCGTTGCTTAATCGATTATTCCAGTAGATTATGCAGAATGAACAGTTTAATATCAGAGTTTTCGAATTTCTTAAATGCAAGTTCATGTTTATTCATTTTTACATGGTTTGGCAAAGATTAAGCAAGCTAGCATATGTTGGTTTCATCAAGTATACCTAACATATTTCTAAGAGTGTAGAATCTATCTCTATCAAGAGGTTTTGTAAATATATCAGCTAATTGATTGGTTGTGTCTACAAAATCAATCTTGATATTACCTTTTTGAACATGGTCTCTAAGGAAGTGATGTCTGATTTCAATATGCTTTGTCCTTGACTGCATGACAGGATTCTTTGAGATATTGATGGCACTTGTGTTGTCACACAATAGAGGTATCTCCTTAAGATCAACTCCAAAATCTTGTATGTTGTTGTTTGATCCATAAGCTTTGTGCACAGCAACTTCCAGCTGAGATGTATTCAGCTTCAGCAGTTGACAAAGCCACACAAGATTGTTTCTTGCAATGCCAAGATATGAGTGAACTTCCAATCAAGTTTACAGCCTACAAAATCAGAGTCAGAATATCCAATAACATTGATTGGTGCACCTTTAGGATACCATAATCCAACTTTTGGTGTTGCCTTGAGGTACTTGAGGATTCTCTTGACTGTTGTAATGTGAGACTCCTTTGGATTTGCTTGATATCTAGCACACAAGCAAACACTTAGCATTATATCAGGTCTACTAGCAGTAAGGTAAAGCAAGGAACCAATCATTCCCCTATATTTGGATTCATCAACACTTTTGTCTTTATCATCAAGGTCAAGATAAGTAGATGTTGCCATAGGTGTTGCAGCATCTTTGCAATTTTCCATTTCAAACTTCTTAATCATTTCTTGACAATACTTTGATTGACTTAAGAAGGTTCCACTCTTCAATTGCTTGACTTGTAATCCCAAAAAGAATGTGAGTTCACCCATCATGGACATCTCAAATTCTCCCTGCATTGTAACTGAAAATTCTCTGCACATTGATGGATTAGTTGAACCAAAGACAATGTCATCAACATAAATTTGAACTAATAGTATATCTTTTCCTTTTCTCTTAATGAACAAGGTTTTATCAATTTGACCTCTTATGAAAGAATGTTCAATCAGAAATTTACTTAGCCTTTCATACCATGATCTTGGTGCTTGTTTTAAACCATACAATGCTTTTCTTAACTTGTAAACATGGTTAGGATATTTGTGATCAATAAATCCAGGAACATACACTTCCTCATCTATGTATCCATTTAAGAAAGCACTTTTAACATCCATTTGGAACAATTTGAAGTTCATTAAACAAGCATATGCAAGCAGCAGCCTAATGGCTTCTAGTCTAGCTACTGGAGCATAAGTCTCATCATAGTCAATGCCTTCCTCTTGGTTGTATCCTTTAGCAACCAATCTAGCTTTGTTCCTTACTATGATACCACTTTCATCCAGCTTATTTCTAAAAACCCATTTAGTGCCAATAGGTTTATGAGTTGAAGTTCTAGGGACTAATTCCCAAACCTCATTTCTTATGAATTGATTTAACTCATCATGCATTGCCATTAACCAATGTTCATCTAATAATGCTTGACTAATACTATTTGGTTCAATTTGTGAAACAAAATCCATGTTACAACAAAGATTTTCTAATGAGGATCTAGTAGAAACTCCCTTTGAAACTTCACCAATGATGTTATCAAGGGAAAGATCTCTTGTTGTTTTCCATTCTTTTGGCTTTAGGTTGGATGTTGATGGAGTTGTTGTAGAAATTGGTTCTCCTTTTTCTTCAATAGGTTGGACACTTTCTTCCATATGACCTGCATCTAAATCACTTTTCTTTTCCTCTTTTGAGGTGTTAGATTCATCACAAATTACATGAACAGATTCTTCCATGCACATGGTTCTTTTGTTAAACACTCTATAGGCTTTACTATGTAATGAGTATCCTAGAAATATAGCTTCATCAGCCTTTGCATCAAACTTTTCAAGTGATTCTTTTCCATTATTTAGTACAAAACACTTACAGCCAAAGGTTCTTAAGTGAGATATATTGGGTTTTCTGCCTTTGTACAACTCATAAGGAGTTTTCTTCAAAAGGGGCCTTATGAGAAGTCTATTTAAAGTATAGCATACTGTACTCACTGCATCAGCCCAAAAATATTTTGGTAAATTAGTCTCATTAAGAAGTGTTCTAGCACCTTTTTCAAGTGATCTATTTTTCCTTTCCACAACACCATTTTGTTGAGGTGTTCTTGGAGCAGAAAAATTATGGTTGATTCCATTTTCTTCACAAAAGATTTCAAAATGTTCATTTTGGAATTCTCCACCATGATCACTTCTTATTGAGATAATTTTGTTGCTTTTCTCATTTTTAATAACCTTGGTTAATTTTCTAAAAGCATGGAAAGCATCACTTTTGGATTTTAAGAACAAAGTCCAAGTATATCTAGAATAATCATCAACAATCACAAGTCCATAGTAATTGTCACCCAAACTCATGGTTCTTGAAGGATCAAACAAATCCATGTGTAGTAGTTCAAGTGGTCTAGAGGTGGAAACAATGTTTTTGCTTTGAAATGAGATTTTAGTTTGTTTCCCCTTTTGACAAGCATCACATAGTTTGTCCTTCTCAAATTTGAGTTTTGGTAATCCAATCACTAAGTCCTTTTTAATGAGTTTATTCAAATGATGCATGTTAATATGACTAGCTCTCCTATGCCATAACCAAGATTCATCTATTTTACTTATTAAACATGAAGTTTTGTGAAGGAATGCATGTTCAATTGAAAGTAGATAGATATTACCTTTTCTCTTACCAATATGGATGACTTCATTATTTTGGCTATCACACACCATGCATCAATCTTCATTGAATGAGACTTTAAAGCCTTTATCACATGATTGACTTATGCTTAAAAGGTTGTGTTTCAAGCCATCCACAAAGAGAACATTGCTGATTTTGGTGTAGAAGTTATCTCCAATGTTGCCTTCACCAATGATCTTACCCTTATTATTGTCTCCATAAGTGACAAAGCCTCCATCTTTGGGAATAAAGTCTGTGAGCAAAGACTTGTCACCCGTCATATGCCTAGAGCATCCACTATCCAAGTACCATGTAGATGATTTAGCTCTTAGACATATCTGCACATTTCAAATTAAGAAGAGACAAGTGGTACCCAATTTAAGTTGGGTCCAAAGGGGTTAGTTGCTTTCTTTCTTTTCTCTGTCCATATACATTCTCCACTAGGAACATAAAATCTTCTAGCAAAGCATTTGTAAGATGTATGGCCTTTTTTTCATACAATAATTGCAAGTAGGAAGTTTAGATGACTTAACATGAGCAATTTTGTGAAAAGTCTTTGGCTGAAAATATTGCCTATAATATTTATGTTTTGGAGGTACAAACACAGTTTTACCTTTGTTCTTGGCACCATGTTTATAACCCAAACCATAAGTATCACCTGCATGTTTTTGAACACTTAGTAGTTCTTCTAAGTTGCATTTGCCTTTGTAAAACTTTCTTAATAAATCAGCCAAATCACTAATTTCAGTTTTTAACAACATACTTTCCTTTTCTTTGCTCAGTTTATACTCATCAAATTCCTTTTGTAATTCATTGTATTTATCAACCTTAAGGATGGCTAAGGAACATGTACATCCAGTCAACTTGTAACTTGAAAGAAGTTTATTAATTTCTTCATTCAGTTTACAGTTTGCTTCTTGCAATTCAGCAAGTTTGGATATATGTCACCTTAAGTCACCTTTAAGTTTGTTATTAGCCTTTGCTAAGTTTTGTGCTTCATTGTACATTTCATGAAAAGCATCAATTGCATTGCCATAATCAGAATATACCTCAGATTCTGTGTTTGAAGCTTCATCTTCCTCATCTAGAAGATCATCATTCTATTTTTCCAAAAGCTGAAATTTTCACCCTCAACTAAAGGAGGTCTGTTTAAAGAAGCACCTTCCTTGAAAGTTATTTGTGAGGTATTCATTTTGAAAGAAATTTTAGTGATCTTGAGTAACTTTCAAGAACCAGCTCTTGATACCAATTGAAAATGATATGAATACTTCACACTTAACCAAGAGGGGGGGGGGTGAATTGGTTAGACCTTGGTAAATCAAAAATTCTTTAATTCAAATCAGAGTTTCTAAAAGGATCTTTATCACATTTCAAAACCAAGAAACCTTATTCAATCAATCAACTCAGCCCCTTAGACTTCAATGAATCAAAATTGATTAATCAAAGCATACAATGAATTAAGAAACAATTAATATGAGAATGAAAGATTCAGAAACAATACACAAGCAATTTATACTGGTTCACTTCAAACACTATGAAGCTACATCCAGTTTCTTCCACTCAAAACTAGAGTGAAGTTCCACTATTTAATTTCTGTTCTTACAAGCAATCACAATGTCTCCCTTTATCAACCCTAGATAAAGCACAGAAATCTAAAACCCTATTAGATTACAAGAGACAAGAACCTGAGAACACTACTCAGTTCTACCCCTAGAGAACCCCCTTCTCTAGTTGCAAGCAAGAACTCAATTACAATAGCAAATTACAAATCAAAATAACAAAACGAAAATTACACCCAGATTAAGGAAAGAGACAACCTGATGATCCAAGGTATGGAATGCAAATGTGTTTACCAGAACATGTTGAATCTTTAAACCATAAGAAACATATCTTTCCTTAATCTTGAAATGGTTGCATGCTTCAAGAATGACTTAATATCTCATGATCAATGCAACAATTTGTATGATTGAATCAAACTCTCATTAAAGATGTTGTAGAAGCTCAGAAGACTCTTCTTGCTCAGAAAAAACGAATGGGTATATGTCACAAGAGTTATTGAACCAGCTGAGCAAGAGTCTTATTTATAACAAAACATTTTAACCGCATGTAATCGATTAAACCGCACTCATAATCGATTATAATGCATTGTGTAATCGATTAAAACTATGTTATAATCAATTAAAATGTTCTTAGCTTTTCTGGGTTGGAATTATGATCAAGATAATCGATTATATCGATTGGTAATCGATTATTACAGTCTAAACATATTTTTCCAAAGCTTGTTTAATCGATTACAATTTCTGGTAATCGATTAAGCCAGTTCAAGTAGATTTTCAAGAAAGCTTAGATAATCGATTACTAACTCTGGTAATTGATTATGCCAGTGCAGTTAGGTTTTTTCAAAAATGAAATATAATCGATTACGAATTCTAGTAATCGATTAAGGCAGTGCAATGTGTAAAACATATATAAGCATGTAATCAATTACATCTTTAAAAGAATTGATTAAACCAGTTCAACTATGCATTTCATTTAAAACACAGCTTAAATAATCGATTAAAACGATACGGTAATCAATTAAAGTGTTCTAAAAAGGTTTTCCAGTTACAACGAAGAACATAATAATCGATTATATGCTTACTGTAATCGATTATTACAATGAAAAACACTTTTATTGAAAAAACCTTTGAATTGTTTAAAGCACTTGGTTGTTTTGAAACACTTATTGATTTTAGTTTGCTTATTTAGATGATTATGCAGTGAATGAATGTCATGCACTTGGATCATCATGATAGCTTTTCTCTTACACAAGTTTAACACTTAATATATCTTCAAGTTGGCCTTTGCATGTTTGAAAGCTCAAAACCAATTCTCTTTAAGCAGCTCCCCCTAAGTCCAATAGACACTTCTATAGATTGAAATGATTTTAAACATTAAATGTGTATCCAATTAACTTTATGGATCTGTATATCAATATGTAGTAGACATTTCTATGAAATTTGATTTAATACACAAGTTATTTCTATATGTCAAACTATTAAAAAAATGCACAGCGGAAGTATGATTCCATTACACAATGAACAACAAAATCATACTTCCATTGGGCATACTTTATTTATCCCCACTTGCAGAATGGAACCGCGATTCCGTTGAGTACATTTTTCACACAACAGAATCATTATTCTATTGCACACTTTTTTCACACCCCTCTAGTTCAATGAAATTACAATTCTATTGTGCATTTTGGGTAAGCGTGTTTTTAGAATTTTTTAATGGTTATAGGGGCCAATAACAACCCCCTGGACCTAATAACACATTAAAAAATTAGTGATTTTCCTATGTAATATGATGCTTTTTAAGGACTATTTGTGGGGATTTACTTTCTGCACTTCATCACCACCTGCTTCCTGCACTTTCCGTTTTCAGTGTGTTGACCAAGTTACCCTTAATGAGTTTTGACACTCTTTTCCCCTAAATGTCTCAACCCTAAATCCCTAAAACCTCCCTTGTACCTTCAAAATCCCTACACCCCATGATACCCCGTTCTGGCAACACACGTCCCTAAACTCCCTCTCCCATGTGACATCATAGTTTCTATTTTCCACACAACATCACTGCTTCCCTAGGTCACCAGCGAAGGTAAATGATTGTTTGGCTGGTCTACTACAAGGTGGGTTTTTTGGTGTTGGGTTCTAGTGTGGGTGTTCTAGAACATATTTTGGGATTTTCAAATCTATTATGGAGACACGTTCCATACTACACTTGTAAATCCAGAAATGTGCTATAGAGCACCTATTCGATAATTAGAACTTTTGATTTTTTGGATTCTGGAATAGGTATTTTGGAACAGGTATTCTAAAGAACATTTAAGATTTACAAGTGTATTACATAATGAGTATTCCACAATAGACTTATAAATCCTAAAAGTATTCCACAATAGACCTGTAAATCCTAAAAGGTGTTTAGGAATACCCATTCCATAATGAAGGAATTTTGATTTTTTTAGCTTCTAGAATATGTATTCTAGAACACATTCCAGATTTACAAGTGTATTACGTAATGTGTATTCCATAAAACACTTGTAAATTGCTAAACGTGTTCTGGAATATCCATTCCCAAACAATGTTTTGGATTTTGTCTTCTAGAATAGGTGTTCTGAAATACATTCTTGAATTCCAAGTGTATTACGCAATACATATTCTAAAGGAGAAGATAAGGGGTCGTCGAAAGGGGGTTGCATAGGGGTACAAGAGCTTCTAAAGGTCCAAGGGAGGTGTTTGGGATTTACGGTTGAGACATTTGGGGGAAGGGAGTGTTGAGACTCATTAAGATTAATTTAGTCAATACAATAAAAATGGGAAGTGCAGGAAACATGTGGTGAAGTGTAGAATGTAAATGTCCAATTTGTGATATGATTTTTTGATTTATGAAATGGTTTGGATGCAGTTCGATTTTCAAGTTCTTAGTTGCTCAAGATCAAGGGATTTGTGACCGTTAAAAGCCACCAAAAATTATTTAATCTTTAGCAAATACAATACACCAAAAAAACATAATAAAATAAAATAATAATAATAATAATAAAATCAATATTAAATCATCAATTAGCAGCAAAAATAGATGGAAATGACTAAAATATTGGACGAAAAAAATTTCAAGAATGTTGACCAGTTGTCGAAAAGTTTAGGGACCAAAACCATAAATGTAAAAAAATTTAAGGATGAAAAGCATAGTTTTTCTTTTGTTTTCTTTTTTTCTCCTTTGCTGCTTATCTTTCCTTATTTTCCCCTTTCTTTTACCTTCTCTTCTCTTTCCCCCGGTCTTATTTCCTCTCTTTCTATTCTCCACCATTATGCACCACCATCTCTCCACCGCAAGCAATCACACCCTGCTCAATACCTTTGCCTCTCTCATTCATAGAGCTTCAAAGACACCAAGATCAGAGTCTTTCACCGCGAAAAGGACAAAAGCAAAGCTCAATGAGGAACAAATCTAGGATCAATAGATCTTGATGGTGTCGTCCACCGCGTCTGGCTATGACGACAACTACCATTGCTTATTAATCATCCCCACCCAACAAACAAATTGCAAACAATTGTTTTATTTTAAGCTTGTGTTTCAATTTGTGATTTAAGTTTTTTTCTTTCTTAATTCATGAATATGACTTTTTTTTTTTGTTTTCAAACAATTGATTCTCTTTTGAGATTTGAAACGCCATTGATATCCAAATCTATACTATGCAGATCAAGATCTAGAACACTATGATTTTCATAATGCTTGATTAAGTGTTTTATTTGGATTGCAACAATGATTAAATTTAAATGAAGTGCATGTAATTAATTAATTAATTATGAGATGATGGTTTATAGTGTTTATATCTATGTTTCTATTTAAATCATGTCTTGTGTGTGATTAGTTGATTTTTAGAGTGTTTAAGCCTAGATGAGTGGGCTTTGAGTGATGAGAATAGGGTGGGTGAGTTTAGTGAGCTGTGGGGTTCAAAAAGATGAAATGGGGAGAGTCATAAACCCCTCAAAGACCCTTTACAAATCTGAACTAAAAAACCAACACTTTCTTCTCCCTCTCCAAGAAAACCTTCCATTGGAGAGTTTGAGACTTTGATACCCCTTCCTCAAGAGACCTTGTAGTTGTGCTTCTCTTGAGTTGTAGACTAACATCAGTAGTAAGAGTCCTTTTTCTTTCTCCTCTCATTTTCTCATTTTCTATATTTGTTTTCTTCCCTGAACACTTTTGAGAGTTCATACAAATGCTCACTTTCAAGGTTTTTATGTTGTTTCTGTTGGTTTTGGGGGATTCGGTGGTATGAATGGTGTATAGTTGTTGTGTAAGTAGGAGAAAGCTTTCATCTTGGACCTAAAGTCTTCTTCTTTCTTCCTTCTTTCTCCTCAAATCTAGTTCATTGAGTTTGGATAGATAAGGAAAGTTTAAACTAACTTCAATCTTATGTTTGACATGTTGCATTGTTGGTTTTAGCTTATTAGTGGTGTTTTAATTTGATGTTCATGTTTAAAAATGAAATATTTGAGTTGGAAATGGATTGGAACTCATTGGAGGGGTAAAATGGCAAAAAATTGTGATTCTCCAAATTTGTTTTCACTATGACTAAAATTGTACTTGCTGTGAGTAAAGTTGTTCTCGCTACAAGGTCACATAATGCTCTCCCAACGTTGATATTACCTATTGCGATTGGAATGTTGAAACTTCCTGGATCTCGAAGCTTAGGTGGAACCCTCTTTTGAATTATAGTGCTGCACTCTTCAGTAAGCACAATTGTCTCACATTCCTGCAACTTATGCTTTCTAGACAATAAATATTTCATAAATTTAGCATAATTAGGCATGTTAGCTAAAGCTTCAGCAAAAGGAATATTAATATGCAACTTTTTAAACATATCTAAAAACTTAGCATACTATTTCTTTTGAGCTTGTTGCTTAAGCTTCATTGGATACGGTGGTTTCTCAAAGTGAGAGAAATCCATTACCTTCTTAGGAATTGCAACAGCTGGCTCCTTTTCCTTGCTTGCATGTGTCTCCACTACTACCTCGTGCTCAGTATTTTTATTGGTTTTTTCTTCATCCTTTTTCTGCACTACTTTGGATTTCTCCTGAGGTGTGACTACAGCTCCACTCCTTGTAGTGATTGCCTTGACATGCTCCCTTGGATTGACTACGGTATCACTAGGGAACTGCCCTTGAGGTCTTTCAGCAAGTTGCTTGGATAGTTGACCAATCTGGTTCTCAAGATTCCGGATGGAAGCATCCAGATTCTTGTGATGAGCTCTGGTTTCATTGATGAATACATTGGTGGCCTGGATGTGCTCATTGGTCGTCTTGGATAATTGCAACATTGCTTTCTCCAATTCTGATGGCTCCTTAGGTGGAATAGGTCGAGGTTGCAAATAATTGTTGGATTTGTAATCCAATCCTCCTCTGAAAATTGTTACCCATAGCATGATTCGGATTTCTCTGAAAATTCTGCTGAGGTCTTTGATCATACCAAACACCATTTACCTGAACTGGATCTACTCCTATCAGAGTGGGACATTCGTTAATTCATGCTCTCCTTGGCAATATTCACATATAGCTGATTGTGCTCTGATTGATGAAGCTTGAGCTGCAAAAACTTGAAGCTTATCAAATTTCTCATTCCAACTGCTGTGATAAAAGCTTTTGTTCAGCTAGCATTGCATCAATGCTCCCTAATTGAATGACTTCTCTCTTAGGCTGAGCTGTAATACTCTCATTTTCATTACGGGCCAAGGAATCAATTAACTCAAAAGTTTGAGCTGGTGTCTTTGATCTGATTGAGCTTCTAACTACGATATTAACAATTAGTCTGGATTCAGGTGTCATTCCGTTCAAGAAAATGCACACCTTCTTCCCAACTGGCATGTCATATTGAGGGCACTTTCGAATCAGCTCTTGGAAATGATTCCAAGCTGCACACAATGTCTCCCTTCCATTCTGAGTAAAATTAGTTATTTCATTCACTAATCGATTATATTTTTCCATGGAGAAATATTGGGCGAAGAACTTGGTAGCTAACTCTTCCCAAGTGGTGATACTGTTCAAAGTTTGTCTGTCCAGCCATTTAAGAGCCTTTCCTTTTACAGCAAAAGGAAATAATCTAAGTCTGATTGCATCGTCCGTCAGTCCTTGATGTCTAATGGTGTCACAGATCCTTAGAAATCTGTCAACAAAATAATGTGGATCTTCATCATCTTCTCCACTAAACTAACTTTGTTCCACCAAATTAATTAAGGACGGATGAATGTCAAAATGGTTGACTTCAATTGGTGGCCTGACAATACTAGATGTTGGCCTGGTAAAGAGTGGAGTAAGGATGTCCTCCATCAATTCATCTTCAGGCCTTGGATGATTATTAACTCTGTCAGCCATCTCTGATTCTAATTCAAGTGGTGAATTAGAATTTTACGCTTTCCGTCTTTGTTTAGCTAGCTTCATGTTCCTCTTTGCAGTCTTCTCTATTTCTGGATCATACTGTAAATTCACAGGATTAACTATACCTCGTATAAACTAAAAAAAACAGATTAGTAACACAAAGAATTCCAATATTAAAGATTAAAAGTTACTAATAAATTAGAGTATTCAATCCCCGGCAATGGAGCCAAAAACTTGTTGCGGATTCGGAAAGTGCACCGCTCGTTCCAAGTAATAAAGTGATAAATAGAGTATCGTCTCCACGAGGATTGAGACACTAAAATTATCACAACTCTTCCCTTTAAATTGGATCAACAATTGTTTAAGAAATTGGTTTTGTATTGTGAATTAAGAACAATTAAAATTAAAATTTAAAAATTAACAATGCTGTAAACACAAAATGCTATTTGGATTTAAGGAATTGATGGGGAAGAATTGTAGTTAGAGCACATTCACATTTTGATCCCTACCTTCTTTACTTGAATTAATTACTATATTCAATTATCCTAGTTATTCAGAAAATATATCTTAACATAAGAATAGTTAAATCCTAATTCCTTAGTGACTTTAACCCTTTAACCCAAGCAAAAATCCTAATTCCTTAGTAATCTTTCTTAGATTAAGCATTAAGATGATATATAAATTTATCTGCAACCATACATCCCTATCCCTAGGTAATGTACCAATTGTTATTTTACCACAGTCAGAAATTAAAGTCTCAATATTTCTATTGTGAACCCTAACCCTCAGAACTTTATTAGAGTGATCAATTCTAACAAAGATATATTTCATTCAACACAGGATAAAATAAAATAACTTTAGCATAAAAGAATCATAGAATCAATCAATTACAAAGGAGTTCACATTAGGTTTATGGCCCTAACCACAATAAAGAGAATTAGGTAGACATAATTATGTCTAGCCTTAATAAAAAAATAGATAAAAGTAGATCAAGAATCTTTAAAGAAGAAGAATACTCAAACCCCTCAATCTTCTTGGCCTAACATTAATCCTTCAAGAATCCTCTTCTCTTGTTTTGCTCTTGTAAATCTCTGTGTAGCAGCCTCTAGGTTTGTGTAAGTGTCTTTGTGTCTGTCTCTGTGTGTTTCTTTTGGCCTCCTAAGTCTCTATTTATAATTAGGGTGTGAAAATCTTCTCTTATCTTTTATCTTTGTGAAATCTTTAATCAAAATCTTGAAATCCAGAGGCTTCTTGATTTTGCTTTCTTTTCTTCTTTTCTTGGTTTCCTGCTATAAAAATTCAAAGAATAAGTGATAAAGATAAAATAATGAAAATTTTCACTTATATTAGCATGTATTGCTCAATTATTATTAATTTCTTGATTCTTTTAGCTTGAAAAACACTATATGCTAGAAGCATATCAATGAACCCAATGATAAATCGACAAAAAAAGACAAAAGAGAGAAAAAAATAAGCTAAAATAAAAGAATGATGAAAGGAAGAAGGGAGAAAAGAAGAGGAAAAGAATTAAAACAAGAGAATGACTGGAACATAGAACTACTAGTGAGTTTATCCCTCCACCAAGCTTATAGCTTTTCTCCACTCCATCCTAAGACATATCGTCCGCCAATCTATATCTCACTTCATTAGGTCTTGTTTCACTACCTTTCCCCAAGTGAGTTTCGGTCGACCTCTACCTCTCTTTGTGTCGAGCTCTTGGTAACAAACTCTTGTTCTTACAAGAGCATCTAGTGGTCATCTCATAAAGTGTCCAAACCACCTCAATCTATGCTCCATCATCTTTTCACCTATCGATACCACTGATACCCTTCATAAAATATCCTCATTTCTTATCTTATTCATCTTCGTATATCCACACATCCACCTTAATATCATCATTTCTGCTACCCCTATTTTATGCTCATGTTGCTTCTGTGCTGGCCAGCATTCCGCTCCATATAGCATTGTCGATCTTACAACTGTTCTATAAAATTTTCCTTTTAGTTTAAGGGGAATTTTGCGGTCACACAAAAATCCCGATGCACTCCGCCATTTCATCCACCTTGCTCTAATTCTATGATGTACATCCTTATCAATCTCACCACCTTTTTGCAACATTGATCCCAAGTATCTAAAAGTATCTTTCTTGGGTACCTCTTGATCAAGTAGATGCACTGTGTCTTGATCACCATCTTTTACCCGCGAAAACGCACACTTCATATACTCCGTCTTACTTTTGCTTATCGTGAATCCTTTAGACTCCAAAGTGTTTCTCCACAATTCCAATTTCCTATTAACACCATCTTTGGTCTCATCAATAAGCACGATATCATCTACAAAAAGTATACACCACGATACTTCCTCTTGAATATTTTTCCTTAGTTCATCCATCACTAAGGCAAAGAGATAAGGACTAAGTGTTAAACCTTGGTGGACATCTACCGTGATAGGGAAATACCTTGATGTTCCATTACAAGCTTTCATACATGTGGTAACCTCATCATACATATCCTTCATAGCATTAATATACTTTAATGCTACCTTTTTCTTTTCAAGAGTCCACCATAAGACTTCTCTTGGGACTCTATCATATGCTTTCTCAAGATCTATGAACATCATATGTAAGTCTTTCTTCTTTTCCCTATACCTTTCCATTAATTGTCTCATCAAGAAAATAGCTTCCATGATACATCTTCCTGGCATAAATCCAAATTGATTTACAGAAACCTTGGTCTCCCTCCTTAGGCGATGTTCGATAACTCTCTCCCACAACTTTATAGTATGGCTCATAAGCTTGATGCCTCTATAGTTTGAACAATTTTGGATACCCCTTTGTTTTTGTAAATAGACACAAGCATACTTTTCCTTCAAGCATCAGACATCTTATTTGTTTGAAGAATCCTATTAAAAAGATTAGTCAACCATTTTATTTCCACATCTCCCAAGCTCTTCCACACTTCAATAAGGACGTCATCAGGTCCTAAATCTTTATTATTTTTCATCCTCTTTAAAGTCTCCTTAACTTCATATGTATTGATTCTACGCACAAATCTTCTATTCAGATCATCAAAAATGTCATCCAAATCTACCTCACTCTTGTTGTCATTCCCATTAAAAAGTTTGTTAAAGTAGTTTAGTCATCTTTCACTTACATCTTCATCCCTTACCAAAAGTTTTTGATTTTCATCCTTGATACATATAACTTGGGTGAGGTCTTTACTCTTCTTATCCCTCATTTTTGCAAGTTTGTAAATATCTTTCTCCCCATCCTTGCTCCCAAGATTTTTATACAAATCGTCAAAAAACTTTGTCTCTAGCTTCCCGCACTGCTTTCTTTGCATCTTTCCTCGTTACTCTAAACTTTTGCAAATTCTCATCATTTGGACATTTATGCAAAGATCTAAAGCATTCCTTCTTCTGTTTAATAGCCTTTTGCACCTCTCTATTCCACCACCATGTTTCCTTTGTAAGAACTTTGTTTCCTTTGTTTTCACCTAGCACCCTCCTTCCCACATTTTGAACACACATAGTCATCTTATTCCATATTTCATTAGCTTCTCCATTAAACTCCCATGGTCCTTCACACAACATGTTTTCCTTAAACTCTATTTGTTTCTCCTCATTTAGCTTCCACCATCTTATCCTGGGATTTTAAGCCCTCTTCCTCAAATTAAGAACTTTGTTGAATCTAACCTCTAGAACAACCAACTTATGTTGTGTCACCACACATTCTCCAGGGTAGACCCTGCAGTCAATACACAAATTTTTATCTTCTTGTCTAGCCATAAAGAAATCAATTTGACTACGATTTTGGCCACTATGATACATGATAAGATGATACTCCCTTTTCTGGAAAAAAGTGTTCGCTAGCATCAAAGCATAAGCTAGTGCAATGTTCAAGACATCTTTTTCAGTCTCATTTCTCGTCCCATAACCAAAACCACCATGAATTCTATCAAAACCTCCACTGTTTTTACCAACATGCCCATTTATATCTCCTCCTAGGAAAATCTTATCCTTTCGTGGGATCTCTCTTATAACTTCCTCCAAGTCTTCCCAAAAATGGTTCTTTTCATCTGATAATAATCCAACTTGGGGTGCATACACACTAAGGATATTTAAAGTAAGATCCCTAGGGTTGGCAAAGTGGGTCAACCCACCAAAAATGGGGTGGGCTGGGGCGGGCTAGCCAACTTTTGTAAAGTAGGCTGGAAATGCTAGCCCGCCCTGCTTTAAGGCGGGCCAGCGAGCCAGCCTTCCTAAAAAAAGGTTAATTTGGGTAATTTAAAAAAGAAGAAGCAAAGTTTGAAACTCAACCAATTAACATGAGTAAAACTACTGACTTAAGGAATAAAGACCAATCAAAGCAACAAAATTTGAACTTTAAAGTTTCTTCAATTTGGTATTACCAAAGCAAACTTGTAAAGAGAGATGAGAAGCCCAAGTAATTTCTTGTTTAAGAGTGGTTTCAGAATCTATCCTGAGAGTTTCACCAGAGCCCAAAGCATCCATTTGCACTAAACTTGGTCTCCCTGCTGTAATGCATTTAGGAAAATATAGAACTCCAAAATAGATATTAAATCATCAAAATTAATAAAAAAAACATAGGAAATGAAATGTCACTGATACTAGATTAATACATTAAATTAAAGTTAGCAAAGCAACATTCATACATTAAATTTAAAATTTGCTAATAACAAGTTAGAAACATTACAATTTCCAAAATGCAAAATGATTAAATTCAAGAAGTAGTTGCATCTATCTAAGCATCTTCCATACTTATTGTATTTGATACCTTGGAAACAGTTGGATCCATATTTAAAGCACAAAAGTCATCCTCACCATCTTCAACTACAAATTATAATCCAAAAATAAAAAATAAAATTACGTAATATATAATGATAATTTAAAAGAAAATTAATTGGCAATTTAAATTGTAAAATAATGAAATTAAAGAAACTACCATTCTCAGCAAAACCATATAGCCAACTACGAGTACAAATTAAGGCTTGGACATTTTCTGACAAGAGACGATTTTTATACTTGTTAATGACATGTGATCCAATGCTAAAAGCAGATTCAGAAGCCATTGTAGTAATGGGAATGCTCAACACATCACAAGCCATTATGGATAATTCTGGAAAGCGATTATAATTATCCCTACACAATTACAAAACATCCAACTCTTCATAGTACACAAAATCCAAGTTTGGCTCATCCAGATAAACATCAAGTTGTGACTTTCCAACCTTAGAGGCAAGTTGACTACTATGCATCTTCAATTCCTATTACATTTGACAAGTTGAACACTAAAAAATAAAATAAAATCAATCAAGTACACAACACAAAAAAGTAAATACTTACATAATAACATAATGATAATAATTAATAAGCATGTACTTACACCAAACATTCTTTGATTTATTCCCTTGAGTTCCTTTGACATGGTTGAAGAAATAGTCTAGGGTCTTGGGTCAAGATTCTGAATAGAGGAAACATTATTAATGTTTCTTGGGTTTGAATACCTCTCAAACAGCATGTGTAACTTTGTCCTCACAAGTAGATTCATCATTTGTTGAGTAACAATAACTCAATGAAGTAAACTTAATACGTGGGTCAAGAACTGCTCCAAATGCAAGAATGGTGCTATATTGATCTCAGTATTTCTTAAACTTCATCATCATCATTTCCTCCATACTCCTTATAACCTCATATTCACTTTGTAAACTCTCATTAAGAACACGCTAAATTTTCCAAATTTGCAAGAAATATAGGTTGGAAGTAGGATAGGAAGTGCCCGAAATCAAATTTGTAGTATCAAAGAATGGTAACAAGAACTCACAAATTTTTCCTCCTCTTTTCCACTCATCTACTGAAGGACACCACTTGTAATTAGGATCTTTTGATTGAAAATTTCCAAATGCCCGTTGATATTTGAGAGCACTACAAAGCATCATATAAGTGGAATTCCATCTAGACACAATTGCTTCCCACTACCATTAGACTCAAGGCTCAGCTGTTGAATACATTCTTTAAACTTTCTCATCCTACCCTCCGATCCCTTCACATATTTCACACTCTCTCTAATTTTATGTAAGGCATCACTAGCCACTTTTAATCCTTCTTGAACAATAAGATTCAAAATATGTGCAGAACAATGAATATGAAAAAACTCTCCATCAAATAACAACCAACCACTTGTTCCAAGATCATTTTTCAAAATGTCTTGCATGTTATCATTGGCGGATGCATTATCTAAAGTGAGAGAAAAAATCTTTTGCTCTATTTTCCAATCTTTCAAAAATTGAAAAACCCTTGAAGCCAAGTCAAATCCAGTGTGAGGAGGAGGCATGTGACAAAAATTAATAATTTTACTATTTCACTTCCAATCAACATCAACAAAATGAGCAGATAAACATATGTAACCCTCAGAGGTACAAGAGGTCCATAAGTCAGAAGTTACACATATTCTATTTGGAATACTAGCCATCATATTTTTTAGCTTCTCCTTCTCTCTCTTGTAAATGGTTAGGACATCAGATTTTACAGTATTCCCAGAAATAGGGTGTGCATCAGGGTTCAAATACTTAATCCAACTTCTAATCTTTTTATACTCAACAAAGTTAAATGGCAAATCATGCTCAATGATTGCAGCAGCACACATCTCACGTGACACCATTTGATCTAACTTTGGAGACTTCAATTTTCCTTGTAAGTCTACCATCATTTGACCAACATCTTCAAATTTAATTCCCTTACACTTTGACATATGACGATTTAAGTGAGATGTCCCATATGTGTGACCCCCAATTTTATACTTTATTTTATAGGCCTTACACTCTACTCTTTCTATCCCATAATCACCCACTTCTATCTTAGTGAAAAACTTCCAACAATCTGAATTTGTGGCTTTCCGTTTCTTCTTGGTTGGTTCATCCACTTGAGAGGATTCAATAGGTACTTCAGGATTTTCAAAATATTCATGCTCATTCACAGTCTCAGACTCCATATTAAAACTTGAGACAATTATTTAATCACTCAAAGAAAAGCACTGCAGAAAACCAATTTAAAACAAGAAAAAGAATAAAATACCACTATACCAAGCCAACCACTAAACAATTCATTAAAAGGTCAACAAAGATGCTGCCATCTTTTTAAATTATTTAATCATCCATATACATCTATTTTAGAAGAATCTTTAAAATCATGACATATAGTTTACTTTTGTAATTTATTTTAGTTTTTAATATTAATTAGTTTACAGTGTAAAATATACACTAAAATGTACATACAAATATCATATAAAAATATAATTAAGTAACAATGCCTTTGCGTTGGTCACTCCAATAGTCCAATAATATAGTGATTAGTAGGCTAATTAGACACATAAAATAGATAGCAATTTTTTTAAAAAAAGGAAAAACATATATCAACTAAGAATAGATGGCTATCAATGCATACATAATGTTACATTGTTGATTTAAGAAATTTTAAGCAATATTGCAATAATAACCACGACCTGAAACATTGGTACAATTTACAAACTAAGGAAAATTCAAAGCGAATTTAATGTTAAAACCTGAAGATTATTCTGCAAGCTAAAACAAAGAAATGAGATCAGCCTTAATTAATGAGAAGAAAAAAAAAATTCTAGCACTTCAACAAGGACTTCTCAAAATTATGTCATATAGCCAATAAACACATACTTTAGTAGATGCATCCCCATCACCAAAGTCTGAGTAGCAAGCTAGTTTCTCAGGTCACTTACTAAAGGTCATTTAGTAGTAATTAACGCTAATGTTAAAACACTAAATACCTCTATTTTGGAGCTAACAATAACAACAAATTAGGTTTGATAAATTAAATCCCAAATGTTCTATTAAATGTTGGTACTTGTTTGTGGGACTAAAGAAACCCCAAAGCGGCAAAGCATACCTGGTCCTGGTTGGTGTGGTGGTGTCGTGGCGGTGCTTGGTGGTGTGCGTTTGGCTTCTAAGTCACCGGAGACCGAGGAAGAAGACACCACAACTTGAGCTTGGCAGGACTGCGGTGCGGTGCAGTGGCGGAGACGGACGACGGGACGTGGGACTGCAGTGCGGTGCGATGATGGAGACCACGGCTGACCGCTAAGTGCTGACGGTGATGGACGTGGGACGGCTCACACACGAGCGACCTCTCTCGAAACTTCCAAAGACAATGAGAGTATGAGACAAAGACATTGGGCATAAACATAAGTAAATAATGCATGATAAGTAAATGGACGGACTAGATAAAAAATTAGGCATATTAATTAGGCATCTTGGCCCACTGGGTTGGCCCGCATTTGGCCCACATTTTTGTGGGGCAGGGCGGCCCTCCCCATTTCTTTCAATGGGTTCAAACTTTCAACCTAGCCTGCATTTTTTTGCCAACTAAACGGGATGGCCCGATGGGCTAGGCTCGTTTTGCTAATCCTAAATATCCTCCACTACAAGCTTAATCATCATAATCCTGTCGCATTTCCTTTTGACATCAATAACTTTATCTCTGAAACTTTTATCGATCATAATTTCAACCTCATTGCGACTCTTGGTTGTACCTGTATACCACAACTTGAAATCGGTGCCCTCCACTTCCTTGGCATTTTCTCCAACCCACTTAGTTTCTTGCAAGCAAACAATATTTACTTTCCTTCTGGCAAAAACATCTGCTAACTCCCTTAATTTACCCGTTAATGTTCTTGTGTTCCAACTTCCCAATTTCATCCTAAACCCTTGAGCGGTGTTTGCCCGCCACTTTCACTCATCTGCGTGTTGGTACCCTTGCCTTTTTGTCACCAAATTCGGGTGAAGACCTGGCGCCTTGCCTTTCGGCATGGACCCTACCTCACTTATCACTTCATCCCGAGATCGATGAAGTGCATTGCCTTGTGGCAAGGACCCTAACTCATTTTTCGATACACCCGGGGCTTGATGTAACGCGTCGCTATGAAGGGTACACGCCCCAACGAAATATCATATAGGTTCATCACATAAAAATAGCTGATTTTTTAGGACCGGTTCGCAACTCCTGACGCCAACCCTCCTCCTTTATCCTAACTTGGGAAGACCATGCGTGCAAACACACATAGGCGGAGTTTAAAAAAAAAACATTACTTCAAATAATGTTTCAAAAAATATTATAAGCTATTAAAAGATTACTAAAAAAAAATTATTTATCGAATAGTCAAACAAACATTTTAATTAATAAAAGTAGTTAAAATTAACTAAAATACTTTATCAAACACAACCTTAAAAAAAAAAAAAGAGGATTTCAAAATTGAGTGGGAATCACAAAAAATAGATAGAAATAAACAAATTAAAAAGGTGCCAAGTGTCAATTTAGGATATTTTTATATTAAAAATTAACTAAAATTATTATTTTCTTTTATTTATTTATTTATTAATTTTTCTTAATATGTTTAAAATAACACTTATTTGTGATTGTGGGTACTCTTTAATAAATAAGTTACACCCCTTTAATATCATAACAATAATCTATATTAAATATTGTCCCACGTACGTGGTTCGATTTTAAGAAAATGATTCTTAATACACTCCTTGTGTGTCTATACATACATTGAAAGATATAGGAAAAAAGGAAGGGAAAATAGATTTATTTTATTGGTGATGCAATGTGATAATACAAGAGAGAGAGAGAAAAAGAAAGAGATTGATGGAGTGTTTATAATTTATGGATGTCCAAAAATATCATAACCTAAATTTTATTAGTTGAGTTACTTTGATACACTTAGTAAGGAAAAAGAATGAGCTGTCTACTATATCTGAATCTATAAACTAGTGTAATGCATTCAAGAAAAAAAAAACAAATAAATAAATAAATAAATCTCTCTACTTTAAGTGGCAAAAACAGTAGTTGTACTATACTGCACGAGTCGGAGCTTAGGTTGGTGCCATAATGATGGCTGGTACCAGACGCTTTTGTGGGGTAGAACTGTCCCTGTGAGTAGGGCATACCAGTGGGTATGAAGTCAATTCTATTCTATTAACTATTTATTCAAAAGTCGTGATATAGACACGTGACACTTGCTGATAAAACATATTTTTACTATTTATTTAAAACAACTGTCGTTGTTATGGCCACGTGACACTTGCTGATAAAACACTTATTACTAATTTTTTTGCATTTCCCGCGCAAAAAATTTCAAAAATATTAAAATTTATTTAAGAAATTAATTTCTACTAATAGATATTTTTTATAAATACGAACCAAGGCTTGATATAAAACATCTGACCACACATATTTAAAGGACCAATAAGAATCTCTTTAAATAAAAATTTTCTATACATATATACCAAAGATGGATACCATGTCAACATTGACGGTAAAACAATATCAATAATAATAACCATGTTGAAGAAGTGCGGACGATAATTACATTAGTAAGAATAGAGGTCATCAACTCATGGTGTGATAATTAATTTAAAATATTTTAATATGTGATAATTTAGACCTTTTAGAGATTTGATTTTCTTATTAGTGAACCTTTAAGAGATTTTATATTTACACAATATTTTAATTTGATTTTAAAATATTTTAATCTAAGTTTTTCATTTTAATCAAATGACTTGTGTTAGACATTTTTTTTTGTGTGAATATGTTAAGCAATGCTTGACAAAGTATTTGAGCTAGTGTTTTCTACCAAATGTAAAACTTGCTTGATAGTTTGATAAACAAGTTTTTTTTAATAATTTGTATCATTTTCTAAAATGTTATTTGAAGTATCATTTTTTAAAATGTTACTTGCAACAATGTTTTATCTAATTTTTTATATTTTATTTTTTTATGCTTAAAATATTTATGAAATTTCTATAATACTATTTTTAAATAAAACAGGGTTTTCATATTTATATTTTTTTTTACTCATTCCTCCTAAACCTTTTTTATATTAAATTATTTATTTTAATCATTATACTATTTATAATATTTAATTTATTATTTTAACATTATACTTCATAAGATTGACAATGATAAATAGTGAAAATAACATAATCAAAGTATAATATACACTTAACTGTATTTTTTTAATTTATTTTAAACTTGATTAAAAATATTTTAATATATAGTATAAGATTAAATAATCAAAAATAGTTGTAGTGAAACAAATAGTGAATAATAATTTATCTATACATAAAAAATACAAGAGTTTAAGATTACTTAAAAAACCAAAATTATAATATCTCAAAATATATTTTTATCCATAAAATAAAATTTATTTTTTAATAAAAATAACATATAAATATGTCCATTCAAAATAAGATATAATGTTCTAGCTTTATCCGTCTCAGTGTATATTTACTATAAAAAAAATACTAATCCTTGTTTAATGAATATAGAAAAGAAATAGATAATATAAAAACATTAACTTTTTTTATTATTTATTAAAAAATAGGGGAAAATTTTGGAAACTAAAAACACCTCCTCTCTTTGGATAAGGTGGAGAGTGGGGAGTAATGTAAGTCTTTTTGTTTTAATTTTCTTAAAAATAAAATAAATTTTTTGTAACATAAGACAAATAAATATTAACTATTTTATGTAAAAAAATATAATAAAATTTTTATATAAGAGTTATTTTAAATTAAATACACAACTAGTAATTATGAGTATAGTTAGAGGATCATAATATATTTCATGAATAAATTAATTTAAGATTAAATGACTATTTTGATTCTTTTTATTTTATTTAAAAATGTTTAAAATGATCATTTAAATATTTAAATATATTTAAAATAGTCCTTTATCCTAGTGTTATTTGAAAGGTAAAGTTGAATATATTTAAATAATTGAAAAAATATTTTGAATATTTTAAATAAGATAAGGTACTAAAGTGGTTTTTAAAAGATACAAGATTATTTTGAACCTTTTAAACAAGATAAAGATTAAAGTAAACTTTTTAAAAGATAAAAAAAATCATTTTAAACAAAATAAATAAAATAACATACTAAAATGATCATTTAGTCTAAATTAAAATATTTATTATAATTAAATTTGACAGGTAATTTCTTGTAGCTTTGGAATTTACTAAAAATATCATTTTTTTTGTGTGGGAAAATTTCAAAATTGAAAAAAAGATTATACATTGATAAGTGGTGGAACTTGACCTAATAATTTTATAGGAACAAATATAATTAATTTTATAATATATATATATATATATATTAACTAATATTTTTTATAATATTATTTATTAAGAGTAATTTTAAATTTTCAATGATTTTAAGTAAGTATTAATTACTATTTTTTATTAGTTATGTTTATGATATTTTTTTTATCATTTTTTACTCTATTAATAACACGCTTCAGTTTTTTATGAATTCTATAACCTTGTATGCTACTAACTTAAAAAAAATAGAGAACTTATTTTAAATAATTTATATAAAAACCTGCAAGACAAAGATTTGTCGACAAATTTAATCATATTTTTGCCAAAATCATAGCATAATTTGAAGAAAAAGTTGGAAAGAAAATCATAAAATTTATATAAAAAAGAATTTGCATAAACAACTTAAAAGAAAAATCCGCAAGCAAGAAAAATTTGCAATGTAAGTTATTTGTATAAACTTTTCTATACAAAATGAGAATATAAAAGTCTTAAAAATAAGTTTGAAAAATGAAAAATATATGTTATAAAATACAATTATATAATGGAATAGTTCATGTATTAAAAATTATTATTAATGTTTAAAATTAGCCTTAAGTACTAATATTATCAAAATAAAAAATTTAAGTGTAATATTAACGTAAATTGTCTATAGTAATAAGAATAATAAAATAAATATTATTTTCAATTATAGTGTTGCTATATGTTCATTCAATGACTTAAAATTATTAATAATTAGTAAATTAATAAATAACTTTAAAAATAATTTATAATTAATATAGAAAGTTTTGTTGAAAACTATTAAAATAAAATATTTAATTTTAATTTAAAAAAATTTTAATTTTTATAAAAAAAAAAAAAATATAAATATTTTTTTATATATATATATATATATATATATATATATATATATATATATAAAAGGAGAGATCAAATTATACTAATGTAACTTTGACAACTATTAAACCATTTTTATAACTTGATATAGAATATTATTTTTATTGATTCAACCTTTGAATTATATTTACATGTTACTAAGATCATCCGAGTCAATTTTTGTTAAAATTAAATAACACCAAGAAGGAACCTAATTATCTATATTTTAATATATTTTGAAATATTTATATTACATTAATTTTAATCTATATAAACAAAGTAACAAATGATTTTGGATTAATATAAAAATTTGCACATGTGATCTATGTGAAAAAAAACTTTTAATCCAATGATAAATTTTAAGAAAACATAATTCATTAAAGTTATATAATAATATAATAATTATCAAAGTTACATAATTATAATTTAATTTTATATATATATAAGAAAAATGTGAAAAATTTGAGGGCCATGACCTCTGTCTCCCCAAACTCTGTCACTAATATTGACAATGTAATTTTTTTTATATATAATCATCCAATCAGTCATATATAAAAAATTTATTAATTTTTAAAATAATCA
The DNA here is from genome assembly GCA_013407115.1 of Glycine latifolia. NCBI lineage: Eukaryota > Viridiplantae > Streptophyta > Magnoliopsida > Fabales > Fabaceae > Glycine > Glycine latifolia. Next base: position 8,585,691 of record CM023941.1, read on the forward strand.
TCCTAAAATAATTTAAATGATTGAATTATAATTAAATGATAATATGAAACCATTTTATAAGTATTAAACTCTTTAAAATTATCAATTTTCCTTATCTTTTAATTTGTCTAGTTTCCAAGTCTCATTATCCAAATAACACAAGTATAACTAATTTTAACAGTAATAAGTTACCACTATGTATGTAATCCAAGCCATTGATTCATTTTATCTTATTATCTATAATTGCCATACAAACTCTCGTGACCAACTGACCATTCGAAAGTCACCAAGCTAAAATCCACAATGACACATTGACTGATATTGATAACTACAAACTGAAGAGGGATGGATCCTCCTTGGCCAATATACCCACAGTACCTATATATGGGCCATTGCACTCCTCTGTCACTTGGCAAGAAGTGTATATTTTGAGGTACTAGTAGCATAATTTTAACACTTGTTGTAACATTTAGAATTTTTCATTATTTGTTAAAATTATTAAAAAAATATAAAATTACGAGTGTAGTCTTGTTTACGGTGAAACTTATAATTTTATTAAATAAATTTAATCAATATATAAACGGTATATTAAAATAAAAGTCTTGTTAACTAATGTCTAAAGAGTACTAATTAAGAAATTTTAATTTTAATTATTGTTGAAATTCACATTAAGAATACTTTAATAATCATAGCAAAATCCCTAAAAAAAATAATCACAGCAAAAATGTATTAATGACACTTTTTAATAAAAAAAATTCTATTTTAAACTCTTAAACAGTATTTTTATAAAGAATAAATAATGTCTCCTATGAATGGAATAAGATTCTCTTTTGAAAACTAATTTTGTTATATCTGTTGAACAAAAAGAACTCCAAAAAGACAGGTCTATTCATGTCCCAATTCCAATAGGCTTTTGTACTCCTAGTGATATTTCTCTTTTTAACCATAACAATTGCTATTATAATTTCCAGTATAAAAACAAAAATAAGGACAAATTAAATATCAATATAGCTCTTCAAAATATTTCAAATTAAAATGAAAGGATCTTTTGTCGTTGCCACTGTAAGGTCTTCATCCATAGTTCCTTACCTGTGAATAATACTCGTAGGTTTTGAATCAAATCAGAGTTGCGATGACACACTTTTCAAGCATCACGTTGGCTATTACAAAAACGAAACATAATCTTTAGGACCCCCCTTAATTAAAAGGACCATTGCTAACACCACAAGTAGGAGACAAGACAAGTAGGAGCTGAGGTGACATTCCAAGTCATTCTTTTAATTTTTAAATGATTGTATACAAAGATATATTTTTGAGTATATCATTTAATTATTTTGGTGTCTACAGAATATTCGATCAAGATGTAGTACCACACTAACTAGGATGACTATCCAAAACAATGCATTAAAGAAAGTTCAATTTCTAAACATTGAGAGTGAATTTTTTTTTATACTATTAATTAATCATAAATCATACTATGACTTTTAAGATAATTATAATAAAAATTTAATAAATTTATTTTATATGTCAATTTTTCATTGGATAGTAATAGTATAAAAGTTCTTTACAAACGTTAGTACATTTACTATTTTCTCATAAAAATATAATATAATAATATATAGAAAAATTTGTAGAATAAAAAAGTCATATTGACTTTTAAAAATGGAAGGCTAACCACATGTTTAGTTTTACGTCAAGGCTTCCACAATCTCGTTGAAATACGAGCTAATATAAGTTTAGCTAAATGTTTACGTATTAAAGTATTGACTTAGTATAAAAAATTAATTTTGGGTTGAGCAATTTCATATAAAAAAAATATAGTAAGTTTTACTACTGACTAGATTTTAGAGAAAAAAATACTGAAACATAAATTAATTCACTTTGAAATTCATTTTAATAAGAATTAATTTTGTTAAATCATCAATTGCATTCAAAATGAATTTTCTAAATACTCATCCAAATACACACTAATGGTGTGCTTGGTTTAACTCCAAGGTATTGGTGGTATGAAATAAAACAAGATTTTGTATCTAAATTACAAAGTGAAATATTTTTCATGTTTTATTGGTCACTTTTGATTATCTGTTAACCAATCATTTTAGACTATCACTATAATTAAATGAGTAGTTTAATGTCTAGACATTTTGTAGTATAGTACCTTTTCTACCGCTATAATAATACAGACATAAAATGGTTTAAAAAAATATTAGATTTTTTTATATAAAACATTGATAAAATGGCATCAATCCTCTTTATGTTGAAAAATTGGAAAAATGGTAAATTTAATCCTCTCTTTTATGCAATGTATAATCATAATTAAAAATTAAACTTAAATATTATTTTGATCCCTCAAAATACAGCCATAAAAAGTAAACCTCAATATTAGTCGAAATAACATTTTTTGAAATGTTAATTTTTAACTTTTAATTTTTTGTATTTATTTTTATTTTTATCCTCAATACATTTATTCAATTTTTTAAATAAATTATAATTTTTTTATTTTTTTATTATTTTTTTCACTTTTCAACATAGTTTTACTAAACACTTATAATTTAATAAATTATTTTTTTAACTTTTAGCTACCAGCTACTTTTCCATCAGCTAATTTTTTCAATTTCCAACTAGTTTTTTAATTAGTTTTCAACAACATAACCTATGTTAGGCAATGCATTTCACCTAACGTCTGGGTAAAAATTAAAAATAATACAAATTTAATATTTAATTAGGAAAAGGGTGCAAATTTTTCAATATTTAGAAAAATGGGGCAGCCAAACACGCCCATTTGGGGCGTGTTTAAACACGCCCAAATGGGGCGTATTTGGTGTGGTGGTGACACGTGGCAGGCAAAAACAGGGACTTAGGGTTTTCGCGGTGTTTTCGTAAATTACGGAAGGTCATAACTTTTGACTGGGACGTCCGATTGAGGCGAAATCAGTGGCCATGTGTTCGTAATTGAGAGGAGAAGGCCTTTGAAGGGGGGACTTGTCCAAAAAATTTTCTCAAATGAGACCTCTAAGTGCCTCAAAATTATGATTTAAGATTTAGGGTTTCTTATTTTCTAATTTTTTATTTATTTAATTACTGAATTGCATGCTATTTTTTATGTTTTTAGTTACTTTTCTTAATTTCGAGCATTTTTACATAAAATACGCCTTCATCGGATATTTCTATCAAAAGTTATTATTTCATACCTTAAGATTAAGCTTATCAAAAATGGGGTGCATTTAGCAAATGTTAGGTTTTTTATTTTTTTAGCTATTTCTCTTAATTTCGAGCGTTTTGCATTGGTTATTGACTACTGGTCATGCTCTGGTGCATGCCTAGACTAAACTGTACAGATGGATGAAGCAAAATCAATAACGGTGTCGTTTTCTACTTTGCCTTCTTCTTCTTATTCTGCCGAACTCATTTTAAATATTAAGATTAAGTTTTGATAGAAATATCCGATGGAGACGTATTTTATGTCAAAACGCTCAAAATTATGTCAAATCTTATATCCACTTGTTCATGTGCCACGTTTGGTTACAACACATTTGGAAAACATCACAATTTTCTGTAAAAAAAAGTGCTAGCGACTGAATTAGAGACGGAATTTAAAAAACCCAATATTGTTCAAAGAAGTGTTAGAGACGGAATTAGAGACGGATTTTTTAAAAAACCCCAATATTAAAAAGTGTTAGAGACCGAAATAGAGACGGAATTAGAGACGGACTAAAACACGCCCCATTTGGGCGTGTTTGGCTGCCCCATTTTTCCAAATATTGAAAAATTTGCACCCTTTTCCTAATTAAATATTAAATTTGTATTATTTTTAATTTTTACCCCCTAACGTCTAGCTTTTATTTATTAGTTAAAAGATTTATTTGACTGTTTGTAAATAAGCTCTTTTCAGTAATTTTTAACGTGTTTTGAAATACTACTTAAATAAGCTCTTTTCAGTAGTTTTTAGCTTCCAGTTTCTAGTTTTTTACATTCTCTTTTGTTTTATCTGTTATATATTTATTCAATTTTCTAATTACCTTTTTTTTAAAAATAAATTATGATTTTATTATTTTTCTATTATTTTACACTTTTAGATACTTTAACAAATCATTTCACCAAATACTTATAATTTAATATGGCTAGTTTTTTGGCTTTATCTTCCCACTAACTTTCTAACTTCTTGTTAATTTTATCGAATAATCTTAATTCCTCATTATATTTTTCGTCAATAAAGTCCTCTTGATTTAGTCTAAATCATTAATATTTGATGTCCGAGTAACTTCAACACATCATCTTCTTGTTTTGAAGTTTCTCTACTTTTATTTTTAAAATGTTATTTAACTAACCTAATAATTCAATAAATATTTAATTATTAAAATAATTATTTAATTTTATTATACACGTGGCAGATTCTTCCTCTGATTAACCACATGGCATTTGTTGATATGTCAAATTTATTGTCACATCTGCAGATAAAGTATTCTAAATAATTCATAGAATTTGAAGAAATAATTTTCTTATATGACATGTTAAAGGAATGTTCCAAAACACATTTAGAAATTGATGGTTTAGTCTTAAAAACAACTATTGATTGTATTAAAAAAAAGGATTAAAAGTTCTTTACAAGTTTATAAGGGTTTAATAATAAAACTTGCTATATTTTAATTTTTAGGGAAAAAACGTGTTTAATCCTAAAATTTATAAAAATATATATTATTCAAACAATTAATATACAAATATATTAAGTTTAAGATTAATAATCTATCTTTATATATATATATATATATATATATATATAAAAGAAGATTTGATTATATAGAGTGATATCACATGATAACTTTATATTCATTTCCTCCAAAATTATTAAATAGCATCATTCAATTCATTTTAAGGATCACTATTTTATTAATTAACCATGATATTATTAAGTGAGACATTTTTTCTATTTGAAATTAATTATAATTTAAATGATATATGAGATTAAAATTGATAATTAAAAATAATTCAAGATTAAATTGATTCATTATATTTGAAATTCTGAAAATTTTATATTATATGATATTTAAATTATTTAATGTATTATAATTATGGATTTTTTTGTTAATTATCATGATTTTATATAATTTATACGTATAATTAATTCATAGATTATACATTCCTTTTTATATGATGTACAATACTTTTGTGACATTTTACGAGTTCGGTATATATTCTATTATTTATCAATATTTAATATAAATATTATATTAGTATTTAATATAATAAAATTCTATATTATTATTTAAAAATTTTGATACAGTTTTTCTAACGCAGCTATATAATTATTTCCGTATATATTTTTTTAATTTGACACATTTTTCTAACACATGTATATAATTATTTATAAACATTTAATATAATTATTTTATTATTATTTAATGTAATAAAATTTTATATTATTATTTTAAAAAATTGATACATTTTTTCTAATACAGGTATATAATTATTCTCGTATACAAAATTTTCTAATTGATGCATTTTTTCCTTCTAAAAGTATATTTTTTAAAATTGTTAAAATTTTAATTTAAGTATTCTAAATAATATATTATTATCTAAAACTTAAATACACATTTATTTCAATCAATTTATAAACTATTAATTATATTACTAATACTTAAATCAGATAAAAAGTAAATTAAACTACATCATCCCTATAATATACCTAAATAATTTTATTAATTTTTTTCACTATTTCTAATAAATTGATTTTACTATTTATAATATTTTCACATATATAATAATTTTAACATATTTAATTAATTAATTAAATTTAAAAATCCATTATAAAAGAATATTTTGTCAAGATGTTACTTTTGATAAAGATTAATCATCAACAAAGTTATTAAATATTTTATATCAATAATATGGTTACCAAAAATATAAAATACGAACTAAATTAACTTTTTTTTTAAGAGTCAAAACGGATCATGCAAGACATTATCAAAATGAAGGAAATCCTATCTAGAACGACACCTTCAATAATAACAATTATTTAGAACATATGCACATATATATTAACATAAATTTTTTAAAATTTAAAGTAAATAATTAAAAATCCAAAATAATACAAAAAAATCATTCCTATAAATTATAAAATGTAAATTTAATACCGTATAAGACATGAAACACTAATCTAGTAAATATAAAAATATGATTGAACAATTTAAATGAATAATTATAAATTCTTTGATATATATATATATATATAAAGATGATCGATAATAGGATCTAGTTAAAAAATTAGGTTAAACTATTTTTACTTAATCCTTATAATTATTTTTATTTAAGTTTCAGTCCATATAAAAATATGGTACGTTTTTGCTTTATACTTTTTGGTAGCGGTTTATTGCTGCAAGATTTTTTTGGTTCCACCACAAAAATAAATATTTTTTAGTATTAGTGTTGTGTTGAAAACCAAATCTTCACTTTTATATTTGTGTAAAAACTAAAATATAAAATTTTCTCATATAGAGACTAAAATTTAAAATTGAAACAATTATAGCCCAAATAAATAATTTAATCAAAACGTTGAAATTATTGAATTTGAAGGGAAAAAATTGAATTGTTTACAATAATACAAAAATATGTCATTATAAAAGTATAAAATAATAAATATAAAAACTCGAGTACATTATTAAACACCCTCATCATTCACTTTTAACGGTTACAAATAAAATTACCAAACAAGAGTATGGAATTTGTTGAACACCATCTAATTGACATGACAGGATTAGAGTACTTGGAGATCCAGTGAATCATGTGGTAATAGCCACTCAAGTGGCTAGATTCCGGAGGAATCTCACTAGTCCATTCCCCCACAGTGATATATAGACTATTCATCAACTATTTTATGTTTTTTTTTGTCTTTTAGGAAATATTTTTTTTAAAAGTATTAATTAATTACTTTATATTGACAATTATATTAATATAAAATTTTGGTCATAAAAAATTGTGACTAATATTCATAGGAAATTATGAATGCATCTAAAAGAAGTGAGAAGAAGAAGAAAGAGAAGGGAGAGAAACCTTGAATATTATTTTTAGAATAAAAAGTTAGTTGAAGTTAGTTATAAAGGAAGTATTTAGAGATCTCTTGAACTAACTATAACATAAAACTAATTATAACATAAACAAACAACTAATAGAAATTGACATATGTACACAGAGAGGTACAATTAGCAAAGGCTAACTCCATGATACAAAAGCTAACAATCCTTACAATAACAACTTTACACATAGAGGTGTTGTTAGCAAAAGCTCTTATAATCCTATCATCAAACTGTTTGTACAGATGTATAATTACATACTCTAACAAACACACATAAGATAATTATTTTTTTTATAACATGATTTATTTTATATCCAAGGGTTAACTTTTGTTGGGGATTGTGAACACACATAAGGTAAGTATTTTTCTTCCAACATGATTTATTTTATATCCAAGAACCAACTAGGATTCGAACCAAGTCACTTAGTTAAAAGACACAATTCGCTATTACTTGTATCCATAGTATTTGGTAAAGTATTAATTATATAAATGATTAGGATAAAGATTTTTAAATAAAATATTATTACTAAAAGAGTTAGAATGTAGTTCTAAATGTTTAAGTTAAATATCAATAAATGAATATACTATTGAAAATAATTGATATTTTCTTAATTATTGAAATAATTTTGTGGTAATTTTTTCATGAATTTTATATTTACTATGACTTTCTACCAACAAATCAAACACATTTTTGAAAAAATATTAATAATACCTAGAAACTATATTTGGAAGGGGGAGAAGAAATAGAGAGAGAAAAATAGGTATGTGAGAAAAGAAGAAAAGGAAAATGGATGAGAAATATGATAAAATAAAAGTTATTTGGTTTAAGAGCAATAAAATGAAAATATTTGAATTAAAGTATTGATAAGTAAGAGAACAAATAAAGATAAATAGATTTACGATAAAAATATGTTTTTACCCTCGATGTCTTATTTATTTTTATTTAAATGTATTTTTACTGTGCAATTCACGGGCACCCGAAATTGGCCATATAATCAATTTTGGATATGCTTGATTATATGAACTGACAAAGACGTTATATTTCTTTTGGGTTATATAATCTATAATGTAAAGACCATAATAATCAATTATATGGTCTTGATAGAGGGTCAAAAAATTTGTTGGCCATATAATTGATTATATGGCATTACTCATGGAGTTTCGATACAGGAAGTCATATAATTAATTATGCCCTTACATAATTGATTAGATGACCTTTGATAGTACCAAATATTTTGTTAATTACATGATCATATAATGGATTAGGATAGCCTTTACAGGACATTTTTTATCTACTGACATGGGCATATAATCGAGGGACAAAGAAAAATCTTGCATGAGCAATGCTTTAGTCGTCGCATTTCGTTGCATCTTAGAGAATAAATTGTACAGCGGGAGACTCGCATATAATTTGAATATTTCTCACGTATTTTCTGCTCTATTAAACAAATGAAAATCCGTCAGAATCTCGCTATTCTTCGCTCTTCCTTCTCTTTCTACGCCAACAAGCACAACACTAGTGTCACAAATCACTTTATCACATGCACGAAGTTTTCATGCATGTAATCGAAAGGGAATATACCTAGTTCCGGACTTCCGGTACATGGGTTTTCGAATGAAAAGTAACATATACCCAGCGTAAGAAACAGTATAGGGTGAAAAATAATAAACTTTCAAATCTTGTATGATACTGATAGGTCATGAATCTTGTCATTCTCCTATATTCAATCGTGCATTAGGCCAATAGTACTAGAAGAAATGACAATTTTAGTTTACAGCGTGATCTACATATTAACATATATATGGCCAAATAACAAGATTCATTAACCCTAAACTCATACCTAATCAAAGCACGTTTTGAAATATTGCATTCATATAAATATTACATTCATGAAAAGACGCTAAATAATACAGGTATTATAAATCATATTTAAGTCTTTTCTTATTATCATTATAAGAATAATAATTAAGAGAAGCATTATAAAAATTAGGATATTCTCATAACTTGATACAAAAGCAACTACACTACACCAAAAGAGTTGTCAATAGTAGACTGAGAATTCATCATATCCCTTCTAGTTTATAGTTTAGCTATTTTTAATTTGATTTAATTGTACTTTTAGTCCTTTCATTATGATTTAAACTCAATTTTGTTTCACTTATTTTTAATATTTAATAAAAATATTACCATAATAATGCAAGAGAGTACCACATGAATATAAATGTGTTGATCTGACAATATAATAGAAATATTAGAATAATAATGCAAGAGAGTACCACAGCAATATAAATGTGTTGACATGAGAATATAATTGAGCGCCATGTCAATATTTTTTGCAAAATATTTGACATTAAATTAATAGAAAAAATTAAAATTGTATAACAAAAATTATAGATAGACAAAGTTTGCAGAAATAAAATAGATAAATATGAAACTAAAATCATATTTTAAAAGGATAAAAATTCATCCATACACAACTAAATGGTAATAAATATACGTCTTATTCTAATTCACTTTCACTCTATTTTTTCTTTTTATCTTTTTCTTGCTTTTTTTTTATCACATCATATATTTCATCTATTGGTTTTTCTATACTTTTTCTCTTTATCTTTTTCCTTTTTCTACTCAAAATGCAAATGCTAGTGATAATCGTTTCTCATACTTTGTTTTTTAGTAATTATCTTAGTTTTATAGGATTTTTGTTAATAAATTTTTATGTTTGGAAATAAATTGTATAAAAGCATTTTAGAAAATAAAAGATAGTTTTTAATGATTATGTGATAAATTTTGATTAGGGGTGTGCAATGGGTCGAGTTGATCGAGGTCGGGCCAAGAATCCCAGTTCGACCTAATGCTACATGTAACAGCCTGTATGCATCTGGTTGTTAACATTTAATTATGATCATTAAGCGCAGTAATTAACTTAAGAAAATTAATCAGGAAGCAATAAAAAAAGTGATGTCATCACACGTCCACAAATAAAATAGCTTTGCATTATGTATGGTAATAATTCAGGAGTTTACAAGCATATAAGACCCCAGGTACGATATCCCCCCAGGGCCGAGTTACATTCACGCTTAATACATAACAAAATACAGGACCAACATGCTCCAAAAATAGACTAAGGTTCACTAAGAACCCGTCCCGGCTTGTCCTCTCATCCGGAATCCCTCGGACTACCTCGCTACCCGAGCCTCTTGCCCTGGGATCCGTCGTCCTCTCTGTGCTCATTACCTGCAATAACATATAATCTTCAACCAGGGTGAGATAATAATCTCATTAAACTCCGAGTTCTGGAGGACTTCTCCTTTCCCGGGTTCACTTCCATGATATATAGCATCAAAACGAGCATTACACAAGCTAGCCATCCCAACTTACACAAAACACATCACATGTATATAATCACACGGATATAGCAAGAGAGATCATCCAACTTAATGGGCACATTCCCTGTATATCCTTGCCTGAGGAAGATCATCCAACTTAATGAGCACATTGTCCCAGGACTTCGAGCAGACACTCCCTGAGGAAGATCATTCAACTTAATGGGCACATTCCCTTTGGGTTCTGTGCGGACATTTATGGCTCTAAGTCCATACTTGTCCCTTCTACTGGCTAGAGAACCTCACATATCACAACAAAGCATCACAGTGCAAATTATATACATGTTCTCAATTAGAAAGCAATAACAGACAATTATTAACACATGCATCATGACATACGGTAACCATCACTCCCTCGGAGTATGGAGGAACGCGGTCTAGAGAAGGAATCTCAAGAACAGAGAGCTTATCTGCTCTAAGTTCCTCACTGGTTCGCCCAACCTTGCAATTCCGAACCCCACAATCCTCAGTGTCGTGCCCTACATACATGCATGCAAGTAATCAGTAGCAGTTCTCACCGGTTGCATGTAAGGAAGCTCCATGCATTTCCAGGTTACAAGAACGAGTCACCCACAGACGACATGCAGACCCCCAAAAGGGTCTATCACGACCTAGCCCAAAATCCATAAGTTAGATTTTAAGGTCAGACCGGCATTTCTTACCTCTAAGATTGTTAACAAGTCTAGAGAACAACTTCTCAAGCTCGAACGTTCTACAAATCGCTTTCTCTCCCCTAAACCAGAAGCTTCCCTTCGTTCGTCAATGGCAAAAATGGAGAAAGGAGACAGAAAGAACGCCCTTTTGTGAGGGGACAGTGGAAGGAATGAGTCATATAAGAAATGACCCACATGCACGTTACATAAATAATCTGGGAGTTAACGCATGTCGCATACATCACTAAGTCAACACGTGTCACTCAAGTGACCTGATAGTCAAAGTTGATCACGTGCATAGGGTAAGCTTGTGAAAGCATCAACTACTGGGTTGACGAGTCAGATATATATTACCCATTTCACGTCAGTCTGCCGGGTTGGTTTAATAACGTAGACTATGCACGGAATACAACCCTAAGTATCCACTATTGGCAAAAGCCAATGCCCCGGGTTCCCATGGATTTATATACCATCAAAGGCGGCACCCGGGTTGGCGAGCCAAGCGCATTTGACTCCCCAACATGGTATGCGTAGCCCAGGCAACCTTGTCTGGGATCCTACCCTGGCCATCATTACCCGACCTCATTCGGGTTCCTGCCTAAGTACTTCACAGTCCAAGGTTCTGCCTCTCTGACCTCGTTCGACCTTATCCGCCTTCAAGTGCTATCACCCTTCCAAGGGTTAATCAGGTCACGGTAACCCAGTTTTCCTTGTTGACATATGTTAAATGAGTGTGAACCCAGATTTGTGGCAGGGTTGTTATTACCATAATTACTATGTAATTAACATACTTTAATATAAAAGTGCCACGTGGACACTTGAAGCCTTACACTACAGGTTGATATTTGTGTCCCTAACCTAACCAAATTACACTCTCGGTTTGGTCGGGTTTCGATTTGGACGAGTGTCAAGTTTTCGATTCAGTTTCATGTAAACCCCTGAGTGACAACTCCTATAATGAAAAAAAAGAAAAACAGATCCAAAATTCATAATACAAAATGCCCTCAATTATTTTCACACTTCCACTTGCAATTAGTCAAGATTTGAGATAAGGTAACATGGGTAAGCCTCAAAGTTATAGATTTGTTGAAGCTTCAAAATGCAACCATCGTCAACATTCCCTTTTTAAAGTGGAACCACTGTTGTCACCTTGGCACCAAACACTTAGGTGCGTGCTAGGACCTTCATGATAGCAATGAAGATTTCAGCCCAGGAATTCATGAAATGCCAGAATGACTTGCTGTCAACAACCACGTGGTTAATTGTGACAACAATGAAGATGCCATCAAGTAGCTCTGTCACTTGCACTGCCAACAAGGCCTATGATGTTCCTTCATGGTTTTTAACACCTTTAAGGGGAAAAAGGAAAGAACAATGGGAGAGATATCGATGTATTTGGATTGAAGGATGTTAGTGATAATGGTGTTGTTTGCAACAACATTGGAATGATTGCTCTCTCTCTCTCTCTTTGTTTCTAATTTTCAATTGTAGATATAGGGTTACATGTGTGATGTGATTCATGTGAATTGAATGTTAAGTGACTAATTGAGCTTGGGCAAGTAATATAGGTCATCCTAATAATATGAAGACAATGTATATTTATTATTTTATGAAGAAACAATGTTGGGCTTTTATTTGTTTAGGCAACACTCGCGATTGAGTTTCGTTATTGACAGGTGAAAAACTTCTCTAAAAAATCGACATCTTTAACACATTCCAAACCATATTCTTAACACGATTAAAACCAATAACCCATTTGAACCCATTTGGAATGTATTTTTTTCTTCGATTTTTACGATTTTGGGTCAGGTCGGGTGAATTTGCACTCCCCTAATTTTGATGTTACAAGGAAAAATTTTGAGCTTAAAGGAATGATGAGTTGTAGACTTGATCTCACCACAACGAGATGAGTTTTTTCCACAATGAAAAAGGACCAAGGACCAATTGAAAAAATGTGAAGAATCACCATAATAGGGTTGCACATCGCCACAACGAATTTGACGGTTGAAGACCTTGAGTTAAGTAGAAACTCACCACAGTGAGTCATCCTGTCGCCACAGCAAGCATGAGTCAAAAGCATGAAGATTCAAGTGAGGGAGCCTTCTGTAATTGTTGAAGTTTCGTTGTAGTGTATGTGTCCTCGCTACAAAGAAAATCCTATATGGCAGAAAAAAAAATGTAGTTTCAACTCTCTTTAAAAAAGCTTGTAACATCTTAGGTAAGGACTTTTTGTTCATTTTTCATATTTGGATTAATCACGTTAGTTGAATATTAGTTGTATTGAACTGAGAGATTGATTAGGATTCTAATTACATATGTAGAATTTTATGGATTTCATGTCAACAATGTTTTTTCATCTTTGAATTAGTTTTTGCTCCAAAAATCTTTCAAAAACTAGAAACCATTTTATTTTCACTATAGTGAATATTTGTTTTGCTAAAACAAATTTATTTCTTAAAACACAAAATTCTGAGTCATTCACCACAAAGAATTGACAATTCGTTGTAATAAATGCTTCTAAAATTTTCCTTGTTTTAGATAACTTTACTTGCTAATTTCCTAGATGGTGCACCAACTAGTGTATGTAGATATGATAACTCAATACTCATTTATTGTTTTTTTATTATCATAAATAGACTAGATTCACTTGCTTAGATTAAGAGTCAACAAGGTGGTACTTTGGGTGAATAGTAAAATGAAAACGAAGATAAAAGAGAAAAAATGGTGGATTATAGATAGAAAGAAAAATAGGATGAATAAAATAATAAGTATAAAATTCTTTATCTATATATTCAGATAAATGAAAAAGAGTAAGAATAAATTAACAATGTAGGATTTTTATATTAATTAAAAACGTTAAATTTAAGTTTAAAATCTAAACTATTTATTATATTTATTTTAATATAAAATTTTTTATTAATTATTTTTTACTCTGTAAACTATGTTTTTTATAATCAAAAAAAAAATTCAACAATCTATCCTTTCCCTGCCCCATTTCACGACTTTTGAGAGGGAGCAACATAATGTAATATTTCTCTTCGCTAATTTTTGTTAAAGTATCTTTTATCCGATTAGAAAATAATATTTTTTTATAGTTACTAATAATTAAATATCATATTAAAGGCTTGACTAATTTAAGTCTTAAATTAAATATTAATATAAAATAATACTTAATTATGAAATGGACATATATAAAAAATTTATTGAGATATAAATATTTAGGGATGAAAATTAACTTGCTAAGTCATACTATTATAAGTCTGTGTCTAGCATGATTCATAATTATAAATTTGAGTTTGGTATATTCATATGTATAGGTTGTGATTGTTTTGTTAAATATGATGAAATATCGGTACAATGCATTTTAGTTTGTTCTCCGGGTGCATACTTGATTGTGGTGGAACTTATGTCACCGCTTTCATGTCGTGTACTTGGAGACCAAAGCGAAATGCTGCCGAAATTTCGTCAAATTTAACATAAGAAAATCAATATATATATATATATATATATATATATATATATATATATATATATGAATATACTAAAAAACTCTGTCTTCCTGAATGGGATAGGGCCACACCTTGAATGAAAAAAGTGAGATTTTTATGCATGTAATAACTTTATGAGTATCACAGAGTTATTAATTAGATAGATCGAAGTTGGATAAATGCAAGCCGCATCACGGTTGAGTATGAGGAAGGCGTTGAACATTTCTTGCAATTTGTCTCTGAAAAAAGTCGACCGAATGGGGATGGAAAATATTTCTATCCATGTATTAATTGTTTGAATGGGAAACGGCAAGCGCTGGATGACATACAGGAACATCTTCTGTGTGATGGGATTAAGAAGAATTATACCACATGGATATGGCATGGTGAATTGACAGACATGCAGAGGGGGTCGCAAACTGAACCGGTTGATGTTGACATCGGAGATCGATTAGAGAATATGATTCGTGATCTGGGACATGAGTCTTTTCAGCAAGCACATGCCTCTGTGTATGATACATTGAAAAGTGATTCGAAGAAGCCATTGTATCTAGGTGCAAAGAGTCATTGTCACTATTGTCAGCGGTGTTAAATCTGGTTAATGTCAAGGCCAGATATGGGTGGAGTGACAAAAGCTTCAGTTCACTGCTTGAGGTAGTTCAAGACATGCTTCCAGATGAGAACACGTTGCCAAGAAGTTACTATCAGGCCAAGAAGATTCTTTGTCCGATGGGTATGGAGTATCAGAAAATTCATGTCTGTCCTAATGATTGCATATTGTACAGAAATGAATTTCAAGACATGCATAAATGCCCCAGGTGTGGAGTATCACGGTACAAACTGAAGGTCGATGACGACTGTAGTATTGATGAAAGCACAAAGAAAGTCCCCCCCGCGAAGGTGTTGTGGTATCTTCCGATCATTCCAAGGTTTAAGTGTCAGTTTACTAATGAAGATGATGCAAAAGACCTTACATGGCATGCAGATGGGAGAAATTGTGATGGAATGCTCCGCCATCCGGCAGATTCCTCCCAATGGAAGAAGATTGACCGTTTGTATCCAGAATTCGGGGAAGACCCTAGAAATCTTAGGCTTGCACTTGCCAGTGATGGAATGAATCCCTATGATAGTCTAAGTACTCAGCACAGTTCATGGCCTATTTTGCTAGTCATTTACAACCTGCCTCCTTGGTTGTGCATGAAAAAAAATACATGATGTTGTGTATGATGATATCGGGCCCAAGACAACCAGGAAATGACATTGATGTTTATCTTAGTCCCTTGATTGAAGACTTGGCAAACTTGTGAGATGAGGGGGTTGCCGTGTTTGATGGGTATCGTAAGGAGACATTCAAGTTGCATGCAATGCTATTTTGTACCATTAATGATTTTCCTGCGTACAGGAGTTTGAGTGGATATAGTGTTAAGGGCCATTGTGCATGTCCTATCTATGAGCAAGAGACGAGTTATGTGCAACTTAAACATTGAAGAAAAATAGTTTACACTCACCATCGACGTTTTCTTAAACCTTATCACTGATTGAAAAAAGCGTTCAATAGAAGTCAAGAGCATGAAACTGCATCGATTCCATTAACCGGTGACCAAGTTGTTGAGCGGGTTTGGGACATCCATAGGTATGGCTTGCATATGGAAGAAGAGGTCGATATTGTTTGATCTGCCATACTGGTCTGATCTAGATGTTAGACATTGTATCGATGTTATGCATGTGGAGAAAAATGTGTGTGACAGTGTCATTGGCACGTTGCTTAACATTTAAGGCAAGACAAATGATGGTTTGAACACTCATCAAGATCTTGCTAAGATGGGTATACGTGAGCAGTTACATCCTAGGTCCGATGGTAAGAAAATTTACTTGCCTCCAGCATGTCACACTTTGTCAAGAAAGGAGAAGATAAGTTTATGTCAGTGTCTGCATCAAGTCAAAGTGCCACAGGGATACTCTTCAAATATTAAGAGCCTTGTATAGATGAAAGATCTGAAACTAGTTGGCTTAAAGTCTCATGATTGTCATGTGTTGATGCAACAACTGTTAGCCGTGGCGATTCGAGACATTTTGCCTAACAAAGTGAGGCATGCTATAACTCGCCTGTGTTTTTTCTTCAATGCCATTTGTACGAAAGTCGTGGACCCTGTAAAGTTAGATGACTTGGAAGAAGAGGCGGCAATTATCTTGTGTCAGTTAGAGATGTATTTTTCTCCTTCATTTTTCGACATAATGGTTCACTTGTTCATTTGGTGAGGGAAATTAAACTATGTGGTCCCGTTTATTTATGGTGGATGTACCCGGTCGAGCGATACATGAAGATCTTGAAAGGGTATACAAAAAATCTACACCGTCCTGAAGCATCGATAGTTGAAAGGTACATTGCAGAAGAAGCTGTAGAATTTTGTTCCGTGTACCTTGAAAAAGCAAAACCTGTTGGTCTTCCCGATTCGCGACATGACGCAGAGTGGGAGGAAAGGGTACACGAGGGCTACATGTTATAATGCCTACTTTGCAGGAATTGCAACAAGCTCATTTGTATGTCTTGAATAACAGTAATGAAGTCCTACCATACATCATTTGTCATGAAGCATTACTCAAGGAAAGTAATCCAAGAATGACGAAGAATAGGCTGTTGAAAGAGCATAACAAGACTTTCTTGAATTGGTTTAAAGATACAATATTTAGTGATGAATCTGCATCCGGAACAATCAGGAAGTTAGCAGATGGCACAAAAAGAAATGTTAGAAGTTGGCAAGGGTACGATATCAACAAGTACTCCTTCTACACCAAACAACAAGATGAGAAGAGCACAATGCAAAACAGTGGGGTCAGCCTAAGGGCTGAGTCGTAGCACTTCGCTACTGTGCATGACCACAATCCACGTTTGGCGTGCTTGCCTTACTTTGGAGTCATTAATGACATCTGGGAGCTTAATTATGTTACTTTCACTGTGTGTGTTTTCAAATGCAAGTGGGTTGATATCAATAGTGGTATGCGAACCGAGGACTTGGGATTTACTTTGGTAGATCTTAACAAGCTAGCTTATCAAGATGAACCTTTCATCATGGCAGAACAAGCTAAACAAGTGTTTTATGTTCAAGATCCGTGTGACGAAAGGTGGTCAGTGGTACTACATGGAAAAACCATTGGCATTAATGTTGACGATGATGACTCAACCGTTGATACAAGTGTCACTCAATTCTCGATACAAATACCTAACGTCAACAAAGAAGACGAAGTTGACGACATTCATGCAAATCGTAATGATCATGATGAATGAGAATTAATTAACATCACTTAATGTAATTTTTTTTTGTTAACTTTTTTCGACTTGTACAATTTCATATGTAACCTAACTTGTCACTTAACTTTACTTATCTGTGTTTTTTTTAATAGGATCATGACTACACCATCGAGCTCCCCTCCTCGTGCTGAGTTAGCACATCCTCCTCCTGAGTCAGCACCGGCTCATGTTGAGTCAACACCTCCTCTTCAGTCAGGACCTTTTGCCGTCTACAGCAAAGAAGACTAGGAAAGCAACATGGTTGAGGTCACTGGCTACTAGAGCTCTTGGTGTTGACAGACCGGTGGTCCATGTGGATCCTGTCACTGGGAAGGCTAATGGTCCTCAGGCAAAGAAATTGAGGACATATCTAGGGATCGTGGCTAGAGACAAGGTGGATGTCACCCTTCCTAATTGGAAGGAAGTTCCTTCAGCGCAGAAGGACTTGATTTGGGAGGACATTCAGATATTACAATTTAAAGGTGTATTATCGTTTGTTTTAATTACACAATTTAAATGTTGTTCACATTACTATAAAACTGACTTCATTGTAATGCAGGCTGAATTTGATATACCTAAAGCGTCCGACCATCGGACAAAAAAGAAAATTCTCTAGACGTCGGCGAGTGCTGGAGGTAATTCAAATCAGATCTGACAAGGAAATGGGTCCTAACAGAAGGCAACGACGACGATGCCAACGCTGTATGCGAAAAATATAGCATTAGTAAGGAACAATGGACCCAATTCTGTCAGAGTTGGCGAGCCGCTTCTTGGGAGGTTAGTTATTTTACATTGTTTTACAATTTCACAATTATGTAGTCAAATAGGTTATTTATTTTTAACCCTGTGTGTGTAATTCTTACAGGATGTTAAAAAGAAGGCCCAGGCTATCCAGAAGCTTAACACTGCCCCTCACGTGTTGTCTCGCTGGGGTTATGAGTTGCTAGAGAATAGATTGATGGAGGAAAAGCAAAAGAAGCAATTGGAGGGAGCAACTCGTGATGATAGCACAAAGACCATCATTCATCCTCCGTCCCCTGTGCGACGACACGTGAAGTGGAAGCTGGCTCGCACCAAAAAAACTGGCCAAATGACTTCTGAGGCAGCACGTGAGATTGCTGAGAGGATTGTAAGTCAAACAACAAAATGGTACACCTTTAATGAATTTTAACTCACAAATTACAAAACTAATGTTCTACTTATTTCCTTGCAGGATTCCCTGGATGAGCAATCCACACAGGGTAGCTTTGTCCTCAGTGGACGTCAGGATGTCCTGACTGCTACCATTGGACGACCAGAGCACCCCAGCTGTGTCCGTGCTGCTGGAGTTGGTGTGACCATCACACAGTACTTCGGACCGGCCCCATCAGCCTCTCGTAAGTCCAAGTCATCAATGGCACCTGAAGACTTGTCTCGACTGAAAGAAAACATCAGGGAAGAGCTGGAGCAGTCAATCACTGATAGATTGACGCAGTCGATCACTGAGAAGGTTACCCAGCAGCTAATGATGTCCTTCAGCCAGCTGCAGTCCCAGATGCAGTCGCAGATGCCTACTCAAGGAGCCATGCCACCTCCAGAAGTCCAGACATGTCCTTATGGTGCCCGTGTCAGCACCAAGGAAAGTTGTGTCGATCCCTCCGATAATGACCCAGACACCGGTGCATCTGACAGGCGTGGGTTGTATATCGACAACAATCATCCCCGCCTGGTTGCTATTGGAAGACTTTATGAAGGATCGACAACTGTGGACAGCATCCCTCTGGGTAGTGATCAGGTCAATGTGGGTGTTGAGGAAGTTCAAGATGCTGATGCTCGCGTCCCTATACCCACTGACGAGGTTCAGTTAGTTGGGCAGGCCCTTAACACCTTCCTTGCTTGGCCGACACATCTTGTACAACTTATTTTTAATAAGGTATTTCATTTCTGCCTTCTTTCTTGTCATTTAACATTCATTTGTCTCATATAACTGAACACGATCATTGACTTATGTTTGTTAACTGTGTAGGATAAACAGGGACCTCATGGACCGGCGAAACCTGTAAATAAACTGGAACATGTTGAGGATCCCTTGTACCAAATTGCATTGACCATGTCGGATCTTTTCTTCAGACCGCTGCAGGTGCCATGGGACCTGGACATGTTCAGGGTGCATAATGACAGGTTCCCATTGTACGTCAAGTAGGAGGATATTTCTGAGATCATCCATGATGGTCAATGTCTGAACATCTCTGTTATACAACTGTGGATTCTGTAAGTCACTCTCCAGTACCTAACGTTACATAACACATTATTCTATGTTCATGCATAATTGACTTTATTTATAAAACAATAGGCATATGAATGAGTTATGTCTGTAATCGGATCATCCCGATGTGTATGGACTCATCGAGCCATAGTCCATACATAGATCTGGGCAATCTCAATTTGAATCCGAGGACTATCTCAAGAAATGGATGCAGAGTTCACATAAAGATGTCTACCTTGCAGCATACTTGAATGGGTAAGTAAAAATGTACAAAAAAATTTAATTAATGTATGCAGTATAATAACTTATTTTTCTCCAACGCAGTTCACATTGGCAACTGGTCGTCATATGTCCTAAGGCTAATGTTGTCGTGTGGTTCTATTCGTTGCACAACAGACATGATAACTACCTGAAAGCAATTATTAACAGGTAGGTTGTAATTTTGTAACACTTTTCTGTTATTATTTCTAACACATGAATATGTTAATTGTACAATATGCATGTATTTTTATCTTAAGCAGTGCTTTGAAGATAGTCCATGACACTAAAGGAACTAAATGGATTGCGCTTAAAGTAAGTTTTTTTAATAAATCATGGTTCATGTATTGAAAATAATATTTATGACTATTTACACTAATTTTCCGTTTAACTTTGACCATGTTATTGAATTTAGTGTAATAAGCAAAGAGGAAGCACTGAGTGTGACTATTATGTCATGCATTGGATGTGGACGATAGTCCAAGGAGGCTTCAGGGACAATTGGGAGATGGTAATTGTCTAATTTAAAATATATTTTTTTGACTTGTTTTTGTTTTATACTTTTTAATTTATGTTTTATTATGTCATGCAGTATTTAACTAATGAAAGACCACTCGAAGCCCAGACATTGAAGGCTGTTAGGGTTGAATGGGCTAAATTTTATCTTAGAGTTAGAGATCAAATATTAGGTTAGGTGGTTAAGGGATTTTTAAACAATTGTATAAACATTAGGTTAGGAAATCATTTTTATGTACATTGACACTATTGAATTTTATTTGTTATTCAAATTTTATTTTATTGAAAATTTATTTTATTGAATTGTATTATGAAATTAATTGGTTGGTATGGGTCTGGATTTTCATTTATAGGTTGAAGAACTACACTAATTAAAAAAACAGAAAAAATATTTAAAAAAAATTAAAAAAACAACATCGGTTTTTTTATGGAAACCGATGTTAACTTATCATACAACATCGATTTTCATTAAAAATCGATGTTGTATTGTAAGTTAACATTGATTTTCATAAGAAAATCAATGTGCCTATGTGTATAAAAACATCGGTTTCCATAAGAAAATCGATGTTGTTACCTACATAGGGAAATCGGTTTTCATAAGAAAACCGATGTTAACCTACAATACCACATCGATTTTTAGTGAAAATCGATGTTGTATGATACGTTAACATCGGTTTTCTTATGAAAACCGATGTTGTAGTGTAATCTCTTACATTTTTACGTTTTTATTTGTTACATATCGACATTGGTTTTCAATAAAAACTGATGTTGTACAATTTTGTTAACATCAATTTTGAAAATCGATGTTAACTTCTACACTTTCAACGTCGCCTGATTCAACATCGGTTCAAAATCGATGTCGAATGTAAAAAATGTTGAATGTTATTTTTCTAGTAGTGTCATCAACCATGCCTACCACACACAAAAGTTACAATGCCAATATCATATTGTCCTTCATTGTGTCATGCTTCAGTACTACAAATCCCCATTCAAACCCATACTATATAACAATCAACAACATGACCTAATCACCCAACCATTAGTGAGATCCAAACACTCAGAATCACTTTAAAAGCCTAAGTTAGCCTATTAGCTACTTAAAGGCCTAAAAGAATGAAAATAGGCCACATAATTGGTTAAGGATGATCAAACCCTCAAATAGGTTAAGACAAGTAGACTTTCCGAATTGACAACTTTCAAACAGGTTATGTTTTTTTTTTTCTTTTAGTCTTTATAAATTATATTCTTTTTGTGTGTAGTTCTTGTATAGATTATATTATTTTGTTTTGTTGTTACATTTTTTTTTTTGCTTTTAATCTCTATTGGCCTTAAACGTTTTATTATGTAACATCTGTTGATGTGTCATTTTCTTATATTGAGAGACTTGCTAACATTATTATTTGTTGACGTAGCACTTGTTTATATTATTATTTGTTGATGTACTAGTTGCTGATGTCAATATTTGTTATTCATGTCCTCAATTTTTTATGGCAAAGACTAATAGTGAAAAATGACATTTTTGAGACTGTAAAAAAAAATTCAGGACCGAAATAAAAACCAAGTAAACTACAATAACTAAAAATACATTTAACGCATATTTTTATACTAATTTTAATTTATACTTGAGTAATTATAATTTTGGTTTTTAATTCATTTTGATGTCTTATAATTATTTTATTTACAATTTTTGGTTTTACTTATTATACTTTTTTAATATTGTTCATTCTTCTATTGTCTTATATTATATTTTAAAAATATTTTCAACCAATTTTAAAATAAGATAAAAATAATATACATTTAAGTAGACATCATACTTTTGTGTTGTTAATTAGTTTATATTATCATTTCCTACTTTTAGTACCATTGTGTATTAATTTTGTCATGTTAATCAATATCATCACTTAGCGCGTTATTAACGGACATAAAGTTATTTAAACTTAATTAATGATTAAAATATGTTGCTAAAATAATAGAATAAATAATATAAATGGTGCAATGGTTAAAATAAAATTATAATGTAAAATATCCAAAAAATAATAGTAAAATAAAATAGAGTGACCTAGGGTTTTTTCTCTCGAAAAGTTTCATAATGTTATGAATTTTTTCTCTCTTTTTATTTTTGCAAATGTTGTCCTCATGTAATAAAATTGTCATAATTAATTGAAAAAAATATTAAAAAATTATCTTAATTGTAACGGTTTAAAGGAAAAACCACCATAAAATATTTTAATTGCGACAGTTTTCTACATTAGGACAAAATTCACAATGTTTTTTTCATTCGGAGGCAAAATTTGAAAGAAAAAAAAGATTGGGAAAACAAAATTCACAATATTGTAAAACTTTGGAGATAAAAAGAGAAATTAAGTCAAAAATCTATTATTTCACAATAAATTACAGGTAAAAATAAGTTAAATATAAAATGCTAATATTAATTTAATTTTTTTTAAAGTTAAATTATTAGAAGTTAGAAACATTTTTTTAACCCAAGATATTCCACAAACTTTGATCCTTTGGATTGATTTTGAAACTAATCCTTAATTCAAAACTTAGGACTAATACTAGCTATAGTTCAGAAATGTAATGGTACAAGACCAATGTCTAAAAGGAGCCCAAGAAAATAGTTGTATAAAAATTTGTATATTTTTTATGTTATTCTCACAAATGGATTGAAATTATTTCTCATTTGTCTTTTTTTATATTCAAATTAAAATATAATATGTGAGGAAAGTATAAAAGGTTTAGTTTTCTTCCCCTAATGTGTTATAAGAAATACAATAAATTAGTTAGTATATTTAGTAAAAAAACAAAAATATATGATGAATGAGAAAGGAAAAAAAAGAAAATGGAGTAGATGATTTTTAAAAATAAAACTACATAAAAAATTATATATTCATACTGTGTATTTTTTTCATGTAGATGTGACCTTATATATAAATACTTGTGTGTATTTAATTTTTTTTGGTGACACAAATTGAAATGAAAATTGTGATGCATCTTTTCACTTGTTGAGATTTATTTAAACCATATTATTTACTTGATGTAATCAAACTATATCATTCTAATACAATTATGTGTTATTTTTTATGCAAATTTATATTTTCAAATACTTGTATATAAATAGAATTAAGTTTATTGATCTTGAGATCAAGTCTTGTGAATGAAAAAATAATTGTAAGAGAATATCTCATTGAAGATGATAAGTCAACTTCTTAAAAAAAAAATCTTCAATAAAATCGAAAATACTTGACATTCAGTACTCAGTTCTAATTTTTAAAGACAAGGATTTCAATTTATAATATAAGCGAAACAAGCCGGAATCTATTAATTATTAAATTTAAGAGAATATAGAAAAAAGAGTGAGGTCATCAAGTAAATGACATAGATGCAGTAAAAAAAAGTAAATGGCATAGATTGGCTAACCAAGCAAATCCACACGTGACTTAGTGTTTGGACCACAACACAAACAGTCCACAGGAAAACGACAACAGTATGTTTTTTATTCATTACTACTATAAGATATTTTTAGACAAATATTTTAAATAAGACTTTACCTTATTAATTACACATCATATCTATGTAAAAGATAACGTTATAAAATAGTTAGATTTTATTTTATTAAATATTTATGTAATAGTATTTAACACTAATAATTTATATAAATTAAATTCATAAAAATATTTTATTTTAATTTTATTTATTATTTTTAGTTGATTTTATTTAGAATTCTTTTATAGTGTAAATTGCAAAGATGACCATCCTAGTAAATAATAGAGAAATTGCAGGAATATATTATCTGACAGATTCTTTTCAATACACTTTCTCCAATCACTTTTTTTTATAATTTTTTTAATGAAAATCACAACATATAAAATTTCATGGGTTCAACATATTTTTAAATTCATTATCACTTTTGATTTGGTAGTTTTTAATAAATTGTAACCACTCTCTTTGTCCTAAAATTAAGACATGGTTAATTAATTCACACATATTAAAAAGGTTGGTTAATTTAGTTATTACATTAAATCTAATAATTTTTCAAAATTATTATTAAATAATTAATGTATGGAGAGAAGAATAATAATAAAATTTTAATTTTAAATTCTCTAATTCTCATAAGAGAATGAAAATGACAATTCATAGCATTTATTTATGGACTAAAATAATTAAAGATATTGTAGTAAAAAAGTAATTAATACAAAAGATAATTTGAAAAAAAATCTTATAAAATGAATATTATTTTTAAAACAATGTCTTAGGGATGAAGACAATAATAAAGAAGATCGTGATAATTTGAAAGAGGATCAAAGACCGAAAAACAAACCACAAACGGATAGATCGAGGTATAGACATCCCCATAACATCGTGCCACAACCACATACTAGCATCCACAAGAGGATTATCTAACTTATAGGTCTATCACGAGCTATAAAACGTAAACAGCTGTCAACCATATTTGTTTCTCTATATACATAATAAAGAGTGCGTTAGAATTAGATATCGTGTTGTTAGTATTCTTCTAAATTATATTACATAACAAAAATTAATAAATTATTGGTT
The DNA here is from genome assembly GCA_013407115.1 of Glycine latifolia. NCBI lineage: Eukaryota > Viridiplantae > Streptophyta > Magnoliopsida > Fabales > Fabaceae > Glycine > Glycine latifolia. The sequence goes on from CM023941.1 coordinate 8,611,129, forward strand.
TAAGTAGTGTTCTGCTTGTGAGAAATAGAATGTACCCAACAAGGTTTACTGGGATTTTGCTATGAGATCAGACTCTCTCTCTTTGAAGATGCTTATGGAGATGAAGCACCTCCAGGAAGATGATCACTACAGGAAACAATACGAGTGGCGTGCTGTGTGTGCAGTGTGAAAGGAAAAGAGAGAGTCAGAATTGTGTGTGTACCTTTCTCCATGGAGGATGCTTTATTTATAGAGGAATACCTGAACCTGATAGAACGGTGGTTGAGGCCCATTATCTTTGGCCGAGATATTTGAATATTTGTTCCATCTTTCTGTTGCAGTATTTGTTATATCTCTTATCTCCTGATAGATAAGATATTGGGCTATTGAGGATTTGAATATTTGAAATAAAGATAATTGGGCTTTATCCGTAACAGATGCCCCTCAGCCCGGTTATTTAGCATTCTGGATGACCGGGATGTATTGATGGATGAGCCCGAGTTATATTATATTCCATGCCAAGATGTCTTATTCTTGCTTGCTCAATACCGAGATATGTAGCCTTTCTTCAGACGTCAGTATGGAACGATTTCCCAACTATGACCCAGCTATTTCTTGTAGGGAAACATTCTTTATACGAATTGTTTAACCCCCACTAATCTGAGCTCCATTAGGAGGCTGAGATACATGTTCTTCCTTTTGATAAGATTTTTATAATCGTGGTCAGTGACCTCAGCTTCAAATCTTCTAGTTTGTTCTGAGGTTCCTGTTTGAAAAGACGAAAGGTTGTCTTTTCATCTCTTTCCTTGGCGACGCTTCTTGCTCCTATCATTTAATGCGCCGTTTCTATTCCCTATGCCTCCATCATGAGCTTGAAATTTTCTTCTTAATTTGCCCCTTGTGTAGCATGGAAATGACATTCCTGTCCTTAGTGATTTATCACCTTTTAGTGGTTACTTTTCTGAAACGTTTCGTACGTGGGTTTGGCGGTTATTTGCATTTTAATTCCTTTAGGATTCCTCTTGTCTTCATTCTTCGCCTTTTGCTCTCGTGCCGTTTCTTTTCTCCCAAATCTTCTTCACCCTAATATCTTCTGAAGCTCCAAACTAATCAAAGGTTTCAGGTACTTACTTACATCTTCATTATAGTAATAGATTGCATCATTTTTCCTTTCCGTTTCCTGCATTTGCTTTCTTTTCTTCTTCTGCTTATTTCTTCATTTCTCTTCATTAGTATCATGTTCCCTTAGATTAAGCGTATCACACTAGGGTTCTTGGTCTCTTGTCTTCTTTTTATTATTTTGACAATGGAACTTACTCCTGAAGAAGAAGCTTTTGTACGTAAAAACATTCCCCCAAAATCTGCATTTTGGTTTTGGGGCCTTCCAATTTCTGACGAAGAAAAGAAAAAAGATTTGCTAAAAACTTCTTCAGGTTCCAGTAGTTCCAAAGCCAAAATTCCCAATCCTTCTAACCTTTCCAGATTAAGCTTACCCCCACACCAGAAAAATAGGACACCCTCAATAGAACCTAGGGTACCTTCTGGGATTTCTTTGCCTTCAAGTGTTGTTCCCTTGGGCTCCTCTGTAAAAGAGAGGGAACCAAGACAACAATTTGAAACTCGATTCGAACCCTGCTCCAAGTGTCTAGACCAATTTTTATATCTAGCAAGTATTAACCACGATAGACGAGCCGAGGCTGTGCTTGACGCATGTCGGCATAACCCAATTATTATTCATAGACCTCCCCTAAACAAACACGATAGTAGAATCTCGATTACTTTGAATTCTGAGACCGGGGTGCCGAGTACTGATAAAACTACCCCGGCGTTGGTTCAAGCTCCTTCAGATCTTGATTTTTGTCAAAGGACTATTCTTCCAGGTACTTACTGATTACTATTTTTCTTATTTTGTCTTAGGTAATATGGATTCATCTCTTGTGGAAGTTGTTGAGGAATCCCCATCCGCCGGGTCTCAATCCCAAATCATACCCCCTACTTTAACCACCAAATATCCCTGGGTTACCCATGAGGTGTTGCGTACTACCTCGGTCTTGAATTCTGAAAGTGTTGCCACACTTCCTATCGGGGTATAAGAGGGTTTTAATATTTGTGCTCCCCGCCCGGATGAGCCTATTTGCTCTGCATGGGAAGGGGACGGTCCCAAATTCTTTTTCTTCCATAGGGACGTAGTAACCCGTTTAGGAGTTCAATTTCCTTTCACCGATTTCCAAATGCGAGTGTTAGATCACTTACGTGTCGCCCCTTCTCAACTTCACTCCAATAGTTGGGGTTTTATGCAGGCCTTTGAATTTTTATGCCGGGAATTAGAAGTTCCTTGCACACGTTCTTTATTTTTTTATTTCTTCACTGTTCATATTGGCTAGTCAGGTAAGGAACCCGTCGATAGGAAAGGGTGGGTCTCCTTCCGAGGCCGCAATGACCGCGGTCATACCGACCATCGACTTTTTTCTTTATTTGCTGAGTCATTCAAAGGCTTTAAAGACAAGTTCTTTAAAGTCGTTGTTGAGCCTGACCATCATCCTTTCTTCTTGATGCTTCGAATCCGCATACCAAAACATGGAATTTTCCACTGTATTGGACTTCTGTCCATTATGAATTTCTCCCTCCTACCAAACCGATGAGACCCAGATGTCGGATTCTGATTTGTCTTCAGCGGCTCGTATAATGTCTTTCAAGGAGTCGCAAAATCTTCCTGCCATAACTTATTATATCCAATGTGGTTAGTTTGGATTCCTCTTTATAATAACGGAATAAGCCTTTATTTCAATAGTCGTTTTGATCTCTGTTATTTTGCAGCAATGGATTCTGCCCTCATTCCGAGGCCCGACCACCTCAAAGCCATGCATGCAAGGAAGAAACACAAGGTTGCTGGGAACAAGGACAAACTCAAAGTCGACGACCTTGTCCCGACCTCGGTGCCAATTGACCCTGCTCTCGTGGTTAACTTGGAAGCCCCGGCCGTGACTCCTCCGCTTACATCCGAGGTGCCACCAGTTGACGAGGTGCCGTCAGTTGACCTCGACCTCACTGTGGGGGACGAGGTCTCGGAGCCTCGGATTGTTGATCCCTCTATTCCAGCGCCAAAGCCCTCAAACCAATACATTCAATTGGCACCCCGTACTTTCTGGGAGAAGGGTGTTACTCAAAATTTTCAAAGTTGCTCGGGCGCCGAAAAGATATGCTGAGCTGGTGCCGTTCTCAGAATCTGAAATAGAAGAGCTAAGCATGCTTGAGCTGGCCGCATTAAAAACCGCCACGTTGGTTGAGAGCTTAGCATCTTTAAATAAAAAGGAGTGCAGGGTGGACGCCGAGCTTGAAGCTTCCAAAAAAGAGAATGAGCAACTCTTGAAAAAACTAGAAATGGCCCAACAGAATGAGGCGGCATTGGAAACGCTGACAAAGGAGTTGGAGGCTGTTCGCGTCGATTTAGAAGCTTCCCAAGCCGAGGCAAAGGAAGCTCGAGATTCAGTGGCAAAGACAGCCTCCGAGCTTGATGCTTCCCGAGCTGAGCTTGGGACTTGTAAGATTGAAATAGAGTCTTCGCGAGCAGAGATGACTAGGCTAGAATCCGAACTATCCACAGCTCGGGGTAAGGTCCGGGATGCTCTCGATCGCTGCAACCAACTGATCATGCTTGATGATAAGAGGAAGAATGACTTAGATGAAACCAACAGAGAGCTCATCTTCGTGCGATCACAAGTAGCCCGGTCTGTAGAAGCATCCTTTAACAATGCCCTGGATCAGATTCGGTTTTTGAACCCCGGGATTAAGATGAACACTTCAGGTATGCATTTTAAATCTTATGTTGGCGACGGTCAATTATTAACTATCTCGGATAGTGAGGAAGAACACGAGCCCACCACAACGGATCTACCTGAAGGAGATCAATCCCGGGAAGGTATTTGAAGGGCCGGAATGCCAGTTTTGTTTGTAATACATTAGGGCTCCGAACAATATTTCTTCTGTTTCTGACTTTAATACTTTGAACAATTTATTTAATGCATCTCACTTCATATTCGCTTTATCGTTCCCGATTTGAATATATTTGCTTGCTCGAATATTAATTTGGCTCCAACGGCCAAGTATTTCAATTGAATTGTTAGTTCGAATATTGTTTTCAGAACCGAGTTCCTGTCCTAGCAACTGTTAAATGTATTCCGTAACATTAGTCTACAGATGTAATTCTTTCGATATAAGCAATGATTCATCCATGAGTAAGTAATTACGCCGACTTGATCAAGGCCGAACTAATACATAACAACGACTAGGCCCACATAACTTGTGCACAATGTATATATAATTTCCTTATAATAAGGTTTTTATTATTCTTCGAAGATTATACAAATCCATGATCTCAAAAGATCTATACCGGGTTTATATTCCTCGGCTTACATAATCAATGAGAAACACATGAATACATAAGTCACGATCTCTATGAAAGATTCGCATGGATCCCAGCTTATGAATCGATTAAAGAGAAACACGTGAAAGTATTATTCCGTGATCCCCATGAAAGACGAAGTCAATTAAGGGGAAACACACGGTAAAAACAT
>CM023941.1:8619853-8662338 GCA_013407115.1 Glycine latifolia
CGCCTTTTAAGCCCGTGCCTCCACCATTAAAGCCTATCAACATGGTTTGGCATGGTTTCAAGTCGTCTTCCTTCAGGTTCATCTTTTTAAACACACTCAAGTTGATGATGTCGGCCGAGCTACCATTATCAACAAATATTCTTTTGACTCGGAAATTAGCTACGGTTCCTGTTATGACGAGACCGTCCTCATGGCCGGGTACCACCCCTTTCATGTCTTCTTCCGTGAAATAAATTAGCGGGGGCGCGATTTTCTTCTTACTGCTTTCCTTGAATCTCGGTTGATCTCTCACCGACATGACTTCTTTGAGGTATTTCTTTCGCTGATTAGTAGTGTCGCCTCCACCTCCCATGCCTCCCGAAATTACGTTACATTCGAATTCGAGTTCTGGGAATTCATCCTTTTTGCTTTTCTTCTCATCTCGATCTTTATTTTCTTGGCTCTTTCTTTTGCCTTGGTACCCTTGGGTTCGGATGACATATTGCCGCAGTTTGCCTTCACGAACAAATTTTTCTATCGCATCACGGAGCTCCCAACACTGGTCAATCGTATGACCTGGTCTGTTGTGAAAGTCGCAATATCGGGAGTAGTCTAATCCTTCCTTTTTTAATATCGGAGGAGGACGATCTACCTTCCTCATCTCCATAAAAGCAACTTCTTTCCAAATCTGACCTCGGGGAATAGTCAATGGAGCGTACTTGTAAAATTTCGATTCATACCTCCTATACCTAAGGCCGGGGTCAGGGGTATTTCGTGGAGGTCGGCCAGCGAGGAAATTTGCCGGATGTCGGCTATTTGTAGGATGTCGGTTGGTACGTGTGTTCTCCTGTCACCGGTTCTTTGGTGATGAGGGTTTTCTATTCTCCCTTGGAGCTGAATTGGCGATTTCCATTTGCTCCAACTCCAAATATTTCTTGGACCGGATCCTGAATTCATTTAAAGATTTCACAAGATCTTTATATATCCATTTGGCAAGGCGGGAGGATCCATTGAGCCCGGCTGAGACAAGATGCACATGGACCTTTTCTTCCAAGCCTTGCACTTGCAGGGCGGCTTCCTTGAATCGATCCAAATAGCTTTGCAAAGTTTCTCCGGGCTGCTGGCGTATTTTGCCTAAAGCGAACTCAGACTTGGGTTGTTTCTTGCTCGTCGCAAAATTCAGTAAGAACTTCTGTCCAAAATCTTCAAAATTTTGGATAGAACGCGACGGCAGAGTGTGAAACCAGGTTTGGGCGGCTCCAGTCAAAGTAGTAACAAAAATTCGTGAGATTATAGGCTCGTCAATCCCTCGAACGCACATTTGCATGTCGAACTCGTCAATATGCACCTGAGGATCCTGGCTCCCATCATATTTGGATAAGAACGAGCCATCGAAGTCCTCCAAGAATTGAGCGTCCACTATCTCATCGACAAACGGGTTATTATTCTGCTGACCTCGGGGATACTTCCTCCGATATGTATCATCTTCTCGTCCAAGCCGACGTATGATTTATCCTGCTGGTCTGTCAACAACGGTACGTTCTGGGATTATGGTGGAGGGAGTCGGCTGAGGTCTTTCGTTATGTGACTGAGAATGGGATATTCTGGCTTATTCGGATTGACTAATCGGGCCCCTGTTGCCGGTCTCGGCAGTGGGTGCCGAGGTACCTGATCCATGTCTTCTCGCTGTCGCATGAGGTTGCTCGGTGTGTATTGTAGCCGAATTTTCTACATTGCGAATCCGGTGTTCCATACGTTGGAAATGGTGATCTTCGTCCTGTCTACGTTTGGCACTGCGTTCGTCCAGCTGTGTTAGCAAGTTCTGGACATCCTCCTGTCGTTGGAGCTCGTAACGTTTCTCCAAATTCTCTATTCGAGATAACAGAGAATTCAGAGTATTCTAAATGAGACGTTGTATGACACCTGGTTCGGCTTCCACAGTTGATGGTAGGATGCGCGTTGGTGGTGGTATTGCTGGGGATGAAGCAGTGTGAGAAACCGTGTCTTCTGCTACAACGTTTTCCAGATTTGTATTTCTGGGTGGTTCGTCTCGTCCAGCGTCATCTCGACCAGCAATTTGATGGCTTCTGGTGTTGACCATGGTGAGTTGGTGGGATTCGAAATTTATCGTCCCCACAGATGGTGCCACTGTTCTGCTTGTGAGAAATAGAATGTACCCAACAAGGTTTGCTGGGATTTTGCTATGAGATCAGACTCTCTCTCTCTCTAAAGATGCTTATGGAGATGAAGCACCTCCAGGAAGATGATCACTACAGGAAACAACACGAGTGGTGTGCTGTGTGTACAGTGTGAAAGGAAAAGAGAGTCAGAATTGTGTGTGTACCTTTCTCCATGGAGGATGCTTTATTTATAGAGGTGATTTTTAAAATAGTTACTTAAAAAGTTACATTTATTTAAGATGATTTTTTAACAACATTTAAGGTGATTTTTAATTGCTTAACAATGTAAAAATCTTTACATCCATAGTGTGAAAAATAAGTTCATTTTCAATTTTATTAGATTTTAAAACCTGCAATGCACGGGTTTCTTTAAATTATACAATTTTTTTTATTATGTTTAATATTTTTGAAAAATATATGTGCATAAATAAAATTATACTTAATTAAATAATAATTAATATTATTAAAATGAAAATATATTTATCTTTAAATTCATAAAAATAATACAGTAATAATATTATTGTTTTCTGAAGTTCATTTCACTATTTTTAATTTAATTTTAAAAAATATGTTTTATGAACAATAATAAGCGAAGATATATTTTATCTTTATGCATTTGATGACTAATTTATTGATGGCTATTTTTTTGTTAATATTATGAACAATTTACATGATTTATTCATTGGTAGACATTAATTTTTTTTATTTTATGTGTCAAAAAAGTTATATTTTAAAAAAATCATATTTCCTTTTATAATTTATTTATAAATATTTATATTTTAATAAATTTACAGTACGTTTTTTTCATTTACTTCGTTGTTTTTCAATAACAACAATAAATAGAATTGACCATGTATCGAATTTGTTTGTAGATATTAAGGAAAAGATTATATTGCGTATTAATATTTGGATTTGGAGGAGATATTAAGATTTTTGTTCTATTATTCGAAAAAGCTAATTTTAAATTAAAAAGTAATTAACAATCAAACATGTTATGATGTGACATGAAATTAAAGAATAAGACAAATTGTTCAAATATATTGAGATAATTAAATTGATATTTAATTTTGAAATTTCATTTTTTTAAGTAGTTTGATTTTTTTTAAAGTATTTAACAACAATATATGTTATGCTTTTGACGAGAATAAATTGAGGGATTTCATTATTTCAAAGTTAAAATCAAATCTAATTCTTATTATATAGTTTAAAATAGAAAACAACATTGATTATTATATATACATTTGGAACCATCATGATTTTTAAAGTTCCTTTTGACGATTCAAAGTTCAAATCAATTGAACTTCCATTTGTATGATTCTTTATTCATTTTCAACTTAAAAAAAAAAACTCTTTTTTATTCTTATCGTACGATTCTTCTTCTTGTGATTACACCCTATAAATTTGGAGTGTAAAAAATAAAGGTTATATTTCATAATTGTAGTTTCAAAGTGCATTGAAAATTGCTCTACACACCATATATACCTTAATCTTCTTCTGAGTAAGTTTGATGTCTCATTAGTTGGAGCTATTGTTTCTTGATCATTGTTGTAAGTAGTTCTTCTTGACCATTATTGAAAGTAACTATTGTATCTTGCTAGCTGTTTGAAGTAGTCATTATTTACTAACCCGGATGTTCTGTCAAAAGAATAAAAAGCTACACGGATATATTGAAAATCTGTTAGAAACTAAGTTCTATTGGTAACTTGTTAGGGGTATTTATAAAGTTCAAGCAGTAAGTAATTATTTGAGTTTATGATTACGATTATTATTTGAGTATTATGATATATTAATTCCTAATAATAATAAGAAAATGAAAACCGGTGTGAATATAAAAAAAAAAAAACTTGAAGAAATTAATTAATAAGGTGCATTATCTTAATGGACGTTTTTTTTAAAAGAATGAAAAATACAGAAGATCAAAGAAAAGAAGAAGGATCCGAAATAAAGGAGATGAGTTTTGTTTTTAGTAGTCGTTCCCGGCCAATTTCTAACCTTTCATAGGTCTAATAAATTGCTCATCAACTTTTGCCTAAACTACGGTCATTATAGTCATCAAAGTTGCCGTGAAAAATAACAATTTATTACTAGTTTTCTTTATTTTTATAAAATATAATAAAATCTTAAAAAGTATATAATTTCTATTAACTTATAATTGTTCAAACTCCTTTTTTAATTCACCTATTTATGTCTTTTCCAAAATCATTTCTATTAAATTTCGATGCCAATTCAGTAATTTGTTTTTTTACTAACGTTTTTGCCTAACCAGATTTAATGAATTTAATTGTATTAATTAATGATATTAAAAATAATAATGAATTTGATATCATAATAGAAAATATATTTTATAAATATATAATTCAATTATTTTAAAATGATTTTATAACAAATGTAATAAAACCAACGCCTAATAAACCAATTCAGTAACTTTTTTAATAAAATTTTAAAATTGTAAATTAATACTACATTAGTATATTAACGTCTCATATATGATTTAAATTTTTTTAATTATTAACCTATAGTTATAAATTATTTTAGAATTAATTACATTTGTTATAAAATCATTTTAAAATAATTTAATTACATATTTATAAAATATATTTTTAATAATATATCAAATTCATTATTATTTTTAATAACATTAATTAAATACAAATTTAATATAATTAAGTTCATTAAATCTGATTAGGCAAAGACGTTAGTAAACAAAAATTTATTCTGCATTTTTGTTTTGTTTTGAAAGACGTTGGTAAACTAACGTCTCATATGATTTAAAATTTGTTAGTTATTTATAAATTATTTTAAATTATATGTTAAAAATTAATTACATTTGTTATAAAATCATTTTAAAATAATTTAGTTACATATTTATATAATATATTTTTAATTATAAAATCATATTCATTATTATTTTTAATCTCATTAATTAAATACAAATTTAATATAATTAAATTCATTAAATCTGATTAGGTAAAGACGTTAGTAAAAAACGAATTTATTGTGCATTATTTTTGTTCTGAAAGACGTTGGTAAATTATAGTCTCATATGATTTAAAATTTAATAGTTATTTATAAATCACTGTAAATTTGTATAAAACCATTTGAAATATGATTTAATTACATATAGATAATTATAAATATATTGTAATATACTTTTATGAATAATAGAATAATTATTTTAAAAATATTAATTTTGATCAATTTAATCTTTTATTTATTCATATATGATGAAACTCAATCAACAACTATTGTTAATTGTAACTTTCAATCAACGACTAAATATAATTAAATAAAATTAAGGATTATTATTATTATTAAAATAAAATTCCAATCTAACGACTTATAATTGTGCAGGCCTCCTTTACATATAAATAAATAGATAGATAGAACAAATATAATAATTCTAAAATCTTCAAGCATTTTAATCAATGGTTGTTGAAAAATTAATAAAAGAAATCTAATGGTTGTAAAATGTTTATATCAAAGAATATTCCTAGTTAATTATTAAGAATATTATTAGTTTATTTGTTTCTATTATTTCCTTTATTAGAATTAGGAAATATATGATTTATATGTTTTAATTATAGTAGGATGAGATTATTTCCCTTATTACTCATTATTTAGTTTTCTTATTTTGTAAACCTCTTTTATTATAAATAAGAGTTGTGGTCTTATATGATACACAACAGTAAATAATTTTCACACGGTATCAAGAGCATATTTTAGTTCCTAACCTTCAGCCTAGGCTGAAACTTGTTTTTCTTGTCTGTGTTCTTCCATTAAAACAAACCACCCTACTATTTTTTAGCCAAAAACATCAATTGTAGGGCTTCGATCATTAAATCGAGAGCATCATTAAATCAGCACAAAAATCTGAGATGCTCCCGTCGCCAAAAAAAAAAACTCACGCGCCACCACACGCCTCCATTTTCCGGTGTGTGTAGTCCATGTGCCGCCATCTTTCGACACGTGTAGTCCACGCGCCGTCTTCTTGACCTCCGTTTTTGGTGCGATTCTCCAGAGCACATTGTCATCGCCTCTTGTACCTGTCTTGGGAGCCAAATCTCTGTTCTAGGTACTTTCGTTTGTGGGTATTTTTTTTTCATCCTTGTGTTAATGGCTTCGTCACTTTCTTCTGCTATGTCCGCTGCTCCCAATGCTCCATCTTTTGGTGAGAGTGTGTCTTTGCAGATTACTAATCATCGTTTAAATGGCAGGAATTTTCTGCAATGGTCTCAATCCGTTAAACTTGTTATTCGGGCAAAAGGCAAGATGGGTTACCTTATAGGAAAAGTTAAACAACCGACTGAGAGTCATGCAGATTATGATGTGTAGGAGACCAATAATGCTTTGGTGATGGCATGGTTGAAAACCTCGGTGGAGCTGCAGATTAGTCGTACCTATCTCTTCTTGGACACTTCTAAGGAGATTGGGATACCATGAATCATAATTATTCTGATTTGGAGAATACTTCTGAAGTATTTGATTTGAAAAATAATTGCCCACCCATGCTATGAATTTGAAAAATAATTTGGAGAATACTTTGAAATTCAAGAAACACATGGAGAAAAACAACTCTATGAATTTCTTGCTGGTCTTAATTGAGAATTTGATGAGGTTAGAGGCCGAGTTCTTGAACAAAAAGCCATTGCGCACCCCTGCTAATGCTTTTGTAGAAGTCTGGAGGGAAACCAGTAGGAGACAAGTGATGCTCAAAGAAAAGGAACAAAGTGAAGTCAAGAAATCCACAGATGTGTCAACCTTGGCAGTTGATGGCCCTCATGACCGTGCTCCTAGCGACTCTAAACAGGATGGTCGTCCTTGGTGTAATCATTATAACAAGGCTGATCACACACGTGAAAAATGTTGGGACATTCATGCCAAACCAGCTAACTGGAAGCCGAAGGGGTCTAATAAAGGTCGAACTTATCAGGTTTCAGTTGAAGATAAACCTGAAGAACGTCACACTACAGGTGACTCTGGTAGCATCACCATTCCTTTATCCTAGTATGATCAATTCCAACAATTCTTACATCAGTCTTCTAGCTCTCAATCTAGGACCACCACTAGCCTTGTAGCCCAACAAAGTACGACTCTTCATGTCCACAATAGTCCTCGTTGGATACTTGATTCTGGTGTGTCTGATCACATGACATGTAATCCAACATTGTTTTGTTCTTATACCCCATGCTATGAGACCTCACGGGTAAAACTAGTAGATGATAGTTTCACATAGATTGCTGGGAAAGGATCGGTTAAACTCACTGAGAATATTATGTTACCTTCTGTTATACATGTGCCCACTTTAACTTGCAATCTTATTTCTATTAGTGAATTGAATTATGATCTCAATTATCATGTGATGTTCTCCATTCATAACTATGTTTTTTAGGAACAAGATTCAGGGAGGACTATTGGTAGTGCTAGAGAAGAAGGAGGAATTTACTACTTTGAGAATGTGAAGTCTCAAGCAGCCTTTGTGGAGAATGATTCTGTCTTTGTTTATGATTCTAGCAATGATGTAATGTTGTGGCACCGTAGGCTTAGCCACCCTAGTTTAACTTATCTTAAAAAATTGTTACCCAATCTTTTCGTTAATAAAATATCATTTCTATATCTTGAGACATTTTTCCTTTTGCAAAGCAGTCTCGAGTCACCTATCCACCCCGAGTCTACAAAACATCTTCCACTTTCTCCCTAATTCATAGTGATTTATAGGGTCCCGCCCATGAGAAAAATATCTCTGGTACTCGATGATTTATCACCTTTATTAATGACCAGACTAGGGTTTGTTGGGTCTATCTCTTGAAGGAAAAATCATACACTGAATATTTGTTTCATCTGTTTCATGCCATGGTTAAAAAAGTTATATATGATGTGACGAGAAAGGAAAAAAATGAATTTTAGAGCAATAGATAGATTATGCTTATTAATCAATATTATGCTTGTTATTATGTTTCTTCTAACTTATGCTTGTTGTCCTATTTTTTATAATGTTATGCCTTCAACAATTAAAAAAGGGGAAAAATGAAGATTAAATTATATTTTTGGGTAAATAGCCATTTTCTTCCCTAAATGTATAGATCACTAACAAATTCGTCCCTGAATGTGCCATGTAGGCTCTTTCATTAACAGTAACAAAAGAAATTTAATGGATGGATGAATTTGTTGCACTTTTTTCACTTGAAAACTAAAATTTGAATTTTCATCTTCCAGATACGAATTTATCAATACTCTACATATTTAGGGATGAAAATGACAATTTGTCAAAAAGTAAAAAGGAAAAGACAAAGTATGAGTTCAAACTTTCTTAAATAAGTATCCAATGACAAAGATATGAATCTAGTGTCAACTTCAAATCCGTTCATACCTCAAAATTCAAATATTCGTCACTTAGAGCATCTCCAATGATAGTTTCATGATGAGTTTCTTAAAGTGAAGAAATGAGTGCTTGAAGAACTTGTGCACTGGAGACAATCTATGTGGAAGGAACCGTTCCTTCAAAATAAAATAAGTTTCTTATATAAGAAATGAATGCTTAGTATTAAAAAATTATTTTCCAACATCAACCACTTTCAATCTACCCATCTACAAAAAAGAGGAAAAATAACCACAAGAACAAGAAAAATGAATAGATTTGGAAAAATACCAAGAGGAAAAGGAATATTGAATAAATCTGAAAAATCTCATGTCATCGCATCGACGATGGTTGCACAAGAGAGCAGCGATAGTGGCTCAAGGACCGACGTGGTTATGCGAGCGAGTGGCGGTGGTGGCTCGAGAGGTTGTCATGGTTGCGAGGGAGCGACACTAGTGGGTCAACGGGTGGCGATGTTGGTGGCTCAACAGGCTGTGACGAATAATGGTTGTGAAATGAAGAAAAAGGAAAAGGAAGTAGAGGAAGCAAAGGGAATAAAAAATGACATTGGAGGAGAAAATGGAAAAGGAAGAAGAAGTGAGAAAATGAAGGTGAGTATTTTTTTGTTTTTGAAAGAAAAATGAAGTTGGAATGTTGGGGAAGAATGAAGATTATGGAGTTGAGAAAATGAAGGTCGGTGGTCTTTTATTTTTTTTAAAGAAAAATGAAGCTTTTGGAGTTTAGAACGTTGAGGGAAGGGAAATGAAGCTTCTGGAGTTATTTGAAAATAATATTGTTTTTGTTTTTAATGATGGTAGATGGTGGGTGGTGGGTGGAACGTTTGCATTGCGTAGACTTGCTATCTATGAATGGTCATTTCATGGTGCTATTTAAAAATTACTGTTCATTATAAATTTGGGTCTTATTGATGGAGTTTTGCACACAATATTTCTAGTCCTAATTTTTTTTCTTGTTCCTATCAAGCCTCAATCTTTTTATACTCTCTAAAATGGATCCAAATCAGTATAGTTATTTGCAAAATCAACCGCCTCCTACTAGTGAAAATTCTCAAAATCTACCATAGTATGTTATGTATCAACCACCACCCCATACTAGTGAAAATTCTCAAAATTCACCACAGTATATTATGTATCCACCACCCTCACTCATGTGATATATGCATCTTTCATCCAATGTAGAGTCACCTACCCGTGGTAGTTATCAAAATCCACAATTTTGTAGTCAACCATCACCCTCCACCAACCTAAACACGTGTTATAGGCCTTATTTATCCAATATTGAGCCCCATAACAATGAAGTTGAATCACCAATTTGTGTAGACATTATTCAACTAGATGATGGAGAACAAAATTCTAGTGGAAAAAAAACTTGTACAACATTCTCAATGACAGAAGATGTGATTCTCATCTGATTGTGGCTCAATGTGTCAAATGATTCAATTATAGGAGTCGACCAAACATCAAAACAATATTGGACAAGGATTAAAAATGCATACAACAATGACGATGTGTGTCAAAGTAGACAATTTTGTGAAAGAAGATGGACTCAATTGAAATCTAGGTGGAATAAGATCCACCCTCCGGTTCAAACATTTAACAGATGCTACAATAGGGAAACTAAAAGTTCAAAGAAGGATGTTATGATTTATTCTCATATAATTTACTCATAGTATATTGATAAAAAGTTTGATGTTGAACATGTTTGGTTGTTGTAGAAATATCAACAAAAATTCGATGCATAATTTATGTCAAATTGTTTAAAAAGAACAAAGATTTTTGTTGGTGAATATTACTCGTCGTCTCCTAACCTAGAGACACTCATTGAAGTTGAAAAATATGATACATCATCGCCAATATCTGGTCCAATTGGACAAAAAACAGCACAAAGGAAGAACAATGAAAAAAGGCTTCTAAAACTCTTGATTTTCTGATATTTAATATTTTCTTCAATTATTTATATTTATTATTTGTATTCATAAAAATTGAAAAACTAAATTAATTATTTTATTTAAATAATAATAATTTTTAATAAAAAATAAATATGTGAATTTTTTAAATTTTTTTATAATTTCTTACATTGAAATAAGATTTTATAAAATTTTTATTAGTGATATGATACTATAAAAATCACAAAAAGTACAATAAAAAAATTAAAAAATCATATAAAAATTTCCCGTTGGAGATGCTGAATGTACAATATAAATATCTTTTCACCTCTTGTTTAGCATCACTGAATATTTCATGCACGTTTTCTCTACCTTGGTATTCGAGCTGGAAAAATCTTTTCATCATTTCATGAGCCTTCCCGCGCTCAAATATTTCATCACGTTTAAAATAATGATACTGTTTACAGTGTTACTAATAATTCAGAGGATTTTGATAGAGTTAATGTTTTAATTAATTAAATTATATGTCATATTTTTTGTTTTTTCAAATTAGTATTTAATTACTATTTTTAGAATTTTAAAATTATAACTTTTTTAAATTAGAAAATTTGATTAAAGGTAATTTTAGAAATATAAATCCTATTATTTTAATTTCTTTCAGTACATTTTATAAAAAATATTTTGGGGTTTAAGGTTTAAAATTTTATTATTACTATTTCTTAAATATATGATTTAGAAAAATTATTAGAAGTAATTAAAAAAAAATTAGGGTTCAAAATTTTAAAGTTATCTTTAATCATATTTTTTAATTTAAAAAATTACAATTTTAAAAATAATAATGAAGGAATAATTTGAAAAAAAATTAAAAAATAATTATTGAGAACATATAATTTGATTGGCTAAAAAATTAACAAAATTAAAACCTTCCAATTGGGGGCTTCACATAAACTCTCTATTTACATATTTTCTTGTCCCAACATAATAACCATCTTATTATACTTTACGCAAAAATAATTTTTTTATAAAACTAATTTTATATAATCATTAATTATTTTTAGATTTTATTGTTCATTGTAAATAAAAAATATAATTAATAGTACATTAAGAAAACTGAAATCACAGTTATTTTAAAATATTTTTTCTCTCACACAGTTATTATGAAGGCATAGAAGGTTGTATGTAAACAATGACTTTCATCTCTATATAAAGAGTAGGGTTAGTTGGTTATTGTAGTAGTCAACAAGTGAGGGCAACAAGTTTCAACATGAAGCTCTTCCACCTCTTCTCCATACTCCCACTCTTCCTATGCTTCTATGCAATAGAAGCAGCCATTAGGCCATTGCAAGTGACACACCCACTGGACCCCTTAACACAGCAAGAAATCACCCTCGTCCAAACCATAGTCCTAAAGAAGTACCCCAAGCCAGCCAACCGCGTCTTCTTCCACTACATCGGCCTTGACGACCCCGACAAGGCCGCCGTCCTCAAATGGCTCTCCTCCGGCGCCCGGACGCCGCGCAACGCCTTCGCCATCGCCATCATCAACAACCAAATCCACGAGCTCACCGTCAACCTTCTCTCCCCACGAAACGTTGTCTCGGACAAAATCCACACAGGGAATGGGTTCCCTACCTTAACGGAGGAGGAGCAAACCGAAGCCCTAGAGCTTCTTCCCAAGTACGGTCCCTATGTTGAGTCCTTGAAGAAGAGGGGCTTCAACGTGTCGCAGGTGGCTTGCACCACCTTCTCCATTGGGTGGTTTGGGGAGACAAAGAGCATAAGGACTGTGAAAATGGAGTGTTTTTTGCAGGATGGGAGCCCCAACATCTACGTGAGGCCAATCAGTGGGTTAACCATTCTCGCTGATCTTGACAAAATGAAGATTATTGAGTACCATGATGAGCTTATTAAGCCTGTTCCTACGGCTGAGAACACCGAATACCGGGCTTCGCATTTGAAGCCACCCTTCGGTCCCAAGCTTCATTCTTGGTCCTCCCATCAACCGGATGGACCAGGCTACACTATCAATGGACACAGTATCAGGTATAGTTTGTAGTTTATTAGTAATGTAAAAAACATTTACATTATCAATTAATAGATGTAAATGCTTATAACCTCTTCAACCATAGAATAAAAGCCAACATTGTTTTTTATGTTAGAATTTTGTAGGTGAATAATTTATAAAAAAATATTTTTTTTATATTATAAAAAACCTTAAAATTCCTCTAAATAGAGTAATTCACCGTAGAGAATAAAATGAGCAATGTGAGTAGTTCATAAAAAAAATCAATAACTGATATTCCAACTCATCAAAACATGAAACACGTGAAATTAAACTGTTGAAAAGTGAAACCCAGTACCTTTTAAAAACATTAAAAAAATTCATAAATTCTCCCCTTTCGTTGGAAGGGCAAGCTGATGACATCTCCTCTTGATTAACAAGGCCCCGCAATTAATATGATTTTATCTGGTCTTTCTTGTTAAAGCTGAGTTGTTAGAAGCATAAATTAATTAATTAATTTTTTGTTTATTTTTTTTCCAGGTAATAAGTTGCAGTTTTGCTATATAGTTGACCTATAAACTTAAATTAGTTTTAGTTAATTAAATATTTATAACTTCGAGATATAACAATTCATTAATTAGCGACTATGAGGGCTCAAATTAAAAATTATTCAGAGGAATTTACGTATTAGGTTATAAGTTATTAACTTTCACATTCTTATGGTTCATTCATACTTGTTATTAATGGTTCGTGTTGTTCAGCTGGGCCAATTGGAAGTTCCACATAGGTTTTGATGAACGAGCTGGTGCGGTAATTTCAACTGCATCAATTTACGACCCTGAGCTGCATAAATCACGTCAAGTACTATACAGAGGGTACATTTCTGAACTATTCGTGCCATATCAAGACCCAACTGAGGAATGGTACTACAAGACTTTCTTTGATGCTGGTGAATTTTCATTTGGTAAATCTATGGTTTCTTTGGTGCCTTTGGAAGATTGTCCACCACACGCACAGTTCCTAGATGCATATTATGCTGCAACTGACGGTAGCCCACAACGCTTGGAGAATGCAATTTGTGTGTTTGAACAATACGGTGGTGTCAGTTGGCGTCACACTGAAACAGGCCTTGATGAGATAGTAAGTATAAGTGACCTTTTCTTTGGTAACTCTTGTCTGGTTTCACAATGGAAAATACAAGGATGGCTTTTTCACTTTTCAGAATTTTATAGTTAGGTAATATTAGGTTGAACCTAGAAAGATTGAAGTTATGAAAAACATTAATTTATGTTTGAGAATAATACTTTAAAAGTAAGTATATAAAATAGTGTCATCAAATTATAAATTATTATGAATCATAAAATTTGTTAATTTTTACAATAATTATTTTTAAAATATGATTTGATTACACGGACAATATGTAAATATTTTTTTATAATAATTATTTTTAAATTAATATTTATGGTAATTTTTAACCTATAATAAATTTTAATTTATTGATAGTATAAATATTTTTACACTGAAAGTACATGAAAATTATGCTATTAGTGCATAAAAACTAAACTCAAACTTAAATGTATTTTATAAGTTTTAGGCTGGGTCAATTTTTGCCAACAAAAATAGCTAAAATTATCTCTTTTGCCAAAATTAAATATTTGTACAGAAAATTCACTTTTATTTACTGTAAAAATTAGTTAAATACAATTTCACCATTATGAGTATTTTTTTATCAATGCAAAATATGTTGCTGAGCTAAATCGTCAAATTCAAAATTAATTCTCGACTATTTGCAGCTACGTTTAAACATTAACAATTTGTCCCTTTTCCGCGTGTTTGTTTATTTTATTTTTTATTTTTTTAATGTAATGTTTTGTTATTGTCACAATTGAAACTAAACATGCATGTCTTTTTTCAGTTTACAGAAGTCAGAACTGATGTGAGTCTAATTGTGAGATCAATTGTTACCGTCGGCAACTACGACAATATAGTAGATTGGGAGTTCAAGACAAGTGGTTCAATCAAGCCCTCGGTATGTTCTGTTAGTTATGCTGTGTGCCACTTTAATGATAAACGAGTAAGGGATAAATATTATCAAACTCCGAAATTAATTAAAATGAACTAGCTTAGTGTTAATTTTTACCCTAACTAACATTGCACGGGCTAAATTATGTATTTGTATAATTAATTTATACATAACAAAAGTAAGTATTAGTTATAATTCAGATATTAGTGTATTTTATAAAAATAAGTGTTGATTCATTTGATTTAGATGTGAACTGAATATATGGTAATAAAAATAGTAATATATAGTACCTTTTCTTTTGTTTTTCTATATGTACTATATAGTACTATAGCGTGAGAACGTGAATTGTGCAGCTATCCATCATATTACTTGGTCAAGCAAAACTGCAAATGGCTGTTTTTGAAATTCTGATTCGGGCTCTGTGCTAATTTTGGGAAGCAGTGTTACTCTATTCATGTACTCTTACTTGAGAGGGATGTTCTCAAAATAATAATAGAATTGGTTATTGTACTTAAAAAATTATAACTATAAAATAAGAAAAGCTCTGTAATAACAAAAGCAGTATAAAATTGTGCGAGAAAGACGGATAGAATGGACAAAAACATAGCTGGCTAGATATATTTTGAAATGACCAAAAGCTTGAAAAATAATTAAGATAAGAATGATGACAGTGGAATCTTAATGATTAATGAGACATATAACTTTAATAATTTATAAACGTGTGAATTAGTACTGGTGATCGACAAACCATTGTATGAACATGTTGTACAATAATTAATAATAATAATAATAATAATAATAATAATAATAATAATATATATGGCTACTTTTTTATTTTAAATATTTTATTAATATATTTATTTATTTATTTTAATTATATCATAAATCTTATTTTATATATTTTTTTCTTTCTTTCTCTATATATTGAATAGAAGATAGAATGTCTATGACACATTTTCTTAATTAAAATTTTGACTCAATTTCCTACATGTTTCCACAGATATCACTATCAGGCATGTTGGAAGTTAAGGCAGTGGACATTACTCACACAGACCAAATAAAGGAAGACCAACATGGCACATTGGTCTCGGCAAACAGCATTGGTGTTTACCATGACCATTTTTACATATTCCATCTTGATTTTGACATTGATGGTGTGGAAAATTCCTTTGTGAAGACCAGTCTCAAGACTGTGCAAGTCACTGACAACAGTTCCAAAAGAAAGAGCTATTGGACAACTAGTAATGAAGTTGTTAAGACTGAATCTGATGCAAAGACCAAACTAGGGTTCAGTCCAGCTGAGATAGTAATTGTGAACCCTAATAAGAAGACTACCACTGGAAATGAAGTAGGGTACCGTTTGGTTTCAAATGCAGCGATTCATCCTCTTCTCACAGATGATGATTACCCTCAAACACGTGGTGCTTTCACCAGCTACAATGTTTGGGTTACACCTTACAACAAGACTGAGAAATGGGCCGGTGGACTTTATGTTGATCAGAGCCGTGGAGATGATACTTTGGCTGTTTGGACTAAGCAGTAAGCATCTTAACTTTGGAACCAAATTAATGTGTTTCACTTTATGCTAAATCAATTGAAAGACTAACTAACCTATTCTAGGTATATAAAATTAAAAGAGTGTAATGATTATACATTGCATATCCGTTGTTAATATAATTTTTAAAATAATTATCATAAAATTAATAAATTTGATATATATGGTGGATAATGATTAGATGACAATATAATTTTTTTATATTGTCATTGTATAATTTTTTTCTCAAATTAAAAAAACATGAGACAAAGGGGTATTTTCAGAAGAATAAAGATTCTTTAATTGGATATAATTATAATTGGTTATAGTTGTTTTGTTCTGCCGCTTTAGTTGTGGACACCGGTTTCTGGTACTTAATTAATTCATAACCTCATGAACCTTTTTTATGATAGGTGTGAGTAGGTGAATATTAACCTATTTCCACTAAAGATACGAGTTAAGTTGTGTTTATAAAATTTGGACAATCCTTTTATCTATATATATATAAAAGTTGATTTTGAGGCATTGAGTTAGGTTTCAAGTTTAAATTTTAATATGTTTTCATTTTAAGTTTTAATCCTTTTTCTTATTCTTGAAAACTGTAAGTTTTATCTAGTCTCCATGTATGCATTAAAATTAAGTTTGGTGGTAATAAACTTCCACAAAAATCTGTTGAGAAACTAAAACTTATAATTCTTTTGTACAAGACTATCACTTAACCAAATAAATGATTTAACCATTTTAATCTAATTGAGAAGAAAACGAAGGGAACAAGTAGTGATTTTTCGGTCCTTAATTTAGTTTCGTGGATATATCAGTTAAAGCTTTCTTGATGTTGTATGATTAACACTTGTTTTGAAATTGTAAAAATTGCAGGAATAGGGGGATTGAGAACAAGGATATTGTGATGTGGTACGTGGTGGGAATCCACCATGTTCCATGCCAGGAAGATTTTCCAATAATGCCCTTGTTGAGCACCGGATTTGAATTGAGGCCAACTAATTTCTTTGAGAGAAATCCAGTCCTTAAGACCCTTTCTCCTGACATTGTTAAATTTCCAGGTTGTGAGAAACCCTAGATTCACTTTTTAGCTTTGTCACTTTAAGTACAATAGTGTTGATCGATGGATCCGGAAAAACATTATCTTTTTACTGATCGGTCATATGTGCTAAGGTGAGAAAATAATAAATTCGAATAATGATTTTCTATATCATTGTATTTTTTTCTTATCCTTTTTCCCTACCGCTCTAATAATTTTAGTGTGTGTTTGCTTTTTGGTTAAAATATTTCACCAACTATTGTTGAATATTTTTTTTGAATTTTTACTTTTTATATAACATATATTGAAATGTAGATGCTCGTTCAATTTAATATTAAATCAAACAAACCCTTAAGTTAATTGCGCATGGATTAGTGGAAATAATGTTTTTAAGTATCTTACGAGAGAATTTTAAAAAATATTTTAAGGAAAACTACCGATAGTTTTAACGAGGAAAAATGTTTTAATATTAATAATAAAAAAGTACTAACATGTCCATTATGCTCATTGTTCAGAACTGTACTTTATGCTTTGCAGCGACCCAGGGTCCACTCTGGATCGGTAAAGTCGTTTGTCTAGTTTTAGTATGCATGTCTGGATAAAACCCAATGATCAGTTTATCTTGTAATAAAATTACGGTGATATTATAAAAAAATAGAAATGATTATTTATTATTTTATCTTCATCATAATAATAATTAATTATTTCTCACCCTAAAATTAATTCAAACACACTGTATCTTAAAAAACCTATACTTGTCTGTTGCAAATTGAGTACTACACTGTTGGTCGCCACGACTTCATAGGACATAACTATTCACTACAGTGCAAGGTCGTTCAAGAGCCACAGAACGTATCCACGAAACAAAAATAATAGTACTTGATGATAAATTTGAATAAACTATTATCTTAATTTTCTTTTTATAACTAAACACTCAGTTTGGTATGAAAGGAGAAAAAGAAATAGGCGACAAACAAATAAATAGAAATATGAGAGAAAAAAATATGTGAACAAAAATAGGTATGGAATAGAATGCAATTAAAAGTGTTTGGTTTAAATAAAATAGAGGAAAAATAGAAATGGACCAATAAGTAATGGGGTAGTTAATGAGGTCTGTGGGTGTGTGTGTTTTCAGGTGGAGATTACATCGAAACAAAAGACAGATAAATTATATATAGGAGCGAAAAAACATAATAATGATTTCTTTATAATTAAGTCATAAATAAATAATATTAAAAATATAATCATTTAACATTACAAAAGTCATTAAATATGTATAAATTTACACTATTAATTTAAAGCACCAAACAACATAAAACATTAGTTCACAATTGAAAATCTATCTTAAAAGAACTTCTCAATTAAATCATAAATTCATAATAAATAGTAATTCCATATTCTTATATACAATGTGAAACAAATTTAATATAACTATATTAAATTAGGATTCTTTATTATGTTACATTATTATTGTTAGTCCTAAAATAAGAAAAATATAACTACTTTTATGAAAAAGTATACATATAATATAAATTATTTAATTAAGTATAACATATTTTAATTACTATAATATATAAAATATCTAACATATATGAGGGAAGAGGTGGATACTATACTATCCGTACTGGCACCCCTCCTCACAAAAAAGTACAAGTAAATATCCTCTATCCCAATTAGTGGGTAATTACCCTTTCCGCTTGTGGATACTTTAGTAGATATTCGTATGATTTAAGTCAATTTTGTCATTCCTATATAGGAAACTCATTAATAATTAAGCTTTTAACTTTATGGTCAACTTTTTTTTTATTCATATACAGTGAACTATTAGAGTAAAAAAAAAATGAACAAGCTTACTCATAAAAAACTGAACAAGCTTAACTAATGTACATTTATTAAAAATACAAAATAAAATATTTTGAATATTAAGTGAATTTAACATATTAATTATAGAAATAGTTTATATATAAAATTAGAATAGCTATATTGAATATCATTTTTAGGAATTATTCTTTTTTTTCTTAAAAGGAAAAAATCTAAATATTTTGAATATTAATTTTTTTGAAGGAATATTTTGATTATTAATTAAAATTCAACATATTTATTTAGAAATCATTTATACATGAAAAAATAAAAATTCCTAAAAATGATCTTATTCAATACAGCTATTCTATTTTTTATGTATAAATTAACATGTTAAATTTAATTAGTATTCAAAATTTATTCTTTATTTTTAATAAATGTACATTAAAGCTTGTTGACTTTTGCTTGCATTAATATTTCACTATTTATACTCCTGATGTAAATAAATTCAGCATTCATTTTTTTATGAATTATTCTTAATATCATTTTATTTTTTTTAAGAATTTTTGTTCAATGAAAGATTTTTCAAAAAAATTTGTTGACCACTTATCTCATGCAATTTATTCTTTTTTTAAAATTAAATTTTAACATTTTTAAATAAAATTATTAATAAATAAAAATAATTTTGTGTCATAATATAAATTATTTATCATAAATGTAATATACAACTTATATTAAAAATATTTATTTATTACAAATTTAATTGTAATATTTTTATATTAAAAAGTATTTATCTTTATAAATTTTAGTTATATAAAATAAATATTATACCCTACATTACACAAGCTCAAATGCTAATAATATTTTATATCTTTATATTTGGTTACCACAAATAAATCTCAAGTGCCCGTCACCTTTAACATTTACTTGTTATATTGATTAATAAATAAAAATTATCAATTGTTTTTTAGAGTTTAACAAGTTTGTACCATCAATATAAGAAATTTATATTCTCAATAAATTAGAAATCAAGTTTGATGTGAGTTTTAGAATCATTATTATAAAATGAATAATTAAACTTATTATACACAATGACTTATAATTAGATAATAGTATAATTTTTTTTTACAGTATCAATCCATATACCTTTTTCTCATGTTTTAATATTGTCAAAATTTAATATAATTATTTTTAAGAAATTACTCTATTCGATATTATCTCTTGATTAAAATCGACCAACTCTTCTCTGAATTTACGTGCATCTCATTCAATTTAGGCTAGGGGATTTGGATTGTTGATTTTAGTGATTTGGCACAAAATTTGGGTTGTTGCTTCATGCAGTCTTTCCGATTTTTTATTTTTATTTTTTTTTACCTTTTAGATTGGTTATTCCTGAAACCAAAAAAGAGGTAAAGCTAAAAAAGATGCAGAAAGCAACTCTCAGGTGCAGGAAGCAATAACCAAAAATTTGATGATAATTGGCTTGGTGGGCTATATCTTGGGGGGCATGAAAATCATGTAAGCCCAGCCCACAACCACTTTCAACAAAATTGGACTCCAGAAAATAGTGAACAGCTTCTTACACCATTTTTTTTTTAAATTCCAAAAATACCCCTGGCAGCTTTCCTCTTATATTTTGCCAAACAGTTTATGTTGGTTGCGCTTTCCCCTTTTGTTCACTTGATTCACTTCATTTTTGTGCCATTGGGTTGCTGGAAAAGCTGTGCATTGGTGGTTTTCGGTGGCATTGTGTTGATTTCGTCGGAGTTTTAGCGTGGTGGTGGCTGTCGGAGCGTTGAAGGGGCGTCAGAGTTGTAGAGGTAGAGGATTTGGTTTTTTGGGTTTCGTATACGGATTAGGTAATCCGTATGGAATTTACGGATTGCATAATCCGTATGGTATTAAATCAGCAGTTTTAGCAGAAAATTAAAAAAAAGGGTTAAAACATATATTTAAGGAAAATTTAGCTTAGTTTTAATAATTATTTGAGTGACTAAACACGGAAAGTCAATATTTGGATTCAATTAGAATTGAGTTTAATTTCTAAAATTATTTGAGTGAGTAAATGCAATTTAGAAATTTGGTGGATTGTTTATGTATGTAGATGATTATTAAGACTTTAATGAATAATTTAAGAAATGGTGATTTATTTGTGTGTGTTTTTGGTAATGATTAAATAAAATGTGTAGTTGTAAGGATGGACACCGATGAGTGGATATATGAAAGTATTTTGTCGGACGAAAATTATATGGATGAAGACATCGGAGCGGACTCTCATGCGTTTGAAGACAATGATTGTGTAGTTGATTGTTCCGCAACATTCAATACGATTGAGGTATTTATGTGATTTTGAATGTAGTTATTGTTGTTAAATGATTAAATTAAGAAGATTAAAGATGAATTATCCATTTGTGTAGGTGTTTGAATCCCGTGATGTGGTATTGAAATGGGCTTGTGCGGTTGCATTTGAGAATGGTTTTGTAGCCATTATAATAAGGAGTGACACAAAAATCGGAAAAATAGGAAGGACGTCATTTATGTTAATTGGTTGTGAAAGGAGTGGAAAATATAGACAATGGAAAAAAGGTTTGACACATTCGACCACTAGCACTAGAAAATGCGAGTGTCCTTTTAAGCTGTGGGGCAAACCAATTTCAGGAGGTCAAGGGTGGATGGTGAAGCTAATATGTGGTAATCATAATCATGCTTTGGCTAAGTCATTCTGTGGACACCCATACGCTGGTCGACTAACTGAAGAGGAGAAGATCATTGTTGCAGATATGACAAGGTCAATGGTGAAACCAAAGAATATTCTGCTAACTTTG
This sequence comes from Glycine latifolia, assembly GCA_013407115.1. Lineage (NCBI taxonomy): Eukaryota > Viridiplantae > Streptophyta > Magnoliopsida > Fabales > Fabaceae > Glycine > Glycine latifolia. The sequence goes on from CM023941.1 coordinate 8,641,497, forward strand.
AAGGAGCGCAATGCCAATAATGTCACAAGTTTGAAGCAAGTATACAATGCAAGATATGCATACAGCACGCGTACAAGAGGCAATAACACTGAAATGCAACAGCTAATGAAACTTCTTGAACGTGACATGTATATTCATTGGCATAGATTGAAGGATGAGAATGTTGTACGTGACTTGTTTTGGGTACATCCAGATGCAGTACAATTGAGTAATGCATATCATATGGTGTTCTTGATAGACAATATATACAAAACAAACAGGTATAGACTACCTTTACTTGACATTGTTGGTGTGACACCTTCTGGGATGACATTCTCAGCTGCATTTACCTATTTAGAGGCAGAACGTATAAACAATGTTGCGTGGGCCCTTGAACGGTTTAGAGGAATTTTTCTTAAAAGTGAATTTTTCCCTAAGGTGATTGTTACGGATAGAGATTTAGCATTGATGAGTGCTGTCAAAACTGTTTTCCCAGAGGCAACCAATTTATTGTGTAGGTTTCACATTGACAGGAATGTGAAGGCAAAATGTAAAACTTATATTCGGTAGCAGAATGCGTGGGATTATATCATGGATGCATGGGGAAGTGTTGTTGACTGTGCTAATGAGAAGAAATTTGATGATTGTCTTATGAAGTTTGAGGTTGCATGTGCTCCGTGGCCAACATTTATTGATTACGTGAAGGACACTTGGTTGAACCCTCACAAAGAAAAATTTGTGACAGCATGGACAAACAAAGTCATGCATTTTGGAAATACAACAACAAACAGGTAAATTTCGCTTAAGACATTGGTTAATTTATCATTTAAATTATCATTTGCATACGTTTTAAGTCTGTCAAATGAACTATCTTCATTTCATACCTTGCAGGGTTGAGTCTGCCCATTGGACTTTAAAGCGACTACTACAAAATAGTGTTGGTGATTTGTGCACGGTTTGGGATGCGATGAACAATATGATCACCTTGCAACATACTGAAATCAAGGCATCTTTGGAAAGAAGTACACATGTGGTTAGACATGTTTTTAAAGTTACGTTATACAAGAGACTTATTGGCATGGTGTCCAGGTATGCGTTAAATGAAATTGTGGAAGAGTATGAGCGGGTGGATTATGCTGGAAAAAACCCATCTTGTTGTGGATGTGTGTTGAGAACAACGTATGGTTTGCCTTATGCGTGTGAGCTGTCCAAGTATGTTATTAGGAGCATTCCAATTACCACTGTTCATATGTTTTGGCGGAGATTAAACTATTGGGACAATGGTGAAGCTGAATACCAAGTAAGCATAATGGATGAGATAGAAGCCATATCTAACCATTTTGAAATACTTGATTTGTGTGGAAAAATGACACTAAAGTCAAAGCTGTCTGAAATTGCATACCCTGATAAGAATTCCATGTGTCCTCCCCCTGATAAGGTGAAAACAAAAGGTGCTAAGAAGAAGAACGTGAGAAAGCACGAACGGTCTACAAGAAGGGACCCGTCTTACTTCGAGTATGTGGATGAGTTACATTCTGTACAAAATAGTTGTTTTACCCCGAAACAGTCCAATTCCTCTTCCGATGTTCTAATGAAAAACCGGAGGGTTCCAATGCTCGATCAATTTCATCCATTCATGCAGAAATTTATTGTTGACATAACTGATGTAAAAGCTGATGGTAATTGTGGATATCGAGTAATTGCTGCCTTGGTAGGTTACGGTGAAGAGGCTTGGTCTTTGGTCCGCAATGATCTGCTCAAAGAACTTGTACAATGGACCGATCAATATGTATTGTTGTTTGGCGGGATACATAGGTTTGAAATGTTAAAGCAGTCCCTACTGGTTGATGGATTGTCGAAGGTATGTTTAAATTGTTTTACTTTCAGATGCTTTGGCCTAACCTAAGCACGAAGAAACATGCATATAATATATTTGATTAACTGATAATTTGCAGGTTACGATGGATAAATGGATAGATATCACAGATATGGGTCATGTAATTGCATCAAGATATAACATCATTGTAGTATCCCTGTCACTCCAGCAAAGTATGCCGTTCTTTCCTCTAAGAAGTCAACCACCTAGAGATCCCCGAGTTCATCGCATACTATGCATTGGTCATGTGTTTGGAAACCATTTTGTTCAGGTAAATTCAAAGGGGTTGCATTTTGATGCATACATTTTATTTTACGTGTATTCATGATTTTTGTGGCAATTTGTGCAAAACAGGTAACCTTGGCAGACAATTGTATATCAAATCGATGCAGTTGCGCACACAATATGTTGATTTAAGAGATGTGTAGACATATATGTAACAGTGCAAATGTATTTCTTCTGTGATATAAAATGTTCAATGAGTAAATACATGTTACATAATATCAGTGTTCTAAGTAACTAAACAATAATTACAAATCAAATTCTCTAATATCGAATAATCAATGTCCAATCAGGTAAATATCAATCACGGGCACGAGAAGGCCTCCTCTACGGTCTGAAACTCCGTCTAGCTTGGGTGTAGACAATGCCATCGTCAGTCACGCCTCAAACTAGATGCACGAGTTGCTCAGTCATCGAGTATGCATCTGTGCCTTCTGTGACCATCCTCATGTCAAGCATATGTTGGAAGCCCTCAGCAACACGTTGGCACACATGCTACAAAAAAACAATTCAAATGGTTAACAAATGGATAAACGTGTATTGAACGTCAAATAGTTATGAATTTAACAATGAATACCACGACATGAACTGGTCTCTGCTCATCTCCATCAGTGGGTGGATCAGTAGCGGCACCATGGGAATGGGTCTGGGCTGGTGCAGGCTCAGGCACTGGTGGAATCTGGGAAGCCGCCTCCTCATACCGAGATGGGGTCATGAATGGATGGGAAATGCGGAAGAACCACCCCATGTATGCAGCACCACAGTGACCTGGATAATCAACCAAGTCTCCGGTTGGCACCATGTAGTCTAGGAAGTGGGTCCACCTGTCTTCGAGGTCTTCAACTGAAGGTACATCTGACACAGGCAGGGGTGGAATTTGTTGAACATACCCAAACTGCCTGACCACCCTCTCAGGTAAATACCTAGTCAGATGCGGACCTCATCTGAGGAATCCAGAATACATGCAGATGACCTCAAACTCCTTGTGGGCACGATGCTCCCCGTACGGTGTCCAACATACATCAGACGGTGTCAACCTATCTATACGTTTACGATAGGTTGACACCGGTAAGGCCTTCCAGCTCTTCCACCTGCAGGCACGAGGTTGCCTCTCGTCGTACTGGTCATCCACAACCACATTTCCTATACTGGGAAAATGCTCGTATATCCAGCACTACAAATTTCAAGCAATAAAAGTCAGGAAAGAATGCAAACAAAACACACTGATAGAATAAACTTTAATCATTAGAAACACACTGATAGAATAACCTTTAATCATTAGAAACACACTGATAGAATAAACTTTAATCATTAGACACATCATACGATATCATTACCTGTAACAGAGTGATGTAGCCTGCCAGATGCTTCCCGTGGTGCTTACAGGCGTAGCTCAGGTTCTCATACATGTGGACAAGAGCACCCATACCCCACGCAAGACCCGCAGAATGGTCGAAGTCTCTGAACGCCTCTAAGAATACCACAGCTATATGTGTGACACTCTTGTTGGCAAACAACGTGCATCCAACAAGGTGAAGTAGATATGCGCTGGCGGCCAGTATCCACTGTCTCGAGTCTGCCTTCGCATAATACAGGTCCCGGAGCCATGATAGTCTGACATAAGCCTCGTGACACTGTGACGTCTCAGCTGTAGCCTCCTCTACGGTCACATCAAGTAGCTCCACCAACAACGTGATCGCCTCTCCAATGTCTAACTGATCATAGGCGTCCAATGTGCCCATAACAGGGAGATGCAGCAGTGATGACACGTCGTCCAATGTCAGTGTCATTTCCCCCACTGGTAGATGAAAGCTACATGTCTCCGGGTGCCATCTCTCAACGAATACAGAGAGCAACCCCCTATCCCCTGTGTCCACTGAGCATCCAATCAATGAAGTTAGGCCGATGGCAGCCACAAAACCTTCTATCTCAGGTACAGGCTTCCCAAATTTAATAACCTTGCGCCCATGGGAAGCGAGCTTTAACTCTGGACGTTCCTGCATTAAAGACATCATTAAAGGTAAGACATTAACAATAACCAAAAACAATACACCTTAGACTATGTAATTCAACATGTCAATACCTGTCCTGCCCATACTCTGAGAGCTATATGATCGGCGAACCCGGTCAGCACCGAAGAATCTTTCGGCCCACCTAGAAAAGATTCAGTCTCGGTCTCCATATCCTCAATGACCGGTTAAGCAGTCTCGACGTGTGTTTCCTGCACAGGAGGATCCTGAGGCACATCAACACCTGCCCTTTGACGGCGTGCAGATGCGGTAGGCCTATGCCGCTCAGGGCCTTCTGCATCCTAACCTGTACCATGTGTACCCAATGGTCGGTCGGGACTTCCTCCAAATGCCCGACGCGTTCCTCCTCTCTTCCTAGCCATAATCTGCATTCACAGCACAAATGGAATTAACAAATAATTATGACAATGCACCAAAACACAACACATTGAGCATGAAGATTGGCCAATGTCACAAGCATGTACAGATTCATATAACAAGACTCTGAAGAAGTGGCATGCCTGCCTTGCTAGTTCAACCTTCACAGTAATGTTCTTTTTGATGCTTTGTTGATATGATCTTCAAAGTTTTTGATAGAAACACAACTTATGTAGAAATAAGTAAATGAAATTATTTATATTTGGAAAGTTGGTATACAATTTTCAATCATTATTCATTTGACTATATTATCTCTGAGGGTACAATTATGAAGAGAAAACATAGTGAACATAATATAGTGAACATCAATATCTAAGTGATGACCATACATAATGTAAAGAGGAACTATTATTTGGGTTGCATAAAGAGGTTTATTTTGGTGGTGGGATCGGGAGGAGTAATCTTATTCTCCATGTTGTGTTGTTAGCTATTCCAATACATAAAGGTTTTATCCTCGAGTTCATCAAACTTGGTCTTTTTTAACAGCCTTGATTTGTCTTAGCTGATATTTCATGAATCACAAGTGCAGAAGTTCCTAACTAGTAGCATGCTTACACTAATTTCACATCAAATTCACTAGCATAAAAAATAAGCATCCCATTTCATATAAACTCTATTAAGATCATATATTGTTTCTATATTATATCAATAAACATTCCTAAATGCAAACACAGACCTGGATATTGAATTCCTTCATATTTTCTAACCTTAAAACACAAAAGTATGAGTCATACGGATTACACAATCCGTATGAGTCTTACAGATTGTGTAATCCGTATGACTCATACGGATTGACGGATCCGTATGCGACCACAACGTCATTTCAGACCAGGGGGAGAAATCACTCACCTCGAAATGCAGCAGCGACCAAATGGAGAAGACGATGACAGATGGAGAAGACCGATTCCGATGAGGGTGGTATCAACCAGCAAGGCGCAGTAGGGAGCACGAATGACGGTGTGGGAGCGCAAGCGGTGGAGGAGCTGGAGAGTTGCAGAGGAAAGCTTTTTTGGTATAATTTTAAATTAAAGCATTAAGGGCATTTTTGGATTTGCACTATTAAAGTAATGGTGTATTGGAATTTCAAATGGTGTATGAAGTCCAATTCCAGAAAATATTAGGGTCTATTTGGTTGGCCCATTTTCTGTTTTTCATAGAAAATAGAAAACAATGTTGAAAATATGTTTAGTTAAAATTTTGAAAATGATTTCATTGAAAATATTTTTAGAAAATGCTGGAATTTTGAAAACACAAAATTCATGTTTTCGGCATTTTCACTAAAACGGGAATGATTCCATTGAAAATGTGGTGACATTGAAGATAGCTATATGAAGCTTCCTTCCTTCCCATATGCATATTGTTCAGCAGTTTTGGATGTGCTGCACTCACTTCCTCAAATTTGTTTCCGGCAATCACCTCAATATATATTCTCACATTTCCTTTCAGTTGTTCTATCCCTAGTTTTCACTTATTCCACCCCCAAGTTAGCTCAATTTTTTATGTAAATTGTGGGAGACAACAAATAATAATATAATATGAAAAGAATTTTTTAAATCTTTGTCTAATATTTTTATTATTTCTATTTATTATATGAAACAAAACAATGATTTTAATAATTATTATAAAGGAAATATATTATAATTTTTATTTGAAAATTACATATAAAATTTATACTAAAATCATTTCATAAGCTTTTATTGAAAATAGTTAAACCAAACACATTTTCAATATTTTTATTTTTTGAAAACAGGAAATAAAAAATTAAACAAAACACATTTTTAAACTTTAAAAATATGAAAATGAAAATTATTTTCAAAAAATAAAAACAAGAAATGAAAATAGAAAATGCTTTCTCAAACCAAACAACCCCTTAAGTAACAAAATCTGTGCAGTTCAAATATCAATCCACGAAAACATTATTAACAAGTATTTTAATAGCAAGCTATTTTCTATCTACCGGAAATAACCTAAAGACTACTATTAAGATATGAAGATACTATAGAGAATAAGATAAAATTCAGATATTTCATTTAATAATAGGTAAAGATGAGTATATTATATAGTCCTAGTGATGTCAATCAATGGATAATAATTATCCAAATGTCAACATCATACTATTTTAACACAAGTAAATTATAAATTACATATTTTACTCCATCTTATATAATTTTTCAACCATTTTATTTTGGGTCTAGAGTCCATCCTATCATGTTTTGACTTTATAATTTGGAACACTACTTTTATTTGGTTACGCTAACATTTTGAAATCAAATTGTTTTGCCAGAAGTCTCTTGAAGAACATAACTCAGATACCTTTTTTTTTTTTTTTTTTTCCTTTTCCATTTGACAAATCTAATTAAAATTGTATTCGAAAATCACAAGGACAAAAATTTTCTTTTGTGATAATGCGTGTGTTATGCTAAGAAGAAACAAAGAGGCAAAAGAACACTAGTGGTAATCATTTCTCCTATTTGTGTCCATGTACTTCATGTAATAATTTTGCGTATGTCTCCTTAATTTGCAGATATGGAAATCTCTTCAAAACTCACGCATGTCCCTATTGTTGTTAGCATGGATCCTATGTCAACAGATACATACTCATGAATGAAGCAAAGGGAGTAGTTCCTGGCTACCCCGACTCCATGAGGAAGATAATAGGGACTAACATTGCTGAGGTTCATGGTGCCATGCATAAACGAATTAGAGGGTCACTATTATCTCTCATTGGTCCAATTGCAGTTAAGGATCGTCTTTTGCTAGAAGTTGATGAGTTCATTGAAGGATTCATAAAATCTGCGAAAGCGTATTGAATCTAGTATATTTGAATGTTATATTATCGTCCTTGTCTTTCTAATCAAAAGAAGATAATTACCTTTTGAAGTGTGAATGCAATATCTTCTTTTGCCTTTGGTGAGTCATCTCTTAGTCTCCTCAATCGGCTACGAATGACAAATCTTTCATATTATTCTTGAATATGGGAGAAAGAAAGTGTGTTGACACTTTTCTATTTCAGAGAGACGATGATCACACACATATTTTTCTAGAGCAAATAAGATTATTTATAGGAGACTAAGAAACCTAAACCAAGGTTTCTTGGACCCTTACCATACGCTTAAGCCCAATAACTTTTGTATAAAGAGCATTCCCAACAATCTACCACTTGCTCTTGAGTACAAACTTAAGCTTAAAGTCCAAAACTATGTAACTCACTTTTCATCATCAATTGAAAATGTCCCACCCTTTGTTTATTTTCACCCTTTGTTTCAAGCTAGCACGAGGATCCACTATTTGTTATTAACTAAGGCTCCTTATAATCAAAGAATGAAATTTATTCAATTACCTATTTATAATAAACTCAAGATTAAGAGCAATCACATAACTATGGTTAGCTAGAGATTCGATACTTATGACAAAAAAACAACCTTAATCTAATCTCTCAATGACCCTTTCAATGCGAACATTAATTCACACCAATATTTTACAATGGTTCGGACAAGACCATTTCATAAAATATTGCAGCCTAAATAAAGTGTCAAACTCTATTTAACAGCTGTGAATCCATTCATCAAATGTAAGAACCTATGATCATGTCCTCCATGAACATATCCATATGATCATATACTCTACAATTGATCCGGACCTTGGTGTTTGTAAATTTTGTGTGCATATCATAAATGAATAATTCCTCATTTATAAATTTTAAAAAAGCAATGTCATGATGTCTTGCTCAAAGCACACAAAATAAACAAAGTGGAAATTCAATCTCCTAAAGCTATAGCAAGTCCGGAATCTTCTTAAGACCGATAGATGCAACATACCTTTCGAACACTAATTCAAGCAAACTCTTGGTAAAATGGTCAACAAGATTTTCTTCCGATGCTATCTTGGTTACCACTGTGTCTCCTTGGAAATCCGAGTCTGTGTAACCAATGGTTTCAAGCCTCCCACTAGAATAGACCAACATGTAATCTCTCGTTCTCTGAAGATACTTGAGTATATGCTTAACTATTATCCAGTGTTCCTTTCCAGGATTAGATTGATACCAACTAACAACTCCCACTGCATGGCAAATGTCTGGCCTAGTGCACAACATAGCATACATTAGACTACCTACAACTGAAGCATAAGGTATCCTACGCATGTGTTCTCTCTTCTCAAGAGTCTTAGGAGAATGCTCCTTGGAGAGATGCATCCCATGCCTGAAGGGTAAAGTTCCCTTCTTAGAATTCTCCATGTTGAACCTGCAAGGACCTTGTTAATGTAGGAGGCCTGAGACAATGCTAATAACCTATTCTTTTGATCTCGTAAGAGTTTAATACCAAGAATATAATTTGCCTCTCCCAGGTCCTTCATATAAAAATGCTTGTTCAACTAGTCTTTATGCCTAATAATACCTCTGTGTAATTTCCAATGAGGAGTATATCATCTAGATAAAGCACCAGAAGAGTTATTGCTTCCCCTTGGATTCTTTTATATACACATGGCTCATAAGGACTTTTCTTAAAACCGTAAGATTTAACGGCTAGATCAAACCTAATGTTCCATGATTTGGATACTTGCTTAAGTCCATAGATAGACCTTTGCAACTTGAACACCATGTGTTCTTGCCCTTCGACTATGAACCCTTTGTGGTTGCTGCATATAGATGTTCTCTTCTAAATTTCCATTTAGAAAAGCAGTCTTGACATCCATTTGCCAAATCTCATAATTGAGACTTGCCGTAATAGCTAAGAGAATCCTGATAGACTTAAGCATGGTTACTAGCGAAAAGGTTTCTTCATAGTTTACACCTTCTATTTGGGTGTACCCTTTTGCTACCAATCTTGCTTTGAAGGTTTCAACCTTTCCATCTTATCCTCTCTTTCTCTTGTAGATCCATTTACACCCAACGTGTATTATCCCTTTAGGTGCTTCTACAAGAGACCAAACCAAGTTAGAATGCATAAATTCCATCTCACAGTTCATAGTCCTAAGCCATTCCTGAGCATCAACATTGTCAAGTACATCAACGTAACTAGTGGGATCGTCATCTCTTTCAATGGTGACAGCTTGGTATGATTTTCCTAATAAGAGATATCTTGCGTGTTTATGAATCATTCTCCCACTATGACTTTGCCTAACTTGTTGTTGTGTATATACAGTAGAAGTTAGGTGGATCAATAATTTATTGAAGATCCTCATTAGGTGGGTTAACCAATTCTTGATTTTGTTCTTCAACAAGTGGCGCTTGCATTTCTACAGGTTCCACTTATAGATCATTATGTTGAACTTCTGGTTCTGTATCTAGTTCCTATGTATGTTCACCTTTAGGTATATTTTCCTTTCTTTGAACAACCATAGGAACATAAGATGGAATTGTTGGATATAGGGGGAGCTAGAAGGAAGATCAAGGGTGGAGCTTGTGCTTAAAGATTTTAGCTTTTTACATGCCAATCAAATTGAAGGCATTTGTAATTTGTCTAGTTGTTCAAGAGGCTTGCCCTGTGATCCTTGCATTGCATAAGCATAATCACATACATGCATACATGATTTAAGAAAATGTCAAAAGGTTACATGTTTGCATTTGAAAAGAGATTTCTCATGGCTTAGGTTTTGAAAAATCAAAATGTGCACTGCCTTAATTGATTACACACAAATCGTAATCAATTACCAGCTTGTGTTATTTCTGAAAAAGTCATGAAGAACACTTTAATCGATTACAAGCAAAGTATAATCGATTATATAGCACAATTTAGAAAACATACATAACTGCCTTAATCAATTACCCATGCTTATTCTAAAATTGATCATGACTACCTTAATCGATTACAACTCAACTGTAAGCCGATTACAAAGGCTTATTGCATAACTGAGACTGACTGACTTAATCGATTACTTCACGGTTTAATCGATTACATTGTTCTTAAAAGATTTCCAAATTTGCTCAAGAACATTTTAATTGATTACTTGCCAAATTAATCGATTACATTGTATGAAATAATCAATTACACTTACGTTTTAATCGATTATATGTTGTTAACTCTGTTTTCTATTTAAAGCCTTTGGGTCTGTACATTTGTGTAACACTTGAGTAATTGATTTTACAAATCACTCTCAACTCCCAAAGCTTTATTAGTCTAAGAAAAGGATTTTGTCAGTGTCTCATACATCTTGTTCTAAACTTCAGTTTACATGCATCATTCTTCATGATGTTTTAGGCAATATTCTTCAAGAAAGTTCAAAGAAAGCTGTTTACTGCAAAACATTCAATCATACTATGTTTTATTGGTAAAATACATCTCATTCATATGCTGAGGATCATAAGGTGATATCTTTCTTGAACTTCTAAATGTGTTCTAATTTGTTACTTGTTAATCTTGTAATATTTGTTGTTTGGAAACTATTACAAAGGGTTCTTAAAGCTGGTTCTAAAGTAGTTTTCTCTGGATGGTAAGAGTAGAGTAGGGTTCTCTATGTCTTAGATCACTATGAATCTAATAGGGTTTTAGATTTTTGTTCTTTGCCTAGGTTTGGTAAAGGGTGATTGTTGTAAAGCTTGTAAGAACTGAAATTTGTGAATAGTTGAACTCTAATCTAGTTTGATTAGAATAACTGGATGTAGCTTCTCTTTGAGAGGTGAACCAGTATATGTTCTTGTGTTGATCTCTATTTCTTTATCTCTTCTTGCTATCTTAATCTTTTGACTATTGTGAAACCTTTCTTACTTAACAAGTGCAGGTTTTTGTTATTGGTTTCTTGGACTAAGTGGTTTGATTGAATTGAAGCATCTTTGATTTTAAAAGTGATAAAGATCCTTGAACTCTGATTTTCTAAAGTTTTTGAAAGGTCATGTTTATATCAATTCACCCCCCTCTTGGTATTTGAGTGTATTCATATTGTTTTCAGGAACCATCTAAGGTTGAGATAAAACTTGACCTGAGACAAGCTCATTAAGAACAATCAAACTCTTTGGTTTGTAATTTGCTATATAGTCCTCCTTTAGGAAAGTCAGATGAGTGTTCACTAAGACCTTATTACCTTTTGGACTATAAAACATCTAACCTCTAGTTCCTTTAGGATAGCCTACAAACATGCACACTTCTGTACACGAGTCCATTTTATTTGGCTTCTGTTGTAAGACATGTGCTGAAGCACCCCAAATCTGAATATGGTTCAAACTGGGTGTGTGCCATTCCATAGTTCTATGGGTGTCATTGAAATAGATTTAGATGGAACTAAATTTAATAAGTACATGGCAATTTCTAAGGCATATCCCCATAACAATTCAAATAGAGACAAATAAATGAGCATAGACCTTACCATTTCTAAAATGGTTATGCTTCTTCTTTCAACAACTTCATTCTATTGTGGTGTCCCTGGAAAAGATAGTTGTGAAACCATCCCCTCCTTAGTCAGGTAAGACCTTAATTCTTTAGATAGGTATTCACCTCTTTGGTCAAACCTAAGAGTCTTGATTTGAACACCAAGATGCTTTTCTGCCTCAACCTTAAACTTCTGGAATTTTCCAAAAGTTTCAGACTTATGACACATCAAGTATATGTATCCAAATCTTGAGTAATCATTAGTGAATGTGATGAAGTACCCATGCCCTCCTCTAGCTTGGACATTTATTGGTCAACATACATCAGTATGTACCAATTCCAACTGACGTGTGGCACGATTTCCTTTGGCCTTGAAAGGCCGCTTTGTCATTTTACCCTCTAAGCATGATTCATATATTGGTATCGATTCAAAAACTAGAGATTTTAAAATCCCTTTCTTGACCAAACCTTGTATCCTGTTAGAGTTAATATGATCTAATCGCAAATGCCAAATATAAGTTTCATTGGAAACCTTTCTTTTCTTATATAGATGAACATGCTCTTCGTCTCCTAATTTAACATGATTAACTTCATGGGGTACAAGACTAAGGAAATAAATATTATTAAACAAAGTACCATAACATATAAAAGAAGATGAACTCCTTATAGAAACTGAGGAATTAAACTGAACTGTCAAACAACTAACGAAAATTAAATTCCTCTTAAAATTTGGAATAAATAAACAGTCATCCAAAACCAAAGTTCTACAATTATCAAAGGACAAAATAAATTGTCCTACATGCCAGTGCAGAGACAAGTTCCCGATTTCCAAGTCTCAAAACTTTGTCCTTGACCGATAGGCAAGCCATGTTTGAACCACTGGTTAGTTTACACGTGGGCAATTCTTCTTCCAATGCCCCTTTTAACCGCACTTGAAGCACTTTCTAGTTGGCTGCTTCTTTGCAATTTGTGTGGCAACTGAAATATCTGACTTCTTCTTCTTCTTCTTACCTCCCTTGGGTTTCCCCTTAGGTTTAACAGAACCTTCAGCAAAAAATGCACTTCCTTGCTTGACCAGAGACTGTTCAGCACTCTCAAGCTTGTGCATTAGCTGAGTATGATCTAGTTTCAGTTTGTTCTTATTATAATTCATTCTGAACTGGTTGAAGTAATCAAGTAGTGACTACAAGAGGAGGTCAACCTTTACCTTCTGATCAAACTTAATCCCATGGTCATCCACTCGTTTAAAGTTTGCTATCATTGTTGAATAATGATCTCGCACACTTCCACTAGTCATCATGGTTTTGGTGATTGTAGCCAACATATTTTGCATAGCTGAACTGCTAGGAGTAGTAAACATGCCATCAAGAGTCCAAAACATTTTTGCTCCACTCTCAGGCATGTTTACTTGTTTCTACAAGTGATTAATGAGACTGGCCAAAATGTAGTAGTGAACTGCAACATTCGCCTTCTCCTAATTAGAAAATTTCTTCTTTGTTTCCTTAGAAGCATTTTCTTCAAGTTGTGTTGGCTTAGGGGTAGTCAGGACAAATGTTGCAGAATAATATCCAAATTAGTTTTCCATTATTTGTAGTTTGTACCATCCAGAGGCTTTTGACTCAAGATAGTAGCTAACGGATTGAAAGACGACATTTTCTGGAAAAATTAAAACACACAATTTACAATCATACAATAAACATATTAGTTGCAAGTAGATTCCTTAACTACTTTTGTTCATTGTTACAATTCTTTAGTTATCCTTACAAGGCTTACGTTGGGTAAGTTACTTGTACAAAACTGAAATTGTTATTTGGATCTTTGGTGCCATTACCAGAGCCTCGATTAGAGGGTTAATAATTTTACCAAAATTTGAATGTAATTAACCATCGTTTTAATTTCAAAAGTTATCTTTAGTATCCAAGCACTGCTGATGTTGGGTCATACAATACTTTACTAAAAAAATTGAACTTGTTGAGGTCCAATCAAATAAAATCCGGTCATCCTTATCCAACAGGGCTTCACATGACCATTTTATTAATGGATCCACAATGGAGCTTAGAGATTTAAAAATTAATATTTTAATTTAAAACCTTAACCCATTCAATATTTTTGTTACAAGGATTTTTTTATAAATAAAACTCAATCCAATCATTACTCTAGAATTTGAAATTCATGATGATCATTAATTTGAATGCAAAATCATTTTTAAAATAATTAATCCAATCATTAATCTAGAATTTGAAATTCATAATGCTCATTAATTTGAATTCAAAATCAATTTTTAAAATAATTGATCCAATCATTAATCTAGAATTTGAAATTCATAATGATTATTAATTTGAATTCAAAATCAACTTTTAAAATAATTAATCCAAACATTAATCTTGGACTTAATTAAAAGGCTTGGACTTAAGTCTTAAGTATATGTGGTTGCATTAAATAAATAGAGAGAGTTTTGTCACCCATAATAATTCTACTCAATTAAAATAGAATTATCTCTGATAAAAAATACCCGTGATATAAAAAAAAATCAACAAATGGATGAATGAATTAAATTAGGGAATATAAGAGGAAGAGGATAATTTCTTTTTTAGAATGAAAAGCATTTGAAAAAAGTGTAATTCATCTTTGCCTTGCTTGAAAAAATAAAATTTAAGTGAAATCAAATGTTTGAAAGAGTAAAAGTATTAGAAAATGGGGTGGGAAGGAGAGTAGTAATCCCCTTTAAACCTATTGGTACTTATATGGGTATCCATTAAACGGGTACTCATGAAATTTATATATATCCATGACCATACATATCAATGAATATTTGGGAAAAAAAATAAAAATAATACAAATTAATAAATTAATTTGAAATCTGGGGCAGTTTGGAAACAAATTTGAAAAATGGGGCACTCAAACACGCTTGGATTGGGCGTGTTTAAACAGACCTAAATCAGGCGTGTTTCAGTACCTCGGTTCTATTTAAAGCACTTGTCCTGGCCCATTGGTTCATAGGTAATACAGCCCGAAAAATTAGGTTTTTACCATTGTTATTATTTGACATTCTCTGTAAAAATTGCTTAGCCTTCTCTCTAGAGTTTGTGAGTGGATTAGTTCTGCAGCGAAGCTCTGCCAACAAGTAAATGATTTACTTTTTTTTGTCAATTATTTAATGTGTTATATTATTTAATTAGAAAATTGTTAGGGCCATATGAATTTGTTAGCGACATAGATGTTAGGTTCATAGAAAATTGTTAGGGTGTAGGTTGGTTTAATGTGTAGGATTTATGGTTTAGTGTTGGGTTAAAGATTTAGGGCTCAGGGTTTAGGGTATAGTGTTTATGGTTTATGGTATGTGTTTAGGGTTTAGGGTGTTTGATTTAGGGTTTAGGGTTTATGGCTTAGGGCTTAGGTTTTGGGGTGTGTTTTGTAGGGCTTATGTTTCAGTGTTTAGCGTTTTGGGTGGTTGGTTTATGGTTTAGGGTTGATTGTTTTAGGGTTTATGTTTTGGTGTTTATGGGTTCATGCTGGTTGTTGGAGGGTTTAGGGTTTAGGGTTGGGGATGTTCTGTTTAGGGTTTAGGGTTTATGTTTGCTAGTTTAGGGTTTAGAGGGCTTGTTTTAGGGTTTATTGTATTGTTTCTTAATATTTGAAGTTGTTGTTTTTGTTGACTGTAGGAAATGAGTTCAGGTGGTGAGGAGTGTGCTCGTGTTGTGTTATTTTTCAATGGAAGGAAAGTTGAAAGGCAACGGGGTGTTGTCTTTGAAGGGGAGAAAATGCCGACACATATCAAGCGAAACCCAACATTAGGTGATTTGCATGAGAAGATATGACAGAAATTAGGTCTAAATCACAACCAATGTATCACTTTGCTGATGACAAGATTATGACAACATGAACAATACATGGGGTTTCAAATACTGGATGATGAAGACTTGGAAATGGTAATTGAATAATTTTTGAAGCAGGCAAGGAAGGATATTTTAGAGTTGTACGTGGATTTTACTGCAGCAGAGGATGTTGTTTTACCCACGAGGTTAGTCGCTTTTAATTCTGCAGATATTGCATCATCATATGGTGCTGTAGGTGTAAACGTGTCTGTGGAAGATTCACATGAACCAACTTGGGTTATGGATGACGATGAAGAGGATAACGATGATGAAAATATCGCAATGTAAGATCGTCTTCTTCAGGAGGATGCTAGTGCGTCAGATAATGATGAAGATGATGGTGTGCATGCAACTACATTCCAACAAGACACTAACGTGGGGTCGTCTCAAATCCGTCATCATCCGGACGTTGGATCAACGCAATCAGAACAACCTGTTGAAGGTATGTTACCTGACTTAAATGAATGATGAAGTGGTCTGATATTTGTATATGTGTTATAGTATTTTAGTTTGCATGATATGTTTATTCAACTGTTTTGTATTTAAAGGTGGTGCGGTCATTCCTTTTTGGGATGAAATTCCACATTACACATATATTGATTGGAATCATCCAAGGGAAGAAGAATCTTTTACCGGTTCTGCTTCGGGTTCAGGTTCAGTGCAAGGTCCATGGAAATTAGGGGACGATTTGTTTGTTAAACAGGAAATTCCATCCAAAAAGGACACACAAATTGCAATTAACCGGAACCTGATGAGGGAGCATCAAGAAGCATTTGTGGTTGAGAGCAAGCCTAACAAGTTTACCATGAAGTGTGTTGCTCACAATGATTGTTGCCCTTGGAGGCTTAGGGTATTTAAACCAACATACGGTGAGAAGTGAGTTATTTCAAGATGGGGTGGAAAACACAATTGCCTGAATGACCATATTACACAGGGTCACAGATAGCTTGATGTTAATGTTATTGCTTCACTTGTAGTAGGTATGTACTTAATATTTTAGCTTTATATGACAAATATTATTTTTTTAAGGTTTGTTGTTAATATGAATGTTACAATTTCAGTTTTAGGAATAGTTAAGGAGGAACCGGGCGTGTCAATTGCATTAGTTCAGGAGAGGATCACCAATACGTATGGATTTAAAGTTTCATATAGAAAGGCCTGGTATGCAAAGCAGAGAGCAATGGCAATGATTTATGGGGATTGGGAAGAATCTTATGCATTTTTGCCCAGGTGGTGCAACTACATGCTTCGTTTTTCACCAGGTTCTTTTTTTGATATTTAAACAAATGCTTACTTTATGGCACATCGACTAGTACGGGCAAAACGTGTGTTTCAGCGCATGTTTTGGACTTTTAGACAGTGTTGCGAGGCTTTTAAATTTTGCAAACCCATCATTCAAATTGATGGGACTCACTTATATGGCAAGTATAAAGGAAAATTGTTGATTGCCACGAGTCAGGATGGAAATAATGAATGTTTACCACTGGCATTTGTCATTGTTGAGGGGGAGACGTTGGAAGCTTGAGAATACTTTCTTGCTGACATTCGCTTCCACGTTACCCAAATGCAAAATATATGTCTCATTTCAGATCGACATTAGAGCATAATATATGCTGTAGAGAATCATGCCAGTTGGCAACCACCTTTTGTGCATCACGTGTTTTGCCTTCTTCATATTGCTAGCAATTTTAATCAAAGGTTCAAGAATGTAAGATTGAAGAAGACCCTCATGACTTTAGGTATGTTAACAATTATTTGTAATTTATTAAGCTGACATAAATGTGTACCCCAACTACTGTTAGTGGTATTATAATTGTGCAGGTTATACTCCTTCTATGCTTGACTTTGACATAGCATTTGCACGATTCCGTGATACCAGTCCTGAGGTTGCAAAATGGATTGACAACATTCCTAAGGAAAAGTGGACACGTGCATATAATGTGGAGGGGAGAAGATATGGCCATATGACAACAAATTTGTCTGAATCAGTCAACAGGGTGTTCAAGGGAGCAAGGAACATGCCTATCACTGCTCTAGTGAAGCATACGTACAGCCGATTGGTTCATTATTTTGTATGCAGGGGTCAGGTGGCTGCTTCACAGCTTCAGCATTCACAACGACATTGCAAAAATGTCGTTGATGCTTTGAGGCATAATTAGACCCTTGCTACATGCCATAATGTACGCATATATAACATTGAGCAAACATTATTTAAGGTGGACGACGGCTAGGACAGGTCATATTCAGTAAACCTGACTGAGCGTTTTTGTCAGTGTGACAAGTTTAAGGCCTTCAAATGCCCTTGTAGCCACGCCGCAGCAGCTGCTTTACAGGTCCGTCAGAATCCTTTTCAGTATGTGGATGATGTCTTCTTGGTAAACAACTTGGTTCAGGCTTATTCATTGCCTTGGCAGCCAATTGGTAATGAACTTGCTATTCCACCGAGTGAAGATCCAGTTATTATACCTGACAGGTCAATGTTGCGTGCAAAGGGTCGTCCAAGGTCCATTAGAATACATAATGAGATAGAAAAAGTCGAAACATCTCAGAGACTTCCTAAATGCGGTCTTTGCAAGCAAGTTGGACATAATCGTAGAGCTTGTCCTACTTGGGGTGGTGTTTTATGATTTTGTAATTATGTTTGATTTATTAGTGGTATGTTAAATGTATTTCATTTATAAATTGTATTACCCCTGTATTTGGTTGACAAAGGTGATATTATGCATCATGTTTTGCTTGTCATTACACGTATGTCGATCACGTTTTAAAAATGAAATACTAAATAACCAATTAGGTGGACGAAGCCAAGCACCCTAATAAATAGGGCGTGACTGAACACGCCTAACAAATAGGGTGTGACTAAACAGGCCCAAGTAGGGTGTTACTGAACACGCCCAAATAGGGTGTGACTGAACACGCCTAACAAATAGGGCGTGGCTGAACACGCCCAAGTAGGACGTCATTGAACACGCCTAACAAATAGGGCGTGGCTGAACATGCCCAAGTAGGTCGTCACTGAACACGCCCAAATAGGGCGTGACTGAACACGCCTAACAAATAGGGCATGACTGAACACGTCTAAGAAATAGGGCGTGACTGAACACGCCTAACAAATAGGGAGTGACTGAACACGCCCAAATAGGGCGTCACTGAACACACCCAAATAGGGCGTCACTGAACATGCCCCTATATAAGTCAGACACTCCCACTCCCACACAACATACCTCCGCAATCAAAATTCAATCTGAATACTATGGCATTCTTAGGAGAAACAAGCAGTCAGACCATTGGTAACTCCAAATTAGCATTCATTTTTCCAAATGGATCAATGAAACACAATGAAACTGGTGTTTCTTTTCAATGTCCTACTCCAATACCAATGCAAGTGCCTAATGAGTGTTCTTTTCAGACACTCAAGAGTAGGATACACGGCACCCTTCTACTAACCAATGACAATTTTGCTGATGAAATCTATTACCGACAGCCATCCCTACATGCAGGTCAGCAATATTTTTTTCATTCTCTACAACTCACAAATGATGATGATGTTTGCACAATGTTAATGTGCCATGACCAAATGTCAAGTGTTCGCCCTATAAAAATATTATGCACCATCAATAGAACAGCCAATCGTCCCTACACATGATGCAATGCTATATTACAACGGCAAGTGGAACATACCACGACAAGGCGGTTATGTGGGTTATTCATTCACTGGAACAAATCCAATAAGGTTTGAAATTCCTTCAGGATGCAACATTGAAACACTGAAGGATGTCACCAAGCAAGTTACGCTTGTTGGGGTTCCCCCTTATGAAATCCACAACTCACAGGTGGTTAGAAAATTGTTTTTTCGCCAGCCAGCCCACTAAGCTTATTCAGACAAGACAATCGAATGTCACATAAAAGAGTTGATAAGCGATGAAGATGTGTTAAAGATGTTGGCAAAATTGAACTACTGGAAATGTTTTTGTCCAATTGAGATTTTAGCTATTTTTAACAAACCAGTTACCGAAATTGAATGATTAATTTTATTAAGTAGTTTTTATGAAGTTTGCTTATCTTCAATTGTTACTATTTGCCTCTGATATCAATTACTATTATTCACGTGTTAGTAATTGTTAATATGTCGACTGATTAAGAAAATTGTTACAAAAAAATGTTTGAAACTTCATAAGTAACTTAACAAATAAAATCTATTACAAATTAAAATTAAAAAACACAAAGGTGCAAAAACTAAGACTCCGATGGTCACTAATAATGACACGCTTGACGATCAGGTAGCCTCCGTCTACGTGGTTGCGGAGAAGGGTCTGGATGAGAAGGGCTTGCCTCATAAGGGTCTATAGATAGGGAGGTGGACATGGAGTGGCCTGCTCTGGAGATGAGGGCCGGGTCTGCTCAGCAGCTGGGGTGGCATATGATACATCTGATGGCCAGCCCCCATAACCTCCTGCAAAATAATCAAGCTGCGAGAGCATATCGTCAATGTCAACACCAGTCCACTCTGTAGGAGCTACGTCACTACTGGTCCCAACATCCGTTGATGCCATCGCCATTGCAGTAGCCATATATACAGGTTGCGTCTGCGAGGCAGGCGGTGGAGGCGTATGACTTTTCATGTTGAATCCCTCGCACCCCGTACCCCCCTGCTGAGTGGACTCGTAATACAAGGGCTGGCTGCCGTATGTCGATGCTATAAATGGAGGCCTAACCCAACCCGAAGTGTAAGGACTGAGAGCTGTAATGGGCTTAGGAACATGGCGCATCTGTTTTTGTTGACGCTCTAGCCCACGTCCCTCCTGTCTTCGATGGGCAACGACAACAGACACTTGTGGCTCCTCCTGAAGCTGTGTTTCGGGTGCATGTGCCCCTGCCTCCTCTAGGCGACAACTCTGAATATAGACATTATGCGATTGACCTCATCCTGCGCCCTAAACCCTAATCCACACACCCTAAACACTAAACCATTAACCTAAACCCCTATCAACCCTAAACCCTAATCCACACACCATAAACACTAAACCATTAAACTAAACCCCATCAACCCTAAACCCTAATCCACACACCCTAAACCCTAAG
>CM023941.1:8667338-8721763 GCA_013407115.1 Glycine latifolia
TATATATATATATATATATATATATATATAAAGTATATAATTTTATCTTATTTTACATGTATCAAAGTATCAACTGCTTCATCAATTAATTTTAGCAAGGGCCTCAAACCACACAACAGACGCATCTAACCCCATATATTAAACAAGTTATGAATTAGGGCTGTGCACGATTTGTGTTAGGTATTCTTGGAGTTTTTGATTGAAGTCAGTACGTATATAGAACCAAAACTGTGCATAGATTCCGATGGGGAGCTTCCCAATGTCACGACCCTTAAAATAGGGGCCGCAGACTCCGAATTTGCAGCGCCGTTTATAACCTTTATTTTTTCTCCCCTCCTTTTGGCTCTTTATGCTTTTAAAACCTAATTTTATTTTATTTTATGGGTATGGCCTACTTGGACTATCATGTATATGCATATGTATTGGATATCATTGTTAATTAAATTAAACTATGACAACCAACTCCATATATTCAAATTGGGCGACACACTAATGAATAGAAAACTTTGGATTCCCATCCTCACGTGATGTGGCCTCAAAATCTGGGATGTTTTTTTTTTTTTTGGGTTAAAAGCTTAATATTGCTGCCACCGCACTATCTGCTGAAAAACTAGTTTCCTAAAATGTTAATTATTTTTTCCACCTTAGGCTATAATACTTACATCAGAGAGTCTTGGTTTCATATTGCTTTGTTTTGTTTCTTCAGATTTTTTGCTCTCCCTTTAGCTTTTCTCCTTTTGTCAAGCCTTTATTTATTTATTTTTTACTTCTTTTGATGATTATGGAATGTGGAATAGCGTTGATTCATATTATGTTCTGTGGGCTGTTGTTTCAAAGTCTTTTGAGTCAGATGATTGGCATCTTTCTTTGCAAATCATGCATTCATGGTAACTATGAACAAAATCTACGACACTAGCTAGTTTTATTATGTATGTGTATAAAGGGAACAATATGATAGTTGTTGAAACAGATCATTCAGCTTCATGTAATAAATTACCAAGTGGTGTACTGAATTATAAACATAAAATAGGATTGGAAAATATTAATAACGTAAAATGAAGCCATTTGTACAAGAAAACCAAATTGTATATTTGACATTTTAAAATTGAATAGATGTATAGATGGTGGGATTGATTATAAGATTTCAATAGCTTTTCAATCCATCATATTACAAACATTAAATTGTATATATGTGTATGGTACCCACATTGCACCACAATCTATAGATATGGATGAATTTGTTTAATTATATATTGGTAGATGTATTACAGGAAAAATATTCATTTGATTTTTATAATTGCATAAATTTTACCTTTTAGTTCCTACACTTAGCAATGATATCTTTTAGTCTTGTATAAGCACTTTCAAATCCTTTTGATCACTATGAATACACAATAAAAATGATTAAAAGGTAAATTTCCGTAATGGTATCTACCAAAAGTGTTTATACAAAGACTAAAATGAATATTTTTAAGTGTAAAAACTAAAATGTAAAGTTTTGTATGTCCAAATTAAATGAGTAATTTTTCCTAAAATGTATAATTTAATTGTAAAATCATTAGGTTTGAACGGGTGAGTGAAGAAAAAGAAAAGAGAGATCACAGTAAACTTGAGTATATATGTGTATTGGAACTATCAGTTAATGGTATATATAAAAGAATATTCTAAATAGAAAATTTATGTAAATTTAAATTTTCATCCTGATGAACTTGGTGTGAGCAATATAATCCATCAACAACAACACTTAAAAAACTAATTAAAAATAAATCTGCTGAATTTTATGCACATTCGAGCTCATTTATACTAAGAAACATAAAATTCCATTGGATCCATCAATAAACTGCACGTAATATCTCATTTCGATGAATACCCGATATATATTTACTATATGTACTGCAGAAAGAAAAAAAAAAAAACCAAAAGAGAGATATAATCCTACACGTTAGGGCTTCAGTGTCACGTGTTCTAAGCATATAACAAAATCATTTGATTACATATAAAAACGTATACTATTAGTTTAGAACATACATAACTTAACCGTGCTTAGAGCGTGTGGTCTCTGCACAATGGAAGCTTGCGGTCTCTGCAATCCATCAACATCTTGTTCCTGCGTACATTATTTTGCTTCTGTCAAGTCCTGCCACTCAAAACCTAAATCCTAAGAGTAGTTAAAATATGGATATTCTAATAGTATTAAAACTTTTTTTTGGTCACATCATATATCATATTAACTACAGTGTCACATAGAATAAGACTATGACATACTTTAGTTTGATGTAGTGTTGAGAAATATACTTAGAGTAAATTATACAAATTTTCACTTATTGTACTTAAATTATAACTGATAGCTCTTTAATTTCTCTCTCTCCTTTGTATGTATATATGAGAAGAAAAATAAAATAAATTAATATTAATAAAAAAATATCGATAAAAAATAGAATATTAAATTAATGTTTGTTTAAATTTTTTCTAATAGTAGATTTTATTTCTAGTTTTATACATAAATTTAACAATAAATATTTTTTGGAACTTTCATTTATCAAATATTATAATTTATTAGAAATTAAATAATTATGTAAAAAAAAAATTCTGTCCCATATAATGCATGCATTTCCAGATCCATCCCACGGGAGAAGTGTCCAATATTATATAAATTAGGGATTATTTTATAAGGTTACAGAGTAGATGGTTAATATTGGTATAATATCTTGAAATTGGGTGGATTTTCTCATATTTTTCAAAACATAGGTATTTCTAGTTTTTAAGTTGAAAAATTGCAACACACTATAATGTATACTCCTTAAAATTAGATCGATGAAACACACGAGTCTCACTAAATAATTTAGCTAGATTTTACTCTCTACATAGTAGGTTTCACTTTATATTTAAAACGACCTACCAACATATATTTCAACAAATAATAAAATGATGTTTGAGAGTATATTCCTATAAGTATTTCTAACACGGGTACTTCGTGAGTTACTTAAAATTAAGTAACATTACTCAATAAAATTTTATTGCTGGAGCAAATGATTGGGTAACGTGTTACTTAATTCATTTTCATCAATTAAAGAATCATTTTCAATTATAAAATTTAATGTGATTGAAGTTAAGCACTTTAACAACTTTAGTATTAAAATAAATTTAATATAGGACTTCCAAATTTAAGATAAATAACTTATTTAAACTGTCTGCATTATATATGCGCTAACATTCTTTGAATTGAGAAATCATTTGAATAATTATTTTTCACAAACAGAATAATCACAAATAATCCTTTGTCAAGTGATGTTAACGACAATGTCGACAAAATATTCACGTTTCACAAGGGAAATAGATTCATTTTGCAATAATTCAAATACAAGAATTAATAATTTAAACCGAAGACGACTTGCAAATTCCTAATTTACACTAAGTATAATTTTTCTCAAAAAAAAAAAAAAAAAAAAACGAATCTAGAGCCACATGATAGATTGACTTTGTTAATTAGTCTGTTTGACAGAAGATTTGCCGACTTTTATTTCCTCGTTCCACTTATATGAGTTTCCAATAGTATTATAGAATATTATTTGAATCTGTTTGACCCACTCACGGTGCTGCCTATTATTTAGATTGACTATTAATGAAAGATTCTATTGCTTTTATTACTTTTTTGAAACGCAAACAAATGCTAGACTGAAGCAATCGAAAACTTCGGCACGGAATTAGCGAAGTAATTTATGTCTAAGAGTGTTCACACAAACAAATGCAATGTGATGCATTAGCATGCCTATCATTTTGCGCCTAAAAAAAAGTTCACCCCATTGATAATTTTCTTTTGTTCGTATTTTTTTTAATTCAAGATATTTTTTTGGTAAAAAGTTGAAGATAATTTGTTGAGATATTAAGATGAGAAAATAGATTATGCATTAATAGTTTAAAGTCATTTTATACCATTATTTAATTACAACTTATTATGTATGATAAATTTATTAATGTTTAAGATAATTATTTTAAAAATTATATCAGCTTAAAGGTTTTTCAATGCGTGGCTACAAGAATTGGGATTTAAAGGTTTTGTTAAAGAGTCTTTTGATATACTACAAGTACATGGATGAGGGGCATATGTCCTTAAAAAAAATTGAGGATGTTGAAAGGAGACATAAAAAGATGGAATAAGGAAGTCTTTGAGAATGCTCAAGTTCAGTATGATGATCTCATGGCTCAAATCAAGGAGTTGGATCTTAAAGGTGAATTGGAAGATTTGAATTAAAGAGGAGATGGCTCAAAGGGGTGACCTTTTCCATGAACTTTGGAAGGTATCCAAAAGACATGAAGCCATTCTTCAACAAAAGTCTAGATCTTGTTGGCTATAAGATGTCGATGTGATGCATTGCATTTCATAGAATATTTTGCATAGAGTTTTTAGTTAATTCCAAGCATTTTATTGTTTATTTAGGATTCGATTTGTTTATAATTCTCCATTTTTCCATTTCTAGACTTTGTTACGCATTTTGGTACTTTTAGCTCTAGAGAAACACATTTGTAGGATGGTTTGGACCTTAGAAGTTGAAACTTGGAGATTTGGAAAGTTATAGGGAGCTAGAAAGCCCTTATTGAAAGAGTTGAATGACCAAGTCTTGAAAAATGGAAGAAAATTGAAGAAAACGAGAGGCAGAAGAGACCCTAAGGGGTTTATGGTGCAGGCCACAAACTTGGGGATGCGGATTTGAAGGAAGCATAAAGAGTAGGCACCATAGGGGTGCTGCTGTGCGAACCACAACCATGTGGGTGTGATCAAAAGTAGTTTTTTTTTATGGATTTTATGTTTTATATCTAGTTGGGCTTGAACCCTAATTGTACTTTGGCTTTAAATAAGCATTTTAGGGTTATAAAAACGTTTCAAAACTTTTACTAATTGACGGCACAACGCAAGAGCTTAAGGATTCCTCTTCTTCTCTTCTATTTTTCAGTTTGATGTCTTCCTTTTATCTTTTAGATTTTATTCTCGCACACATGTGTGAGTAGTCATCTTTATTCTAGGATTTAAGCATAATCCTTGACAATTGTTAATGTCAATTAATCCTTTTTGAGGTTCTATGTAATTCATACATTTTAATTCTTGTCTTATTATTTTATACATGTTGACACTTAGGGATGAAACAAAAGGTAAACTTATGTGTTGGAACTATAAGAGGTGAAGTTAGATTTTGATTCATGATCGTAGGATTAATCCTAGGTGGGTAAAGAGCATAAAAAGTTTAATTGAACAAAGCACCATGACAGTAGGGGAAAATTAAACTAGACACATCTTTGTTACTTGGAAGAGAACGGAGATTACCTTGGATTAATTCACCATAGAAAGATAATTAAGAAGAACCTTGAATTGATAGATTAATTAAATAAGAGTTTTTGTACGAAACCCCCAATCCTGGAATTTCCCCAAATCTAAATTTTATCCTATTTGAATTATTGCCTCATCTTTATCTTTTGGATCAAAATTTCTAAATCTTTCTTAAATCAAAATTTAATCTTTTGCCAATTATTTTGATTTTTATCTAATTGTGATAATTGCTAAGCCAAAAGTGAGATCCCTGTGGATTCGATATTTTATTATTTGACGACAACTATGCACTTATGATTTTCTCACATCAAGTTTTGGAGCCATTGTAGGGGACAGTGGTTTCTTGGTTTGATGATTATTTTCATTTTTAGTAGAAATTAAATAATTATTCTCATCTTATTTCTTATTCTATTTTTATTTTTCATTTTCTTCTTTTTCAAACTTCACGATTTTCTACTCTTTGGCAGGAACTTCTTTAGTTGTATGCCCAGGTTACCATGGCTTGAAGAACCAGTTGAAGGAGACCCTAAGATAGAAAGAACCTTCCAAAAAAGGAATAAAGAGAAAAGTAAAGAGTAGTGAAACCTGTAGAAGAGTCACCTACCATGTTTGATAATCAACAAAATCGGCCTTTGAAGGATTATTTTGCGCTTATAGCCTACAAATTTCTAGCTCAAAATGATGGAGTTAGAGCTACTATATCAACACCTTTAATCACTATGTTGGAGCATAATTAGCGATTAACCATCAAAGGACCTAAATGACAACAAAGGTGGCAGAGGAGATAAAGCTTCGCATGTTTTCTCTGACTCTTAAAGATAAAGCAAATAAATGGTTGAGGCGCACACCAATTGACTCGATTGCCACATGAGCCTTGTGTCAACAAACCTTCTTGGTTCCCTTGCTTAAGCGTGTCTTGATGTGCGCTTTAAATGAGGAGAGGCAGAAGTTGAAATTTTTGAAGATCAAAAGGTCTTGCTTAAGCGTGAGTAACATCATGCTTATGTGAGGAGAATCAGAAGATGCCTTGAAAGGAATTAGAATGCCTCACTTAAGTGAGATGTTACTTATGCTTAAGCAAGGTAGTCACGACAAGCCCAAGTCCATATCAGAATATAAAGGACCCAAGGTCTAATTGAGGGGGCATTTTGGTGTATTTTAAGAGCAGCTTTCTGTCAAATAATAGAACCATTCTTAGGGCTCTATGTTTAGTTTGATTACGCGTTTGTAGGATTGTTTTGGCCATTGTAATCAAGCTATGAGCAACTAATCTCCTCATCTATTAGGGTTGGAAAGGCTGAACCTAATTTCATTTAATACTATTTTTTAATACACTTATTTAGTTTTATTATTATTCTTTTTCTCTTAATGTTTATTTTAGACTGATCACTTATTATTTGATCTTAGGAATTGATAGTTTAGTCAATAGACATTTGTTTGATTCTTGAATTGAAAGAATAACTGTTTGGGATTGATTCTATACATAGGTCATACTAATTAGGCTCCGTGATTCTTAAACATTATGTTAGTTGCTTAGGTTGATTTGCCAAGACTTTGGGAATTAATTTAAATAACTTAGAGAACCCTTTCTTCTGTATCTGTATGAATCGATATTATTACATTCCAAAATTCCTTCCCGAAACTCTTTTGCCTAAGACATTAGGGTTTAGAATATAACTATGAATTGGGGATAAGTTGCATGAATAACTCGATTAATTAATATTATTGCATTGTAAAAGGGGGAAACCAAGTCCAACCTTAGCTATTCAAACCATCAATTTCTCACAAAAACACTGTGATCATTCTACTATTATTCTATTTTAATTATTTGCATTTATTCTTATGTTGTTCTTTTGGTATTCAAATTCAAACCATTGAGATGTACTTTTACAAACCTTAGTCTTTTAATTGGAATTTCCCTGATAACCACTAGTCCTTTGGGAGATGACTTGATTACAGGTCCTTATACTATTTTGAAACTTGGTTTCACTTGACCACACGAAAAATCCCTAACAAAAAGCACACCCTCTAACACGATGCCAATACCAATTACTTCCATAAATTGGTAAATTGGAGGAGGAAAAAAATGACATCAAATTGGTATTGATGGATGGTGTGTGGGAGGAGCACTTGGACAAGATTATGAGAGGAGTCAAAAAAAATTTGCAAAAAATATCCAAGAAGAAAGT
Source organism: Glycine latifolia (assembly GCA_013407115.1). Taxonomy (NCBI): domain Eukaryota; kingdom Viridiplantae; phylum Streptophyta; class Magnoliopsida; order Fabales; family Fabaceae; genus Glycine; species Glycine latifolia. Next base: position 8,674,851 of record CM023941.1, read on the forward strand.
GTTACGAAGGTAAAGGTAAGGGTGGTCAACTTTGAGACTATCCATGAAAGAGTTAATGTTGGTCGTGTGGCCCCTTTCTGGAGGATGAGATTAAGAATGTCTTTTGGAATTATAGGAGTGATAAGAGCCCTGTGTCAGATGGTTATAACTTCAATTTCATCAAGAACTTTTAGGACATGTTGAAAGGGGATATTTGTATAATGTTTAATGACTTACATTCTTTTGGAGTGATCCCTAGAGGAGGAAATGCTTCTTTTACTACTCTTATTCAAAAAATGGAAAATCCTAAAGGTCTAGATTATTTTAGATCAATTTCCATGATTATTTGTTTGCACAAGATGCTTGCTAAAGTTCTATCCTCAAGGATTAAGAAGGTTTTACCCAAAGTTATCAATGAAAGCCAATCAGTCTTTCTTGGAGGTAGAAATATGTTGGATGAAGTCATTGTTGCAAAGATGATAATACATGAAGTGAAGATTAAAAAGCAAAAAATGTGGGATATTAAAGGAAGATTTTGAAAAGGTGTATGATTTGGTTAGATAGGAATTCTCTTATTTTGCCACAAAGAAATTGGGAATTGGAGAGAAATGGATTAAAGTGTGCTTGGAGTTTTCCTCTATGTCAATACTTGTTAACAAGATCTCGACCGAGGAGTTCATGATGTATAAGGAGTTTTCCTCTAGCTGCATTCCTTTTTTCTGGTGGTAGTCGACTGATTGGTGACTTTGATGAGGAAAGCGGTGAATCTTGATTTTCTAAAAGGTGTTTCTTTAAGGGAAAATAGAGTGCATGTATCTTTACTATAATTCGTGGATGACCCAGTTTATTTTCTTGAAATCGGACTTGCAATTCGTTATGATCCTCAAAAGCATTTTGGGGATGTTTCACCTTGCATCTAGGTTAAACATTAATTTTGTGAAGGGAAAACTCATTGATGTTGGCATGGCGGAGAAGGAGATTAAGTGTTATGCCAAATTACTTAATTGCCAATTGTTGTTCACCCTATTTTTGTTTTTAGGGATTCCAATTTGCATAAATCCTAGAAGAATGGATGTTTGCCAATCAGTGGTGGATAAATTTAAAAGGATGTTAGCCTTATGGAAGAACAATATCTCTCTTAAGAGGGAGGGGGAATTTGTCTCATTAACTCGGTATTCACTTCCATTCCATTGTTCTTTATGTCATTCTTTAAATTACCTAAGGTGATGGAATCTTCTTTAGTTATTATTCAAAGATCATTTTTTGGGGGTGAGATGGGGGTGCGAGAAAAGTAGCTTGGGTGAAGTGGGAGGATGTATGTAAGGCAAAGTCTAGAGGGGGCTTGGGTATTGGGGAGTTTGGAATTTTCAATAAGGCTCTTGTAGGTTAGTGGAGGTGGAGGTATATGAACAAGGGTAAGGTATTTGAGCTAGGGTACTTATATCGAAATATGGGGATTGTAATCTTTGGTGGGTGGGATCAGGGTCTACTAAAGGTTAATTGTGGTGGAGGGATCTAGGTTTAATGACTAGTGTCAGAGAGTCTAATAGTTGGTTTGAGGAAAAAGTGATGATAAATATGAGTGATGGTAAGAATATATCATTTTGATATAAGATTTGAATAATTTGTACTTGATCACGACCATTTTCGTGGTAATCAGCACCACCATAATAAAAGTGATAACAACCCTCCAGAACGACATCAAGATTCAACAATGATCGTGGTTAAATCATGAGAGTCGTGGTTAATTCATGAGGGTCATGATCAACCAAGAGGGGTCAATTCATGAGGACCACTGTCAATTCATAAGGACAATGATCAACTCATGAGGGTCATGGTCAACCATGAGGGCCATGGTCAATCCATAATGGCCCAAGGCTTTAGCGTCACTTCGAACCACAGTTGTGGTACGCCTTTTCGTGCAGATATCTTTAGGATCTACATATAGGTCTCTAGGCTTTGCAAAATTCATTCTTAGTTTATTCTTTAGTTTTACTCTTATCTTTTTACGAATTTGAGAGAATTTTGAGGGCTTTTAGTTTACTTTTTATAGGATTTTGATTTTTGCTGTAATCATGAGTGGCTAGTCCCCCTAGTCCGGGGGTTATGATGTAACTGTCCAAATGTACTTCTCTCCTTGTTCTTAGTGAAATTCCTCATTTTTTTATGTTAATTAATTATCTTGCTTATTTTACTATTTATTTGGAATTGACAATTCTAATACTCAATCGATTGCATAGTAGTGATCATCTGCATGTAATTGGTAGATCTAGGTAGAGAATATTTTACACCAAATTGCATGATCAAATTGTTTGGATAATCTCTGATAGATTAGTTAATCATTAATTAATGATCCCTAAAATTGGTTTTACCTTTGACTTAAATTGATAGATCCATAATCATTGGGGTATTGATTTAAGGCATGAAGCATCTTCTAACCTTGATCATAGACTTTAGTTGATTTTGGGAATCAATAATTAACTAGGGAAGGAATTTCATTAGGACTGGATTTGGGGGAAAATTGGTACTAGTGAGTCATAACCAAAACCTCCATTTACATTTGTTTGTTTGCTTTCTTATAAAAACCAAAACCATAAAAATATTTAAATCCTTTTTTTAATCATCTCTATTGTTAGTTTAATAAACTTGACTAACTTGGAATACAACTGGTCCTTTGGGTTTGATATCCAAATTTTTGAGTTCATTGTTACTATTGTGCATGGTACACTTGCCTTTGTGCGAGCCTAACATATTTTACACATCACTGAGGGAAAAGTGTAACTTACCATCAATAACTTTTCACAATTGGCTTTTAGATATAAGGAAATGCTTGAATTCTCTTTGATAGGTGTATGATCCAGTAGTATACAGGCAACATAGGGTTAGGTGGCTTATAGTTGGGCACTTGATATGTGGTGTGTTAGATAGTGCTAGTTTATTTTGTTTCTAAGGCAGTAGTGCTTTAACCAGTACTTGAGTTTTTTTGGTTTCATATAGTTGTGTCATTGGTGCATGGTGTAGGGTTCGTGTAGAGTGTTCTAGATAGGGTCTAGTTGTAACATGGTTACTATTTATTTATGGATGTGCACTCATTAATATATAGTAACCACATGACTGGGAGGGTTACTTGTTGTTGGAAGCAATCTAGCTCTTCTTTGTTGTTATACTGGTATTGCTCATACTTTTTCCTATTATGAATATTTTTTTTTGAGCAAAAAAAGTTACACTCTATTCTCACCCCTTATTTTGTTTTAACCCAACAGTTAAAGATGAGTTTAAATCCAAAAGAGTTACTTTTATGTGTTTGTGTGTGTGTGTGATCTTTCTATTATATACATGTTAAGATACAATTCAAATACTTTTCTTCCTTTAGATCTCTTTTTGTTGCATCATACAAAATAATTATTGTATTATTTATATAAAAATTGTGATTTTATTTTTATCTTTGGCAATCACATCTATGTCCTCTTATTTCAAAGGGTAAAATAGGTAATATCAATTGTTGATTAAAAAAATAATAGTTCATATTATATGTTCATGCATAACAAATCATGCATTTCTTAGAATATCAATTATTGATTCTCTCATTAATAATTAAAATTGCTTATTTTATCCTTATCTATTTATAATATATAAATTCTAAGCTATAAAACAATATGGTTACACGTCAAAATCATATTTTTCACCAAATCTTGTCTTATCCAATTCATCATCGCTCGTCCAATTCTAACTCTCACTCACTTGACAAAAAAATTAAAAGCTATGTATACAAAAAAAAAATATAAACATATCAAAGGATTATATTACATAATTTCAAATGACAGAAAATGTATAAATTTTGAGCTATGAAGAAATAGGCTTATATGTTAGTATCATATCTTTCACCATATCTTATGTTTTGCATAACTTTCATTTCGTCTCCTCCAATTTTAAACTCTCACTCTATTAACTAAAAATTTAAAAGCTAAGTAACAAAAAACATAACCTTGACCTATCAAAGGATCAGATGACACATAATATATAAATTTTGAGTTGTGAAACAATACACTTACATGCCACATCATATTGTAAGATTCAATAATTACTTTGTTTCTTATGTGTCATTATAAAACATAAATACATTTACATGTCAGCATTATATAATTCATCACATCACATGTTTTGTTGATGTGTCATTTTGTGTCCTCTAGTCCCTCACCTCTCCTCTAATTCCCAACTCTCACTCACTTAACAAAAAATAAAATAAAAACTAAATAAACAAAAACAGAACTTGAATGTATCAAAGGATCAAATGGCATAATTTCAAATGACATAACATATAAATTTTTTAGCTGCAAACAATAACATCATATCCTTTACCACATCATATGTTTTGTTGATATATCATTATGCTCTTCCAATTCCTCAATAATGCGTAAAAATGTGCTCGCTAAGGACAAGTTTATCCCATGTGGTAGTTACAACAGACTTAAGTATGGATATTATGCCCAAATGACTAATGGTAATTTCCAAAATAATTCAATTTTGTAATGAACTAAGCAACTTGATTTAATCACCAATTTGAGAGAAATTTTCTATCAATTACTCAATAGGAAAAGAATAGAACAAGTAAGAAATTGATGTTAATGAACTTATCAGAAAGACAACAAGGCTAGAATTCTTATTTCACTCACACCCCCCCCCCCCCGCCCAAATTATTCTTCTAATTAAATCTCAATTAATCTTCAATCACCAGCTTTCCCTTAAGTTCATTTGTTAGCCTTTGGTCATGGTGTTACAAATATCTTTACAACCAGTTTGATAATCCAAGTTATATGCATCCAATTTCTACTTGTATCGATTAATCACATGTAGATCTTCACCGAAGGACAATTAATTAAGGTTTAGAGTGATCAATTCTAAAAGAGACATCTTTCATGGAATAGTTTTATATTAAATGGTTAAAGGATACCTTTAAGCATTAATAATAACAATTACCTTTTTTTATTAGGAGTTGGCATGAATAGAATAACAGGATCTAGATTGGAGCCAAGGCCCACACACATGCTTTAAGAGAAATGATATGGGAAAGTGTGTGTGTGTGTGTGTGATAAAAGATAGAGATAGAGAGAGAGAAAGAAAAGAAAGAAAGGAAGATAGAAAGAAGGAAGAGAAGAAAAAAAAGAAGGAAGAAAGAAATAAAGCAGAGATTTGAGACCCAATGCTGAAGCTCAGATTCAACATCCCCGAAAGTAAGTGCTTCCCCTTTTCCATTTCCTTTGAGTATTTCATTAATAGTTTTTCTTGATTCTCCCACATTCCACTTTCACACACTATTCATGGGGTTTATGGAGAATGATGGTTCTGAGTCATTTTGGTTAGATATGAAGTTTTTATGTTGGGTTTAGTGTTAGGAAGCATTAAGGATGATTATTTGTGTGTTTATTGTGAGTCTGGAAGGTTGGGTATCCATTGATGGTGTAAGAAGCTTAGATTTATGAAGAATGATGATTTTGAGTTATTTTGCTTAGGTGTGTAGTTTATATGTTGGGATTAAGTGTTAGGAAGCACTGGGGATGATTATTTGTGTGTTTATTGTGAGTTTGGAAGGTTGGGTAGCTAATAATGGCCTTGAAATCTTAGATTCACGAAGAATGATGATTTTGAGTTATTTTACTTAGATATGAAGTTTTTGTGTTGGAGTTTAGTGTTAGGAAGCATTAGGGATGGTTATTTATGTGTTTATTGTGAACTTAGAAGGTTGGGTAGCCATTGGTGGTGTTGGAAGCTTGGATTCGTGAGGAACTCGCATTGTTGGAAACATAGTTTGACTAAGTGACAATTTGTGGCTAAGTCAAATTTTAGGCAAAAAGGAAGTATGGAGAAATTTGGCTAAGTGATAATTTGTACCTAAGCCAAATTGTATACAAAAAGGAAGTCTAGAAAAAATTGGCTAAGTGACAATTTGTGGCTAACCCAAATTTTAGGTAGAAAGGAAGCCTAGAGAAAATTGGCTAAGTGACAGTTTTTGGCTAGGTCATATTTTAGGCAGAATGTAACTCTGGAGAAAATTGGCCTAGCCATATTTTGACATAATGTTATTACCATTTCTAAGTGTACCAGTTTAACATATGGCCTGTCATGGACCAGTTTCTTCTTTAAATATGCATTACTAGATTTTGTGATACTATGAGATGTTATGATGCACTATCCCTATTGAATTATTTCCCATTTCCCCATCCATTTCCTCTATTTATTCATGAATAATGGTTATGGATTGTGCTACATTACTTCATCATGTTCCTTCAGATGATTGGTAAGTATTACGACAACAACCTCTCTGGATTCCAATTGAGTTTCTCTTCACCACCAATTTCTGATACCACTTGCAATATTTTCCCTCTAGTGGCATCGCCTCGATCACTGCTGATAACACAAAATCTTCTGGATGTTCGATGAAGACCTTTAACAATTAACGGACACCAAAGTTGTTATCATAACCATTAAAGAAAAGAAGAACATTCGCCAATTCTGCCGACATTGGGTGCACAAACTATGGCAAAACCTTCGACAAAGGTCCCAACACCTTCACCTTGAACACCACATCCCCCAACAGCAAAATCAAAGTTGGATCCCTTCTTATAGTGTGAATTAACACCTTGTATGATCACGAGAAAAAAGATGCCATTGAGTTCAAAAACCTACAAATTAGAAACCAAATGGGGAGAAAGGAAGAAGAATTGTCAAAGGGGAAGGGGAAGAAGAACAAGAAGAGAAAAAAAGCAAAAAAGGAGAAAAAATTAAGGGAAAACAAGGCTTTGTCATCAGTAATCACCTCCAGCAGCGGTGTCGCTAAAGCAACGATTTTCGACCAAGAGTGAGACAATGAAGAGGAGCAGAGCCAAGGATGTAGTGCTATAGTCTGGAGGGATCATAGTAAAGTTATGAGGATGAGATTAATCTGACAACTATTAATCATGGTCCACCATAAATCACTTAATAAAGTGGTCCATGCTAGAAATAGGCTAATGTTATTCACCTTGAATACTTTCTTGAAAGTTTCCAAACTAATTCAAAATGCACATATAATTGTGTTTATGAAGATTATCATGCAGTTTCATATTTTAAATTAGAATTAATTCTTTTTTTTTTGAGATATGAACATATTAAAGAGGAACATAGATACTTATGAATCCTATAAATGTTATAAACAAATGTAGTGAGTTTATATATGAGAGAATGTCTTTGTTGTTGAGAATATTATGTTGTGGTTGGTGAGATGATGACGTGTATGATATGAGTGTGGATTTGATGTTGGAACCCTTCCATATGTGTTGGAAGGTTAGCTATATCCTTCGTGAAGGTTTTTATTGACAAATGGTAAACTTAGGGGGTGAATTTTACGCCAGAACTCTGGTCCACTAACGTGACATGAGGGTCTCACCTAGTTGGATATCTTTCTGAGTACCACCCCTATGTTTTGACTCAAAATAACATGTCACAATGTTGAGAACTACTTCCCAATAGGTTTAATGACTCTTTTAGTGTATAAAGGATGGATTATTGTCGTTGTTGTGGTTTGTTGTTTGATGAGATGTATTTGGACCCTTAAGTTAGGCTATTAGAGATGGTGGATATGGAGGTGCAATCTAGGACTGCAAGGGATTCCAAATATTATTTTGTTGTCAGTTCATAGTTGGTGTATATGCATAGTGGGTGAATAAACATATAAGTAGGTATGTAGGTTGAGATATTGCCAGATGGACCCTCAACTCAATGTTGGAGGGATTGTGGGACTAACAGAAATGAACCTATAAAATAGATGAGTGAGTGAATTCCTTTGTAGGTCAAGGCTTGACTAAGGTTAGCTAATACTCACACTCATCTATTCTGGCAAAATTACGGTCAGCCTAATGGACTCGCCGAATGGTTAGGGAGTATGACTATGTTAAGGGATGAGGCCTATGGGGGACTGCTCATATGATGTAGGAAATTCCATGGAGTAAAGTCTAGTCATTGATGATGTTTTTTTTGAGTTAGATGTCATGATAATTCTAATGATTGAATGATGACGAGGGACTTTTGATAGTTCATGTTTGATGTCACATGGTGATTTTTGGTGATTGAACTATGATATTATGGTTTGTTGGTACTTATTGATGTATATGTATGAGATAACTTTTATGTAGATTTTTGTTTTAACTTTCTAGTTATTATATGTCTTATTTTTTAAAGTATATAAAGTTTAGCTTTATTTCCTCTTTCCATGATTGGAATTTGTTTATGTTATGTGTATGAATGAGTATAACTTTGGGATACATGTAATTACCTTTTAAAAAAAGATTTCATGTCTGATAGAGAGGTGATGTGAGCCCTAATTGGACAGTTTAGTAAAAGAAAAGGTTAGACATTTTTCCATCCAAGGTAATAATGAAGTGAAAATCTAGTGAGTAAAAAAGATTAAGAAAATGATGTTTCGTTGACATAGGACACCAGAGGCCTAAGAAATGGTCAAGGTGATAAACTCTAGGTGCCTAAGTGAAGGTTAAGGTATTCAAGGAGATAGAAATAGTAATGAGATGGGATAATAGTTGTGAGATTTGAGTGATAATTAATAAAAGAAAAGGAGAAGCCTTGAAAATTAAGAAAAAGGATCTCTAGAATAGAGAGTTAACCTAGAGTCATTAGAACACTCATCGAGACATTATGTCTCATCCTTTTTAGTTTCATATTTTTTTCTAGGTTAAGCAAGTGGATGCCTTAGGGAAGGAGCTTGGAGCATGGATTTTCTTGCTTGGAAGAGGATTAGTATAGAGTTTTGTTCCTTCCAATGTATGAGAATTAGTTTTTATTCATGTGTACCTTGCTAATGTTTGTTAGGCACAAAAGTGCCAAAAAGATTTGTTCAAGTTTTATTCATGTTATGTATTTTTAATTTTAAGTTTCCACATAGTTAAATATGATGTTCTCCTATTCTAAGTTTACAAAATTTAGTAATATAAGTAGACAAAAGGTAACATTCTTTAGGGTGTTACAAAAGCAAAGAAGAAATATAATTGACTGAATAACATTGGGAATTTAATTATAGTAAAAAAATATGGTACAAGGTATGATTACATCACAATCCAATCCATCATGAAGAAGAAGAAATTTCCAATGAAAGAGATAAAGAATACAAAAGGGAAATATTTTTTACAATTGAAAACCCCAATGATGTTCTCTAAACCCTTCCTTAGCTTTGAATCCCTTACACAAAAGTTTTCTCACTCAAAATACTTAAGTGTTGAAAGAAAAGAAAAAGATAAGAGGTTTCTCATTCCTATTTATAATGACCAATAAATGTAATTGATTTCGTGAGATCACCACAATCATGGTCTTTTGGCGGATAACTTAAATTTTAAATATGCTCCCTTACTTTTAGCTTGCACTGAAGATTAGTACATACAATTGTGGTCATGGTGACCATAGTCATGCTTGAAAATGACATTGATGCTTCTTTTTTTGTGAAATTCACCTCAATTGGCTTCTTTTTAGCACATTTGTGATGGAGAAAGCATGACTATGCTATGTCCACCATGATTGTGGTCTTCAAAACTATGACAGATTGACTCTAAAATGTGAGTTTTTCAGTTCTTTTCCTTGCTAAGCTCTTTGAGCACCTACCTTGTACAAACTTATACCAAATTGTGAGTTTTTATAATAAAGTTTTAGGTCAGAAGACATTTATGTCTTACGAGTAATTAGAACCCTTAATTATTTTGATTAGATGTAAACAAATACAAAGGTTAAAAGTTGTCTTATGTTATTAGAACATGTTTTGTGAAATCTTCTTCTGATGTTTCAGATGGTAGCAAGACGGAATCATGATCTGATATGACATTAAAGTTGACATTTAAGACATCATTTAATAATTTATGTTTGAGATCTATTTTGCTAAGACATTCCCTAAGGACCTTTTAAATCTTATGAAGAATAAATGAAGCCAAGCTCTGAAATTCCTTAATCTCTATCAAAAGAAGAGCTTTGTTGCATAAACTAGCTCTTACACAAAAGAAAGTGGTTTCTTATGGAAGTGGTTTTCCTGCTCACGTGTTCAACACGCCAATGACAATTAGTGGTTTCTCAGCATGAATAAGTACATGCATTTAATGCCCAACAACAATTTTCTTTAGACACAAGCTTAAAGAAAGAAAATATGTTCATTTAAAGACAACATATACTTGATTAAAGGAGGCCTATAAATACCAGAAGCTTCAAAGACATTAAGTATGATTTGAAGCGCTCATTATTTCATTATGTGAAAAAAGCTCTATGTGTAAATTCTTGTAAAGTTTAGAAAAACTATCAAAACATTTTGTTCATCTTGAGAGAAAAGACTAAGTGTTGAATTTTTTTATCCATCTGTAAGACAATAGAGTGCTTATCATTGTGCAATCAAACCAACAAATCTTTTGATTTGTGTTAGAGTTAGTAGTGGCTTAGTAAGAAAAAGAATACTAGTTGTAACAAGCTTGGTGTAAAGCTTGAGTTAAGGAGCTAGAAGTGATAGTGATAAATAACTTTTAACTTATTGAAGTTAGTGGAACTTGGTGGTTTGCCAAGAACTAGACATAGTCTTGGTAGTTGAGACGAACCAGTATAAATCCTTTGCGTCTTATTTTGTTTATTCTCTCTTCCGTTATTTGAACTAACCTTGGGTTTGAATTTGATCTTTGCCTTTGAAAAACTATGTTTGTTTTACAAAGATCTAAAACTATCATATGATCTTTCCTGGGAAATTCTATTGGTTGTTTTTCTTAAGTCTCATTAAACGATAACTTCATTATTTTAGGAAAAGGTTTTAAGTTTAGTAAAAATCACAATTCAACCCTCCTTGTGATAATTGCCTTTACATAAAGTACGCTTAAAAGTATGGAATTGGCACAAAAAACTCACTACAAAATACAATCAAAACTCGATATATAAATTTTGAGCTATGAAACACTATGCTTACATGTTAACATCATATGTATCACCACATCAACATTTCCTCTTCTTGAACACACATAGTCAATAACTCATTGATTGACCACTTATCCTTATGTGTGTTATAAGAGATTTTGAAATGGGCATACTGCAGAGGTAGAGTACACAAAATATAGTGTACTAGGAAAGAATCGAACATGGTAACCTCCAAGGCTTTAAGCCTTAAGGATGAAAACTACATTATAAGGGTGCTGGCAAGGCCTTATCAAATGTAAGAAAATTATCACCAATGCCCTTCAAAAGATCATTGACTTTTTCATGTTAATCGAAAAAAAATACATATACTAGCAAATAATTTGGTCTTTATCAACATCACGGAGAGACAATTGGATCTCTCCCATTTTTCATAAAGATCAACATCATTTAAAGTGTTAGTTTTAGTAGTACATGGTGGTTCATCTTTCCTAATAGAATAGTCAATGTCCATCCAGCCTACATGGAGAAAAACTCTCTCTTTCCAAACCTTATAATTGTCCCCTTTTAATTCGAGAACATCACACTTAACATTAGAAATGTTCGTAGATTGATTAACTACAAAATTCAAACATACATGCTTATTACTCATAATTTAAGACTAAAATAAAATGTCCTGCTTTACTAATGTAAACCATGTCTTAATGTATAAATCTAGTGACATAAAACTTTCCTGTGGGCTAAAGTCAAGTCCTATTCAATCATATTCATTCAATAACCTTATGACAAAACTACCAAATTATGTTCATTTTCTTAATTCTGGAGGGTACATTAAGAAATATAATTTGATATTTTATCCTAATTAAGTATACAAATATAACAAAATTCCTATGGGTAGATTTCATTACATTACATATGATTAATTACAACTAATGTCTTAAATGTGATTCTAAAACTTTATTTATAATTCTAATCAATTGAAGATGTTGTGGCTACTATCTAATAATTAAAAATTATATTAATCACTTAACATTAATTAATTCTTAAAGAGTTAAATATTTACATAATATCCTAAATAATGCAAATAATTGAATAACATTGCATAAATATGATTTAACATAATTTTGCATGTACAATAATCATACATACAAAATTCAGGAAATAAATAAACAATATATGCATATCATTATTCAATAAAGGAAACTACACAAGTTGTTTAATCATTAATTTTAATGTGCATAAATTATTTAACTTAATATTACATGCTTAAATAAATATCAAATTTAAACATACAATTAAACTAAATAAACAAATAATTTAAACGCATTAAAATGCACTAAATAATTCATAACCATATATGTGTTGAACCATATAATTTAATTATTTATCATATGTATAATCATCAATAAAAATTATACATACAAAGTCATATAATTAAATTAATCAAAGCACCTAAATAATAAATTTATTATGAACATCATATTAATTAAAAAGTACTTTATAAATCTTAAATAGCAAAACATGCACGTATACAAATCTGATTATAAAAACAAATAATATATATGGAATTTCAAAAGAAGAAAATGATGGCCTCAAATCAAGGGCTCTCAATATCAAGAACTTGATGTTAACGTGTTTCAAATTTTCATGTGATATCAAAAGGGCTATTGGGCTTCAATTAAGTAGAAACAAAGGGCTTGTATCAAATTATTAGCTTATTAAAACACATTATATCACAGTGGACCAAAGGAAGCAGCAACAAAAGACCCTTGCAGTATAGGCTAATATTTCATGTGATATCGATGTAACTAGACGATATTGTTTCCACCGTCTTCAACCTTTAGTCAAGTCACTTTGACTCAGTTGCAGCTTGTGAACCTGAATAGAAACCCAACGGTTTCTTCAACAAACACCAAACTCATTATTTTAATTCACATAAAGTTTAGAAACTTAATTTTCATATGATTTCAGGTCTTATTAATGACTAAAACGTTCAAAAACAAAATGCCCATATCTCAACAAAACAACATTTCAGATATATGAGTGCCAAACAAAAACAAGGCTGAGGTATACAAGGCTCTGATACCAAATGTAAGATCTAAATATTGATCTAAACATGTTAACAATCATAAGCAACACATTGAGATCAAACAACAGAAGCAGAGAAGAAAAATAAATTTTCAGAGATACTTACCTCGAGTCATTGCTATCGACCTTCTTTAGCCTTTACACTTTTAGCTTTTCAGACCCTCACTCGCTCAAACTAGATGATATGTTTATCTGAAGAGAGAAGTAGGCCTAGTGATGCAAAACTAAGAGCACCCGGTTCTATTTATAGAACTCTGCCCCACACAGAGCTCAACCTCCATGGATCAGAATGTGAGTATGGATAAGATCTTGGGATAAGATCATGTGTTTTTGCTCAACGTTGCTCAATGTGGATTGAATGTGGACAGAAAATGGACCACAATTGAAAACGATTCTTCTCATAAAATAACAACGAAAATTTATTAAAAAATAGGGCAAATTTGTTTAGCTAAACTAGGAAAATCCAACATCATTTTGTCTCCTTCAATTCGTGACCTATACTCTAATCCCTAACTTTACAAAAAAAAAAATTAAAAGCTAAAATAGACAAAAATAGAACCTAAACCTATTAAAGGATCAAATGACATAACATTCGCATATTAATTATTTTTATTTATTATTAATTATGACCATTGATTATAATGAATTATTATCTCTCGCAGTGTTAAACACAATTAGGTCATGCTTTGTCATTCATTGAAAGCCTCCTCCGTAACCTCAACATAAATAGTTGTAAAACATATCCCAAACTCACATCTCAACCAATAAGAGGAAAAAAAGATTGAAACAAAACAAACCAAACCAAGAATAGCAAATGATGATATTTTCACTAGAGAACCCAACATACCACCTTGCTGCAGGAACTCTCTCCGAAATTAGGTATGTTGCTACTTCCTCAATAATCTTTCAATTTTCTCCTTCAATTGTTTGATTCTTAGATGTTCAGTGTTTTTTGGTGTGTCATTATAATGTTTTTGCTATATCTTTTCACATTTCAACCATATATGGAAAGAAGAAAACAAGGAAATGTATGCAATTGATAAATGATAATAAGCAATTTTTGTGGTTAAAGTGATAATGTTGTAAACATACAACTTATATATAAACTCTTAAAATTTGATCATATTTGAAGTTGATTGTGCTTTCTTAATTATGTCCCATCTTAATCATAAAAAGAGTCATCTGTAATTAAAAAGATCACTAAAAAGAGTCATGATTAATTGTGCCAATTCCAAATTCTATGGAACTCATACAATTGATATATACTCTTTTTAATTATATTTGAAATGTCCCATCTTAATTTGGAACTTTCTTGTAGAAAAATACTCTCCATTTCAATTTATATGTCACTTTAAAAATCATGTAACTTTAAAGTATTTGATGTAAAAGCCAATTCTCAATTACTTTAATTTGTTGTTAAAAATTATCATTGAAGTGATCATTAAAAAAAGTCAATACTCATTTGTCATCCTTTAAGATTGATTTAATTACCAATTTGATCCCCAAATTATTTTAAAAGATTCAATTTGAATATTAAGTTTTTTAAAAATGCACTAATTTAATCATTTTCATCCAATAAACTAACTCGGTTAGAATTGCAAATTCTAACGATTTTTGTTTGCAAAAATAGTGGTGATTTTTAACTGTCACTATATTATTATTATTTTAAAAAAAACGATTCTCATTTCTTCTACACTTACACTTGTGGCTCTTTCCTTTCCCCAAGTCCAAGTCTGGATTTTGTGCCTTCATCATCATTGTTGTCTTCTTCTTTGCTCTCACCTCTATGGTCATGTAGATCTGGTTCTCCGTTGCTTTCAATGTTGGTGTTTGACTCAGATCTAGACTTGTGGATGTTGTTTGGGTGGGTTAAGGTGGTGGTGATGGCGTTGGTATGGTAGGTAAATTATAAACATGAAATAAGATATATTTCTTTTAATACAAACAAAGTTAATATAGTTATATAAGAAAACATACATGCATTAAAAAAAAACATATATACGGTCAATGTAGCTTACTAAAAATAATTTTATTTATGCCGTAGAATAAATAAATAAAAGTAGTATATATAGCGGCGGACCTATGTTCAGCATTGGGGGGCAGTGCCCCCCCTTAAATTTTCAAAGTAAATTATGAATATGCCCTTAGTTTAAAAATTTATTCCCAATATGTCCCTTATCACTTATGCCTTATCTTATTTGCTCTGTAGCCACAGCCCACAGAACGCGTCCTTCACGCACGGCTTCACCCACTTCCTGACTTCCTCACCTTATTTGCTCAAGCACGCAGCCAGCCACCGTCAGTCCGTCACAGCCGCCCACACCCACCGTCCTTGGCTCCTTGCTCAACTTCTGCTCTACTCCTCCTCTGCGCACAACCCTTCTCTTCACGCCACCGCCCAAAGCACCGGCCACCGGTAGAAGGTTTGTGACTCTTCTCTAATTTAAAATATTATTAATATTGTTAAAATTATAATTAAAGTTAAATAATTCAGAGCAAAGAGGGAGGAAGAAAATCAAGCAAGGAATAAAGAAGTTACTGCAGTTTTCTAAAACGTGAATAAAGAAAAAAATTGCATTTCTAAAACTACATTATTTTCTGGAAAGATGAAAAAGAAAACATGAATAAAGAAAAAAATTGAAAAATTAAATTTTAGAGATGATGCTATTTTCCTTCAACTTAGGATTAAGACAATAAGACCCACTTTATAATTGCATTTCTAAAACATGTTGAATTGAAGTTATTGCAGTTTGCTAAGAATAAAGAATAAAGTAAATTGAAATGTGATAATTGCATTTAGATTGAGATGGTTGTGTACAGTGTACTTGAGTATTCTCTTTCATTAACTTCATGGTATTTCAAATCAATTAAATTTGTCACTTTGCTAGCTTAAGGCGGAATTAGTGTTTGACTTTATTATGTATATAAAAGAATTAGTGTTTGACTTTATTATGTGATATAAAAAAATTGTGTTATCAACTTTATTTTGGAATTTGGAGTATGAATAAGCAAATTGTTAATATTTTAGAGTATATTGATTCCAAATTAGGTGCGTACTTATATATTGATTCATTTTTGTCATTTTCCATTTTTTAGGATGGAAATATATTTAGGTTCTTTTTTTACAAAGTCAAGTGGTAGTAGTGCTAAACGTTCTCGATGTGAATCTTCTTCATCTATTGATTTAGTTCAAGATAAATCAAATGAGTGTTCAAGAAAGGAAAATGATTTGTATGTTCCTGATCCGGGTAAAAGACTTTCTATTATGAGCATTGCAAAGAGTGATCAAGAAAGGAAAATGATTTGAAGTATTTATCTAACCAATGGTCCTTGTCAAATAAAACTTGACAACTTTCTTCAATCCTTAATTGGGGGTAAAATGCATAGATTTAATCCTCAATGGTACAATGAGTTTGGCACTTGGTTGGAGTATAGTGAATCAAAAGATGTTGTATTTTGCTTGCTTTGTTATTTATTTAGTTATGAGCATGGTGATGGAAAGGGTGATCATGATTCATTTGTCATAGAAGAATTTAGCAAATGGAAGGACAAACAACGGTTGATTAAACATATTGGGAAAGTTGGAAGCACTCATAAGTTGTGCTTAAGTGCTGCCAAAGATTTGATGAATCAAAATCAACATATTGACATTGTTATGTCTGACATTTCTGACAAAGCCAAACAGGATTATCGTATTCGTCTGAATGGTTCTATTCGATGTGTTCGATATCTCATACGACAAGGTTTGGGTTTCCGGGGACATGATGAGACAGATGCTTCAAGGAATCAGGAAAATTTTGTGGAGCTTGTAAAATTCCTTTGTGAAAGCAATGAGGAGGTAAATAATGTATCTTTGAATAATGCTCCAGAGAATCTCAAAATGATAGCTCCTTCAATTCAGAAAGATATTACTAATGCTGCTGCTAGTTTAGTTACCAGAGCTATTATTTCAGATATTGGGGATAATTTCTTCTCTATACTAGTTGATGAAGCTCATGATATATCAATTAAATAACAGATGACCATTGTTTTAAGATATGTGAACAACAATGCTGACATTATTGAGCGTTTTCTTGGTCTTGTTCATGTTTCAGATACTACAGCTAATTCACTTAAAGAAACAATTGAGTTAATTTTTGCCAAAAATGGTTTGAGCTTGACAAAGATTTGTGGTCAAGGTTATGGTGGCGCAAGCAATATGAGTGGTCAATTCAGTGGTCTGAAAAGCTTGATATTAGTTGAAAATAATTTTGCTTACTATGTTAACTGCTTTGTACATCCACTTCAGTTAGCTCTAGTGGGTTGTGCAAAAAATGTTTACGCATTGACTAACTTCTTTAATTTTATACCGTTGGTGTGTAATGCAGTTAGTGCTTCTTGCAAAAGAGCGGATATTTTGAGAGAAAAGCAATTTGATGAGATGATCAAAAGTATTGCAAGCGATGATGTTTAATCAGGGAGAGACAAAAATCAAGAAATGAGTTTGTCACGACCAGGGGACACACGTTGGAGCTCACATTACTGATCATTGGTAAGTTTGTATACATTGTTTGATCTTGTGCTTGATGTGCTAGAAATTATAAAAGACGATACAACCCTTATGCATGCAAAAAGGTCTGAAGCCTATGGCCTTATAATGCGTATGCAAACTTTTGAATTTGTATTACTTTTGAACATGATGATCAAGATCTGAACAATAACGAATGAGTTGTCTCAAGCACTTCAGAGAAAAGATCAAGATATTGTGAATGCTATGAATCTTGTAAAATTTTCAAAGGTGTTATTACAAAAGACAAGAGATAATGGGTGGGATAATCTATTTCAGAAGACTTATGCATTTTGTAACAAACATGATATAGATATCCCTGATATGGAAAGTGTATTTGCATTATAAGGGAGAGCAAAACGTAGAGGACCAGTTACTCATCTGCATCACTTTAAGGTTGATATATTTTATGCAGTGATAGATACTCAATTTGAAGAGTTGAATGATTGTTTTAGTGAAGTTAGTTCGAATTTGCTGAAATGCATGACATGTTTAAATCTGTGCAACTCTTTCTCGGCATTTGACAAGAATAAGTTGTGTGAATTTGTTGCCTTTTATCCTTCAGATTTTGATTTGAATAATTTTGTCATGCTTGAATATCAACTTGACATGTATATTGTTGATGTGCAAAGTGATCCTGATTTCTTGAATTTTCAAGCAATAGTTGATCTTGCCAAGAGGATGGTTGAAAGGAAAAAACATATTGTGTATCCTTTGGTTTATTTACTTATAAAGTTAGCATTAACTTTGCCTGTAGCAATTGCATCTGTGGAAAGAGCATTTTCAGCTATGAAATACATCAAGACTGCACTTCGTAATCGGATGGGGGATGAATAGTTGAATGATTGTTTAGTGTCTTATATTGAAAAAAAAATGTATTTGAAAGCATTGATAATAAGACAATTATGAAGGAATTCCAAAAAATAAGGCCTAGAAGGATGACATTGTAATTATTTTTCTATGTATTTGAACTTTTAAGTGCCCCCTTAATTTATTTTCTGGATCCGCCCCTGAGTATACATGAAGCGCCTTAGAATTCATAACATTGTATTTTATAACCATTTTGTGTACAAAACGTTGCAAGAGGGAATTGCAAACTGTTTTCCACAATGGAGTATTGGAAGATGAGACATAGTATGTGTTTGGATTAAATTTTGTAATTTTATTATCTTTAACATAATTTTTTAAATTTTATATAATTGAGAACTGAAATTATAAGTTGTAATTTTTCTTTTGAAAATTGTGTAGAAAATAATTTTGATGAAAGTAACTTTGAATATATTAAATAAATTCTTCTTTATATGCGTAATTAATTATTAATAAAGGCATATAAATATTTTAAAACAAATGCTAATTAGTAGGACATTGCACTCGCAAAATCCATATTTTAAACTAATAATTAATAGGAAACTATCAATATATTTTTGTAACTATTTTTTTCATAGCAACATTTAGACCTTATTAAATATAAAATTATTCAAAGTCTTTATCTGATAGTTTAAAACTTCTAACATTAAATGAATTCAAGTATTATTCACATTATTTTATGTCCAAAGAGCGTTATTTATGAGGAACATCAAAGTCCTGCTGGATTTTGCTTCCAAATTTCTAAGAATATTAACATGCTCAGTTTAAATAAGTAATGTTGTTTAACAAATTTTTATCAATAAAAAAATACTTTTCAAGCCATGAATCAATCGAGCACTCACTTTAGTAACTTCTACCTTGGAATAAATTTTTGTGTCGAGTTCTTAAATGTATTTGGTATTGTAGGTCTAAATTTGTGTGTAAGTTCCTAAATCCATTTAAGCAACCATGCCTTGAGAATTTCTTAGCCCATAAAATAAGCCTAAGTTTGCTCAGAATTTGTGAGATTTTGCATGGTTATATGTATCATTTTAGTGTGATGAAATAATTAATATGGTGTAATATGACAGATAATCATGTTTTTTAAGCATGTGGTTAGGAGTTCAATTCACGAGTTTGCATGTATGGAACAATATTTGTTGAGTGATCAAACCTCTTGAACAGATCCTCATACTTTGAAGTAATTAGTATCTTAAATTCGAGCGAGTATATCCTGCACAAAAATAAATGTGTGATGACACAACAAGGAATTGTTTATTGAGAATTTGGACAACTTTTCTTCTTTAAAACTTTTCAATAAAAATGAGAGAGTGAGAGAGTATGAGCAAACCACAGTGGGTAAGAAAGTACCATGACTCAGGAGCTGAGCAATAAACAAAGAGCAAAAATCAGATATATGTGTAGTGCAGCACAAGCTCCAGAGGTATATAAGATGCCTATGTTCATTGCAAGAAACACCACCTGGCACAGCCCCATTATTCTAATACCTTTTGCTTAGACACAAAGAAGCATCTTAGGTGTGGTGTGGTGGTGCTACACTGCTACTTCTGCAGATTTTCTGATCTCTAGGCATTAAATTTTATGTTATTTTATTATTCTCCTATGGTTTTGTGTGTGAAAACTGGTCCTTCTTTTAGCTTTCTTTGGGAAAGAGAACAACAAGTGCCCCTCTGAGTTTGAGTTCAAAGCAAGAAATCCACACCACAGCATACATAGATACATACACATTCTCTCACAAGTAGAGGGAGGTTGAGTGAAGAGTAGTGCAAAACCCCTTGACTCAAACCCAAGGAGAAGAAAAGTTTGGAATTTGAGGCAAATGTTTCATTGTTTCAATGCTCACCTCGAGGCAATCCTTGTACATCTCTTCTCCTTCTCCTTCTCCTTCTTCTTCATTGTTTTGTATCATTCTCCTCCAACTTACATTTCTCTATGGCCTTGCCTTCTCTGCAAATCATGAAGCCTCAACACTCTTCACATGGCTCCGTAGTTCTTCTGCATCACCACCACCACCCCCTCCTTTCTCCAACTGGAACCTCCTTGATCCAAATCCATGCAACTGGACATCCATAACATGCTCATCACTAGGCCTTGTTACAGAAATCACCATACAATCCATCCCTCTAGAGCTTCCTATACCTTCCAACCTCTCTTCATTTCACTCTCTCCAAAAGCTTGTTATTTCTGATGCCAATCTCACTGGAACCATCCCTTCAGACATTGGTGATTGTTCTTCCCTCACTGTTATTGACCTCAGCTCCAACAACTTTGTTGGCTCTATTCCTGCAAGCATTGGCAAGCTCCACAACCTTCAGAACTTGTCCTTGAACTCTAACCAGCTCACTGGAAAAATCCCTGTGGAGTTAAGCAACTGCATTGGCCTAAAAAATCTTCTCCTTTTTGATAATCAGATAAGTGGGACTATTCCACCTGAGCTGGGAAAGTTGTCACAACTTGAGTCTCTAAGAGCAGGAGGGAACAAAGATATTGTTGGGAAGATTCCTGAAGAGATTGGAGAATGCAGCAATTTGACTGTGTTGGGGTTGGCAGATACCAGAATATCTGGTTCTTTGCCTGCTTCTTTGGGGAGACTTAAAAGGCTTCAGACACTGTCCATCTATACTACTATGCTGTCTGGTGAGATTCCACCTGAGTTAGGTAACTGTTCTGAACTTGTTGATTTGTTCTTATATGAAAATAGCCTATCAGGGTCTATTCCATCTGAGCTTGGTAGGCTCAAAAAGCTGGAACAGTTGTTTTTGTGGCAGAATGGTCTTGTTGGGGCTATTCCAGAAGAGATTGGTAACTGTACAAGCTTGAGAAAAATTGATTTCTCTTTGAATTCTCTGTATGGGACTATACCTGTGTCTTTGGGGGGTCTTTTGGAGCTTGAGGAGTTTATGATTAGTGATAACAATGTGTCTGGTTCAATCCCTTCCAGTCTTTCAAATGCTAAAAACCTTCAGCAGTTGCAAGTTGACACAAACCAGCTCTCAGGGTTGATTCCATCAGAGCTTGGGCAGTTGTCAAGCCTCATGGTGTTCTTTGCATGGCAGAACCAGCTTGAGGGAAGCATTCCCTCCTCTTTGGGAAACTGTAGTAACCTTCAAGCATTCGACTTGTCGCGAAACACGCTCACCGGTAGTATTCCTGTTAGCCTATTCCAGCTCCAAAACCTCACAAAACTGCTTCTGATTGCCAATGACATATCTGGTTTCATACCAAATGAAATAGGCAGTTGCAGCTCTCTGATAAGGTTGAGGCTTGGAAACAACATGATTACTGGTAGCATTCCCAACACAATAGGGAACCTCAAGAGCTTGAATTTTTTAGACCTCTCCAGGAACCGCCTCTCTGGGCCCGTGCCTGATGAGATTGGAAGCTGCACTGAACTGCAAATGATAGACTTAAGTAGCAACAACTTAGAAGGTCCTTTGCCTAATTCTTTGTCTTCACTATCCGCAGTTCAGGTATTGGATGCATCTTCCAACAAGTTTTCAGGTCCTCTACCGGCGAGTTTGGGCCGTCTTGTTTCTCTGAGTAAGCTTATCCTTAGCAATAACTTATTTTCTGGACCTATTCCTGCATCATTGAGCCTATGTTCAAATCTCCAACTGCTTGATCTTAGTAGCAACAAGCTCAGTGGAAGCATACCAGCTGAGCTAGGCCGCATTGAGACTCTAGAAATTGCTCTTAATCTTAGTTGCAATTCACTCAGTGGAATAATCCCAGCTCAGATGTCTGCTCTTAACAAGCTTTCCATATTGGACATCTCACACAACCAGTTGGAAGGAGATTTGCAACCTCTTGAAGAGTTAGACAACCTTGTCTCCCTCAATGTTTCTTACAACAAATTTTCTGGCTGTCTTCCAGATAACAAGCTTTTCAGGCAATTGGCATCAAAAGACTTCACTGAAAATCAAGTGCTCTCATGCTTTATGAAGGATTCTGGCAAGACTGGTGAGGCATTGAATGGAAATGACGTAAGGAAGTCGCGAAGGATTAAGCTAGCCATTGTATTGTTGATAGCCTTGACAGTAATAATGATTTCTGTGGGGATAACTGCTGTGATCAAAGCAAGAAGAACCATTAGAGATGATGATTCGGAGTTGGGGGACTCGTGGCCGTGGCAATTCATACCTTTCCAGAAGCTAAACTTTTCAGTGGATCAAGTACTGAGATGTTTAATTGACAGAAACATAATTGGGAAGGGGTGTTCTGGTGTTGTTTATAAAGCTGAAATCGATAATGGTGAAGTCATTGCTGTGAAGAAATTGTGGCCCACAACAATTCATGAAGGAGAGGCATTTAAGGAAGAAAAAAACGGAGTTCGTGACTCTTTCTCGACTGAGGTCAAGACCCTTGGCTCAATCCGTCATAAGAACATTGTCAGATTCTTGGGGTGCTATTGGAACAGAAAAACGAGACTGCTTATTTTTGATTACATGCCGAATGGAAGTTTGAGTAGTCTACTTCATGAGAGTACTGGAAACTCTCTGGAATGGGAACTTAGGTACAGAATCTTGTTAGGTGCTGCAGAAGGCCTTGCTTATCTGCATCATGACTGTGTTCCTCCTATAGTTCACAGAGATATCAAAGCCAATAACATCCTCATTGGTCTTGAATTTGAACCTTACATTGCTGATTTTGGCTTGGCTAAACTTGTCGATGATGGTGATTTCGGTCATTCCTCCAATACAGTTGCTGGTTCCTATGGATATATTGCTCCAGGTTAGTGAGCCTTACCTCACCAACTTGATTATATTGTTCTTTTGTTTTTTTTTTAACTTGTTTGTTACTTGCACAAAAAATAAATTGCTTCTGTTATTCTGCATAATTAACTCCTATCTTTATCAAATACAGTTAGTATCTTAATTGAAGGAAAACAAATGTGAAGAAACTATACCTATCAATTTGTTTTAGAAAGCTTCACATAGTTGTTTGCACTTGATTGAAATCCTTCATGTTTTTCATCTTTTAACATATTTTATATAATTTGTTTAGCTTGTTGAAGCTGACTTGGAATTTTTTTCAGAATATGGCTATATGATGAAGATCACAGAGAAGAGTGACGTTTATAGCTATGGCATAGTTCTATTAGAAGTCTTGACAGGTAAGCAACCAATTGATCCAACCATACCAGATGGTCTACATGTTGTTGATTGGGTGAGACAGAAAAAGGGTCTTGAAGTGCTTGATCCTAGCCTACTCTCTAGACCAGAATCAGAAATAGAGGAAATGATGCAGGCATTGGGAATAGCCTTATTGTGTGTGAACTCATCCCCAGATGAAAGGCCAACGATGAGAGATATCGCTGTGATGCTCAAGGAGATAAAGCATGAAAGGGAGGAGTATGCAAAATTTGATGTGCTTCTAAAAGGGTCTCCTGCGAATGGTGCATGTTGGAATAAAAGCATTGGTGGAGTTCTGCCAACATCTTCATCAGTACCAGTCATGCAAACTTTGAACACAAAAAGCAATAACTCAAGCTTGTCTGTGTCTTCACTGCTTCATTCATTTTCAAGTGTCAACCTGGGTTCCAATTGATGAATCTGAGGAGAGCAGAAGCGTGTTGTTATTGTCACTTTCTTTGTCAATGATCCTTCCCTTATTGTACTTCATATGTTTGTAAAGTATATTATAGCCTGTTACGGATATTTTATATTGGGCCAAAGACTAAAAGGCCCAAGGTAAATATAAAGCGAGTTATTAAAGGAAAGACCCAAGAAGATCAGAATCCTAAATATTCACAGAATCAAAGAAGATACAGGAGGTTATTTACAACAAATATCCAATATATCTGTTCATCCTTTAGAAGATCATGGCCAAGAATCGGACCAGTTTCCTCATTTATCTGCAGACCAGTGAATATAAAAAGCCCCTCTCCTCTTTGGTGAAAGGTACACACATATTCTGACTCTCTCTTTTCCTTTCACACAAGCACACACTGCACACCACTTGTGTCGTGTTGTTTGCTGTGATCTTCATCTTCCTTTGGATGCTGCAACTTCCATAGCATTCAGAGAGAGAGAGAGAACCTTGATCGTACATTAAGACCCAGTTTCATTACTGGACCTCCGTTTGCAACGAACGGAACATAGCCGAATTAAAATCAAGTAATAGATCCAGAAACTACATGTGTGGCTTTTGGAGCATCATTGATGTGTATCCAAATCAAAATAGCTTGTACTTATATCCATTTTCAAATTCAGTTCATGTCAGAACAGCAATAAATTCCAGCCAGTATTATTAGATCTGATCAACTAGTTAAAATTTTGCTCCTGTTCGACAGAACTAAATACTGTGAACATTTTAATTTCTGGGACAATATTGAATAAGCGTTTATAAAACAGTAAGGAAGAACTTTTGTTTCATCATTGATAACCTTCTACTCTAATAATTCTTGTAGACAATGAAAACATGGTAAAAAGAAAGTACTAATTTATGTTTTTGTCCTTTTCAACTATACTGTTATTTTTGCTTTTACAGGAGTGTGATAGATTTAGCATCCAATCTCTTCAAATTGGATTACTGAGCTGACAGTAGTTAAAACATTCCATTATGGTTACTTGTCTGATATGAACTATGGCAAGATTTTCTTCAAACAGCATGCCATATGGTTTTGTTTTCTTTTGCCAATCAATCTAATGTATCTGCATTACAATTTGTACATACACCCTTTCGTCTTTCTTGAACACTTTCAGAATTTGGTTTGTTATAGTAGTAATGAAGTTAGCACTGTCTTCTCTCCCTACCCTCGTTTGATTGAAATGGTCTTGTGTTTGAATTTGAAACTTTGTTTGACCTTTTTCTTTGACTTAAACTTGAAATTGAAAATTATGAAACCAGTATCTACTTGAACTCTTATCTTTCTTTTCGCTAAAATGTGATTCCCTAACAATCAAATGCTTTGCTATGAACTCGGCAACTAGCCTTTAATTTCTTATTATTTTTTATCAACAAACTAGCCTTAACTTTCTATATTCTCCGGTTAGATCAACCTCCTGTTAGCATTTGTCAGCTGGGTTTCTAAGAGTATATGGCATGGTTCAAGTGTGAAAAATACTTGGATTGAAAGTATTTCATTACAAAGCTAGTTATTATGTGTAAGTTTATAATAGAATATTGAGCAAATTATACTGCACTCCATGAGCTTTTCTCAAATTATACATAACATTACTTTTATTATTCCTACATTGACACTTCTCTATGTTTGAAAACATTACGCATGCATTTTCTTGTATTTTTAAAATATTATACTGATATTTTCTCATATGTTACACCAACACCCCTTATAAGGGAGGTGACATTAATGGTTGAAACAAAAGAAAATATTTGTGTAATTACATGAAATTTGGTTAATGAAATTTACTCTATAATATTCTCCCTCTAATTTTTTTCAACGAAAATTTCCCCCACTTCACATAAGAATCCAACACGTTTTAGACTTAGAGATTTTTTGTTTTCCATCATTGCAAATAAATAGTGAATATTTCTAAACTAGTAAAAACTCATAAATTTCAATCAACAAGAAAAAAGTGTTAAAATTGAGTTATTAGTGGGATGCCCTGAAATATTTTGTGGTTAACAAGGCTACAAGAAAGACATGAAAAGCCCAGACATGTGATTTACAACATAGCACAATACTAAATATACTAAGAAGTGAGGCAATCGATAACAAACCAAGCATTCATGACCCAAGTAACATTTAAAAATTAGACAAAAAAAAATCTTCACCATCAAACATCTCCTTAGATATATAAAATTGCGGAGTGGCTAAGAAAGGGAGTGGTTAGAAAAGGAAGAAGAAAAAAGTCGTGGATTCAAGTTTTTTCAACAGATATTTTTAACAAAATTAACAAATGTTTCTTTATAAAAAAAGATTTACTATCTTTTTAGCATTTATGTTTTTAATCCTTCAATTTTTTTTATCTTTTTTTAGGCTTTAAATATTTTTTTTGGTTATTTTTAGTCCTTAAAAATGACTAAAAGTAAGAATTAAAAGAAGTTTAAGGATTAAAAGAAAGGAAAAAAAACTACTTATTTTATATTGAAAACAATACTTTAAAATATAAGCATAAATAAACGGCCATTGCTTCAGTTCGGTAGACCACTTTGATAGGTGGCCATTATGAACATTAAATTTTGTCCATTGGATTAATCTCATATTAATAGGTATATCCTACATATATCACACCAGATTATTCTTTCCCTAAGTAATCCTGCCGTGACGTGGCCCTTGCCGTTGTCGGAAGTGATTTTCAGAGGCGGTGCACCCTCCACTCCCATCATCTTAAAATCCCTCTATTACAGTGATCCAAAAACTATTGACGATGTTAACTATTTGGAGCTTCTCCTAAACCCTTTATCCCTTATCTTCGAACTCGCCACTTCCTGTTACGCTTCAACTCGGTGAAGCCCCTATCCAGCTCCACGCATATCGCTATGAACTCCCTTGTCTCCTGCTAGATCCTTGCGGCTGAGACGACCCCCTCTCCTCCCTCGTCGGCACCAAAGACATATCATCGGACATCACTGACGGTGTCGCCAGATTTATCAGCGACAACGACATCATTCCCAGCTGAATTAGATGGTTTGACTCTTACTTTTTCTTATGAATTTTGAGATTTGTGTGGTTGGTGATGGTTTGTTGGATTTGGCTACTATCTTTTGTAGTTTAATGGTTTTTTATTTTAGATTTTGACATGTTCATTGCAAAGATTGAAGGCTGGAAATTGATTGCGCGAGAGAGCAGGGGTTGGTGTAGTTGTGGCGAGATCGCCGGAGGAGGCACGACAACTTCAGAGTCAGAGGAGGCGGAGGCATAACCGAGAAGAGGAGAAGAGAAGAGGAGGGTTGTCACTCTAAAATCTATTATGAATAAACATGTATTTTTTCTTATAGTAAATTGATTGTTTTTAAAAAAGGTGTTCATTAATCTAATTTTGGAAACATTTTACTTTTTCTTATAGTAAATTGATTGTTTTTAAAAAAGGTGTTCATTAATCTAATTTTGGAAACATTTTACTTTAATGGAATGTGAGTAAATTTTTCTTTTTCGTTTTATTTCTTCATATATACAAGTCAATGACCAAAATATAATTTGAAATATAATTTGTTTGGTAAAAATATGTGTTTCAATTATAAATCATATAATTTTTGAATGAAAAGAAAGAGGTGTTATAAAATTAAATTGTTGAAATAAATATATAAATGAAGGATAATTCATTACGATAAGTAACAAGTTTGAAATTGAAGATATATCAGAGTATGAATATATCTCCAAATACACATAACAAAAAAAGATGATGACTAACACAAAATATCTAAAACCTAGGCTACCCATACATATGCAAAAGAAATGGAAATATTCAATCTCAAAGTAGTCATCACTAACCTAAACCTAGGGAAAAACTATATGCAAGAGGGTGAAACAAAGGATTGATAGTTTAGAAGATCCCTAATAGCGAGACTCCTATGAGGAAACATCCCTCATATCTTCATCGGGACCCTCCTCGAAATCCTCCTTACTCTACTTTCCTCAATGAGACACTTGGCTTCTCCCTTGGGAAACTCCCCACCAACCGTCCTGGCTGCCGCTCATGCTCCAAGTCCTCCCCTGCATAGGATGGCCCTGGCATATATTGAGGATAGTCCTCCCCGGTATAAGGTGACCCTGGCAAGTAATGAAGAGAGTCCTCCCTAACATAAGGTGGCCCGAGCACATACTTTGGTGCATCTGAAGAAGATGACAAAGACAATGAAGAAGAAATCTCTATAATCTCTAAGGATGGGGCAACATCTGGGACAACAATGAGAGCTCAAGGAGCCTCTGTAGGTGCATCTGACGTACGTGGTGACAAAGATGAGGTCGGTGAAGCTGGAGAGACGAGATCTCTATAACCTCCACAGGTGCTGCCTCTGACCCTAAAAATAAAAACAAAAGGGAGATTATCTCTGCTTCGTCAGCCAAAACACAAAAAGACATAAA
Source organism: Glycine latifolia (assembly GCA_013407115.1). Taxonomy (NCBI): domain Eukaryota; kingdom Viridiplantae; phylum Streptophyta; class Magnoliopsida; order Fabales; family Fabaceae; genus Glycine; species Glycine latifolia. The sequence continues at coordinate 8,703,239 of CM023941.1, forward strand.
CACAAGTCAAAACACACAAGACTAGCAACCATTGAGATGTGAAAATCTAGTGGATCTCACACGCATCTTAAGACATCACTTTTTCACTAACTCAACATATACATCACACTGGTTAGCTTAGGGTTGACAAAATGGGTCTGACCCAATGGGCCAGCCTGCTTAGCCCACAAAAAAAAGTGGGCTGGGTTGACATTGTCAACCCACTTAACTAAAATGGGTCAAGCCAACCCGGTCCACAAAAATGCAGGTCAAAATCGGGCCAGCCCACCGAGCAAACAATATCAAATATTCAATAGATATTTTTAAAATTGAGTGAGAAGTGAGACACTGAGAGAGTGAGGGAGCTTCGTTCCAGTGCTCCCTAGTCTGCGACCTCAACCTAGTTCTTCTAGACTTCCAGTGCTTCATTTCAGAGCTTTGTTCTAGTGCTCCCAGGTGCTTTGTTCCGCGACCTCGACCTCGTTCCAGTGCTTCGTTCCAGAGCTTTATTCGTTCGTTCCAAAGCTCCATTTGTTTGTTCCTCCTCCTCGTTCCCGTTCGTTCCTCAAGCTCCTCATTCTCGTTCATTCTTGTTCTAGTTCTCATTCCAGACCTCGTTCGTTTAGCAAGGTACTGTGTACCTATACATCATGCATAAACTTTTTTTTTTGTGAAACATCTTCGTACTTATCTAGCATTAGAGCATTTGTTTCTTTTGTGCCTTTGATTAGCAGTTTAAATGGGGAAGAATAATTTGCTTGAATATATTTTTCGAGGGTAAAATTTGTTTTAAGATCCTTAGTGTCAAAATTGTTGTTTAGATAGCTCTTAGCCTTAAAACATGGGTTTAATATGAGTTTGCTTAATGATGATTATTGGTCTTATATCATTATATGATTATGCTTATGGTATAAATGTGCAGGGCAATCAGAACTTTGGATATCAACCACCTCAACATCAATCATAACTCCACTGTTTTCAATGTCCAAATCAAAGTAACCACATTGAAAACATCAAAGTTACTTAAGGTTTGTGATTATGTCATTGATTTTTTTCCCATTATTTGCTTATTTAATCAATGTTAGGTTTTACGTTGTTAGTTTGAGACTTGCAAACAATGTTAGTTGGGATTGTGTGCTGGTATTTTATTCTTTTTGTTGTTTTAAATTGATTTTCTGCAGTGCTTTTCTTTGAGTGATTAAATAGTTGTCTCAAGTTTTAATATGGAGTCTGAGACTGCGAATGGGCATGAACATGTTGAAAATTCTGAAGTACCTATTGAATTATCTCAAGCTGATGAACCAACCAAGAAGAAAAGGAAAACAACAAGTTCAGATTGTTGGAAGTTTTTCACTAAGATAGGAGTGGATGATGATGGGATAGAAAGAGCAGAGTGTAAAGCCTGTAAAACAAAGTATAAAATTGGGGGTAACGCATATGAGACATCTCACTTAAATCGTCATATCTCAAAGTGTAAGGTAATTCAATTTGAAGATATTGGTCAAATGATGGTAGACTTACAAGGAAAATTGAAGATTCCAAAGTTAGATCAAATGGTGTCATGTGAGATGTGTGTTGCTGCAATCATTGAGCATGATTTTCCATTTAACTTTTTTGAGTATAAAAAGATTCGAAGTTGGATTAAGTATTTGAATCCTGATGCACACTCTATTTCTAGGAATACTATAAAATCTTATGTCCTAACCATTTAAAAGAGAGAGAAGGAGAAGCTAAATATATATGATTGCTAGTATTCCAAATAGAATATGTTTAACTGCTCATTTTGTTGATGCTAATTGGAAATTAAATAGTAAAATTCTTACTTTTTGTCATATGCCTCTGTTATATACAGGGGGAGCTTGAAGAGGATCAAGATGTTGAGGCTCTATCTTGGATGAGTTTTAGCTTTTCCATGCCATTCAATTGAAGACATATGTAGCCTTTGGATGTACGAGAGTTTCATCCTATGATCCATTGCATTGCATAAACATTATTCATTGGCTTGCATTCATGGTTTTTTATAAAAGCACATATCTTGTGAAAAAGCTTTAAGTTTTCATGATGACATAAAAAGTCAAGTACTAATGGTTTAAGTTTTGGGAAAACTAATTTGTCACTGCCTTAATCGATTACCACAATTTGGTAATCTATTACTTGAGCCATGAAGAACAAAATAATCGATTACAAGAATTAAAAAATCGATTACACTATGCAAACACAGAACAAGTTATGACTGTGTTAATCGATTACCATTTATTAGTAATCGATTACTGAGCAGGTTTTTTAAAATGAGAATCCCTGTAGTAATCGATTACATGACGGATTAATCGATTACTTTGTTCATGTATATTTTCCATAAATCTCAAGAACACTATAATAGATTAAATGAGTAATTAATCAATTACATAAGTGTAAATAATCGATTACATGGACGATTTAATTGATTATATTCAGTTACAACAGTTTTCTATAAAAATTTGTTAGGTCTTTTGAAAAACACAGATCATTACATTGAAAATTTTCATAGTTTTCAAAAGCCTTCTGAAGTGAGAAAAGATACACTGAGTCACAAAGCTCTTGTCCACAAATTCCAATATTCATGTTTCATTTAAAGGTTTCATCTTGGACAAGATTTTAAAGAGGCTCTTTGAGAGTTTGGTCTGAAAATTGTTTTCTTTCAACCTGGATCAAGATTGGTAATCATATGCATTCATATACTGTTGATCATCAGGTTGTTTCTCTCCATTAGATTCTATGTATAATTCATTTTTAGTTTTCAACTTGTTTGTTGCTATTACAAAAGTTTCTTAAATCTTTTCTAGAGTAGGGTTCTCTATAGGGAACAATAGATAAGGGTTTCTCTATGTCTTGGTCACTAGGAGTCTAACGGGGTTTTAGATTTCTGTTTTTAATCTAGGGTTGATTAAGGGTGATTGTTGTAAGCTTGTAAGAACTGAATTTTGTGAGTAATGGAACTCTTATCAAGTTTTGGTTAGAAGAAACTGGATGTAGCTTCTCTTGTTAAGAGATAAACCAGTATAAGTTCTTGTGTTGATTACTTTCTTTAATCTCTTCTTGCTATCTTATTTTGTGATTCTTGGTGAAATCTTTATTATTCAACAAGTGAAAGTTTTTGTAATTGTTTTCTTGAAATGAGTGGTTTGATTGGTTGAAACATTCTTGGTTTAATTGTGATATGATCCTATTTCCCTAATCCTTTAAAGATTTTTAAAAGGCCAAGTTTTAACCAATTCACTCCCCCCTCTTGGTTATTGTGTGTGTTCATACTGTTTTTAGCCTCTTCATCACACTGGATTTAACTTGGCTTCAAAGATTTTTAAATTTTTGAAGGATTGGAAAATAAAGCAAAAGATTTTTTTCTCTCACTTTAGATAATGCATCCGCCAATGATAACATGCAAGACATTTTGAAAAATGATATTGAAACCAGTGCTTGTTATTATGTGATGGAGAGTTTTTTCATATTCATTGTTCTGCACATAGTTTGAATCTTATTGTTCAAGAAGGATTAAAACTGGCTAGTGATGCCTTACATAAAATTAGAGAGTGTGAAATATGTGAAGGGATCGGAGGGTAGGATGAGAAAGTTTAAATAATGTATTTAACAGCTTGGTCTTGAGTTTGATGGTAATGGGAAGCAATTGTGTCTAGATGTTTCCACTAGATGGAATTCCACTTATATGATGCTTTGTAGTGCTCTCAAATATCAATAGGCATTTGGAAATTTTCAATCAAAAGATCCTAATTACAAGTGGTGTCCTTTAGGTGATGAGTGAGAAAGAGGAGAAAAAATTTGTGAGTTGTTGTTACCATTCTTTGATACTACAAATTTGATTTCGGGCACTTCCTATCCTAATTCCAACCTATATTTCTTGCAAGTTTGGAAAATTCAGTGTGTACTTAGTGAGAGTTTACAAAGTGAAGATGAGGTTATAAGGAGTATGGGGGAAATGATAATGATGAAGTTTAAGAAATATTGGGATGAGTATAACACCATTCTTGCATTTGGAGCAGTTTTTGACCCACGTATTAAGTTTACTTCATTGACTTATTGTTACTCAACAACTAATGAATCTACTTGTGAGGAAAAGATTCAAGATGTGCGGAGAAAGTTATACATGCTCTTTGTGAGGTATTCAAACCCAAGAAACATTAATAATGCTGCCTCTATTCACAATCTTCACCCAAGACCCCAGACTAGTTCTTCAAGCATGTTAAAGGAACTCAAGGGAATAGATCAAAGAATGTTTGGTGTAAGTACATGCTTATTAATTATTATTATGTTATTATGTAAGTATTTACTTTTTTGTGTTGTGTACTTTGTTTATTTTATTTTATTTTTTTGTGTTCAACTTGTCATATGTAATAGGAATTGAAAATGCATAGTAGTCAACTTGCTTCTAAAGTTGGAAAGTCACAACTTGATGTTTATCTGGATGAGCCAAACTTGGATTTGTGTACTATGAAAAGTTGGATGTCTTGCAATGGTGAAGGGATAGTTATAATCGTTTTCCAGAATTATCCATAATGGCTCGTGATGTGTTGAGCATTCCTATTACTATAGTGGCTTCTAAATCTGCTTTTAGCATTGGATCACATGTTACAAACAAGTATAGAAATAGTCTCTTGTCAGATAATGTCGAAGCCTTGATTTGTACTCGTAGTTAGCTACATGGTTTTGCTGAGAATGATAGTTTCTTTAATTTCATTATTTTACAATTTAAATTGCCAATTACTTTTATTTTAAATCATCATTATTCTTTAGCTATTTTTATTTTTTATTTTCGGATTATAATTTGTAGCTGAAGATGGTGAGGATGACTTTTGTGCTTTAAATATGGATCCAATTGTTTCCAAGGGATCAAATACAATAACTATTGAAGATGCTTAAATGCAACTACTTCTTCAATTTAATCATTTTGCATTTTGGAAGTTGTAATGTTTCTAACTTGTTTTTAGCAAATAAATTTAATGTATAGATGTTGCTTTGCTAACTTTAATTGAATGTATTAATCTAGTATCAAACTATTGGTATCATGCCATTTTCCATGGATTCTAGGTTGGTTTTTGCATATATCTTTCACATTCTAGTTTTGTTTAATTGTTCCCTCACTTGTGTATGTTGTTCTTGGAAGCTCAATGGATCTTGCAGTAGTACTTGTTTCTGTTGCTTCTAGCTTCCATGTGAGGTAAGGTATTTAAATGATTGCATGCATTGATTTAGCATTAATTTTTAGTATAAATTAATTACATTTATATTTTTTTATCATTTTTTTGTCTTTTTTTAAAAAAATTAACTTTTTTTATTTTTTGGGTGGGCTAGCCCACTGGCCCACCAACCCACTTTAAAGTGGGGCGGGCTAGCATTTCCAGCCCACTTTGCAAAAATAGGCTAGCCCGGCCCAGCCCAGCCCATGTTTTTGGGTGGGCTAGGGCTAACCCAACCCATTTTTGGTGGGCTGGCCCACTTTGCCAACGCTAGGTCAGCTGCCACTAGAACTCCTAGAACTCAATGGTCTTACAACATTTTCGTTTGGATGACTATTGAGAGTACACCTTCACCAATGTACAATGCCATGCTCTCACCGGTCAACTATGCCTCGCACTTGTTAGGGTTGTCATGTCGACTTAGTGGAAAACGTGACCACAAACTCAACTCATATCCTCAAGAAACAAGAAGTTAGAGAACATACCTGAGGCACCACTCTGTAAGGCCATCCCAACTCCAAGGACTTACTCCTCAACCACTCCTCACCAAGGGTTTACTTTATCGTCATTGTGGGGCCTGATTGCACAAGTACAAAACATTGTCAAAAGGCGAACCATGTCCGAGAATCATCCGAACTTCACATCACAACAACAAAGATCTCATCCACACCTCATAGTGGAAACCACTAATTGATCATTGTCTAGCGAGCTCTCACAAATTCCAGCGCATCCCCTCATGCGACTCTCTTTAAGAACTTCTCTATATTCCACCGTGAGTTCGCATCCACTTGCACGTCTCTCATGCGCATTACTCTCTTGGAGAAAACATCCTAGTCACACGGGTACTCATATTCGAGTCCCTGTTAACTAACGCAAACTTTGTGTGTCATTAAAGATACACTATGTCCACTATAACAAGGTTGAGTCCGCATCGAGACTTGCGCCTGAGTCACTACATAATACACACAAAGGCGCACATGTCCTTTGAGACACATTGTACCCATTAGAACGGGGTCCTAGTTGACACCAGGACTCATGCCTGGGTCCCTGTAACTACTACATGCAAGTATTAACACACAGATAATTATATTCCCCGATTACAAGCCAACCAAGTCACACACAAAACATCACATGCAACAATGTCCGAGGTCACACCTCCTGATTTCCAATTAAAACATCATACTCCACAATTATAGTTATCTAGGATTCATACTCCTCGGGTCTTTCAAGTGCAAATAAACAGATTATAACTTACAGGGAAATCACCAAATCATCACACAACACTTAAATGAAAGTTAACAAGGCAAATCATCCATACATAGTCAAAATTTAAACAATAAGTAGCATGCATTAGAAACCCTAGCTTTTAGAAAACAGTCAAATTCAAGCCTCTGTAAAATTTTGCAAATAATTTTATTATTGAAAACTTTTTATACACACTTGAAGGAAATTTTCTTATCTTTCCAACTAGGTAAAATAATTTATCAAAAAAATCTACAAAAAACATAAAAATTCTACAAGGCAATGAGACAGAGGGTACTTCAATTTGGACATAGTTTAAAGATTTGTGAATTTTTTCCTCTTCACAAAAAGGTATAAATTACACAAAAATTCTTCCCATGTTGCTCTTGGTGAAATTTTCTTTTTAACACTTTTCCTAGACCTAAAAACTGTCTTTCCTACAACAACTCTGTTTCACTTGAACGTTTAGAAAATGAAGACAAAGAAATCCATATATTTTTTTAATTAACGTGGCTGGAAATAATTTTTTCTCTAGTTTAATAAAAAATGTAAACCTTTTTGTTCAGATGAAAACCATAGAAGCCAAAAGTTACAAAAAATGAGCACTGGTAGGCACTCCTTGCACAACAAGAAAGTCACCTTGCATGTCACAGATGCTCATCAAAATGACCTCATATCTCAAAGGTATCAACACGAAAGTTGTTGCAAATTTTTTCTAGAGAAAAAAAACAAGTTTTATGAAAATCCATCGGGTAAATTTAATTATAAGCTCGAAACCTCGAGACTAGTCTAAAGGATCAAACCTTCTAGCCAACCTCTCACTTATCATTGCCTAATTTTGAAAATCTAAACTTTCTTTTTAATCTTAGAAAAATTGGACAGAGTCTCCTTTGCACTAGAAGCTCTTCCAAAGCACAAAAACAAAGAAAACTGAAAAGACAACATGCATGCAAAGAGAAAAGATCTCAATTTTTCAAAAATAGTGAAAAAACTGTAAAAATGGAAGAAGAAGACTTTGATGCATGCAATGCATTGGAGAATCAATACACCATGGTTGCTTTAGTACACAAAAATGAGAGGAGAGTGAGATTGCAAGCTCTAGGTCGTGCACTCAACAAAACACTTGTGTTGGAAAAAAATGGTGTGATCAGCCAAGCCTTTGGTGTCCACGAAAATGACGGATGGAGAGGAGAATATTTCAGCTTTCTTGGTCTGAATAGGAGGTGAGAGAAGAGAGCAATCATGTTTCAAGGATTTGAAAAAAAGAAAGAGGTGAAGTGTGTGTAAAGGTGAGTGAGTTAGAGTGTAGGGAGTTGAGTGTTTGAGTGTACAAAGAGGTGATTGGGGGAGAGTGTTGGCATGCATGGTCAACCCTTCCAAGAGTGATAAGAAATAGAAAGTTTTGATGTAGAGGGTGTATGGTAACATTGTGCAGGTTAGATTAATCCAAGAGTGATAAACAATGGTGCATAATGAATCATTTATGATGGTGACCCACTTTAGATTTTGCCTAAATAAACGAGACTATTTGTGTCTAAAAATATTTATATAGGAGTTGGCCTTTGTAAAATTAAATTTTTTTTATCTAGGATAAAATATATATTTGATTCTTTGTGTTTTATTTTTTGTTTATTTTAATCTTTTATGTTTTAGAATCTTCATTTTAGTCCCTAAGTGCAGTGTAACAGAAACACATATACATGTTTTTTAAAGGACCATTTTGTTCTTAATGTTTTTTAGAAAGGTTTAATTTAGTCCTTCATATTTTTAATGTTGTCAACAATGATGGATTAACAAACTTCTTCATGAACATTTGTTTTTAGAAATGTTCAATTTCAGAGTTCACTATTGATGAACTCGAAGGACAAGTCATCGCCATGATTGTTGTCAATGATTTCACATTGGCCGGAGTGGAGGTAACTAGCCATACAATGGTTTGTTATTATTATTATTATTATTATTATTATTATTATTATTATTATTATATAAACAAGCCATACAATAGTTTATGGTTATCTAATTCATATTCCATGACATTTATTTCTGTATTTAGTTAACTAAAAGTTTTATTCTTTCATCAAATTCTGGACTCTTTTACATTTTAAACATTTTTTGTCATTTATGAACAATGATTTATGATCATCTAATCTAGACCCTTATCACTTGTGTATATAATTAACCAAAAAGCTTTGTTATTTGATTAGCTCATAACTTTCTTTACTTTTCAAACATTTTATTTTGTTGTGTATCAATGTATGCATCATCTGATTATTTAAAAGTTCTGTATGTTGTTAGGCAATATAGATATTTTGTTTTCCTTTAAACTACAAATTGGACAAAACTATAATCATAGTGACTCACTCTTTTTAACTTGTTTTCTTCAAGTCTAGGACATGAATACATTACTGTGTTCAATGATACTAAATGAACATACTGACACGTAGGCACATCCCTTATTTGTTGAGACAATGTTATTGTCAAGTTCAGTTGACTCCACAATTAAGGTCTAGACTTTTACTGAATTTGGAACTTTGAAAATGATATATATGCCGTAAATGATATATATGCAGAAAATGTAAGGTACTTTGAATAATATTTAGACTTTACGTTGCAATATCCTTTGGTTGTATTTTCATTTGTAAAAAAAAAACTAATATTTCTTATAATGGTTATAAAGGAGATACTTAATTCCTTAAGTTGATTGTTTTTCTTTCATTTTTTATTTTTTATTCCTCATATGGAGCCACACAAAATTCTACATTGTTCTAATAAAATATATAAGACATGCAATATACTGAGCCTACTGTTAATTTTTTTTATATGTGATTCATATAGTGATTTTGTTTTTTGTTTTAAAATGATTTTAAAATCAATCTTTTAGTTTGAAATTAGTTTCTAACTTGGTTTTTGTTTAAAAAACAAAAATTGATTTTAAAACCAATATCAAACTAGTTTGGAAAAAGTACAAACTCTTTTTTTAATATGAATTTGGATTAATCCAATTATTTGAATCTAAATTGGATTTCAAAAAATACAGTCATTGCCCACCCTTAGTTTTGAGCATTGACATTTTGTTCATACACATTTTTAAATAGTATGATGAGACATGCTCTTTATAGCTACATGGGTGACAAATCTACACTTTATGTATATTTATAGAGCAATATCATGTGATTTTGACATCTAGTTCATAGAAAATGTGTGAGAAATTGAACCAATAATGAATAATTCATGTAGTTAATGTTTCGGTGTGTTTGATCCTAAAGTTGCATGATATGCTTTAACTATTTTGGTTTGTTAAGGATAAACTATTAAGCGAGTAATAAAGGCACAATATTTAAGCAAAACAATACAAGGAAAAAAATCCATTGACGATGACCTTGGCCAACATGACTTTAGGTTGCCCAGCATGACTTTAGGAATGTCCAATGTGATTTTAGGCTTGGCTAGCGATACTGTTTTAGGGACCACCTTGTTGGCGCGACCAATATGACAATTTGCACAATTGGATTTTGCGTGTGAATTTTTAATACTTTTTAACCTTTATTGAACCTAGGTTGATGGCACAATGGTTTGGAAGCTTAACCCACTTTTTGAATGACAAGATAACTAGGTTCTAGGTATCTTTTACTTTGTTTTAGATTTAGAATTACATTCTCTTTGAGTGAGTTAGTCCAAGTAAAAGGCTGGAAGATTTAGGAAGGGCGTGAAAAGCATTATGAAGGTTAAAACTTGTAAAGGATTTTCCTCCCTTTTTCTTCTTATGTATACATTTTTTATTTTATGCTTCTCAATGCTTATGGCTAGCCAACATTCTTGAGCTAGGGTTGTGATGTAATTTATGCCTGTGAATTCAAATTGGTTATTTTAATCAAAATTCATCTTTATTAAGTTAATTAAGTTACTCCACTATTTTTAATTCTTGTTTAGAATTGATCAACTTGATCTTGTTAAAATAAATTAACTGTCAATGACTAGTATTGTGGTTAATTGGCAGACCTATGGAATAATTGAGTTTAGAAAACATCATGAACAATTGTGTTGGCTAAATTTCTAATATGATTAATTATTGATCACCCTTTATGTGTTTTGTATTTTTTCTAACTTAACCCTTGCATGATCAATTAGGGATTGAATCTAGGGAAGATTTTTAATAGTTCATGACCAATTTCTATTAATAAAATTAAGAGGGACAATTAGCAATTGAAGTTTAATTTCATATTAAACTAGATTAATAATTAGGGCAAACTAAAGGTATGTTTGAAATCAAAATCTTAGGTCATCCTATATGTGAAATGTTTTAGTCAAACTATTTTCTCACTATTATTGTTTTTCTACAAAGTAATCAATAAATTCTCTGACTATTGGATTCGGTTATACTACTTGTAAAATATAGTTATTTGGGAACCAACATTAGTTTCTAGGGCATGATATTAGAACTTTAGTCCATTGTTATTGTCACGTAGAGTACATTTGCCTTTAAGCTCATTTTATACACAACAATAGATTGTGAAGAGTGAACTCATTGTATATACATGAATTGGTATCTTTATGGTTTGTTGTTTCAAAGTGGATTTTGTAAGGACATGGAGTTTGGAAGGAACTATAATGATTGTATAATTGTGTGTTGGCATTTTAATTTTTTGTAGAGTGAGAGGAATATATATTAGATTGGAATATGCTTTGGATGTATTACCTTTTTTTCTTTTGAAGTGCAACAGAAATATAAGACAAATTGAACATAAGTAAAGAATTGGATTATGCAAAACACTAGTGAAATGTGTTGTACAATTTTCTTTGAAAGCGATCTTGTTCAATGTTATATGTGACCAAGTTTATCTAGATAATCTAGATATTTATTAAGAAAATTTAATTTCATGCACCTGCCAACATAAATGTTTGAGTTGCAAGATTTTTTGGTATATAAAAAAAATAAAGGTCTAAGTTGTGATGTGACTACCGTTATGCCTAAAAAATTCACATTTTCTTTAAGTTGAAATTCTTGATGCTACTTTTGTTGAACAAATTAGTAAATCGTAAGATTGTTATAACTTATTACTAATGTGTTTTAACAATGGTCATAACTGATACTTGCATAAATTGTTTACTATATATTTAAGCATAAGGTTTTTTTTTTCAAAAAACTATATTATAATTTAGCATTGGTAGTTGATATTGTAGCTTGGCTAGTTGGCTTAGTGTTAAGACTTTAAACACACTAATTCTTACATTTTTCTATTGTACTTTGTTCAAGATTCTTGTCTTGGTCATAATTGCATTAATTTTTATTTTGTTGAGATTTAATGTATTCAACCACCATGAAGTAGTAATTGAATGTTGTTTGATTGTGTTGTTTTTATGTATTTTGAACTTGGAAGGCTGAATGTTATGTGTTGCTGATATTGTGACTTGTTGTTAAATATGAGACTACTAACACATAACATGTTGTCATTGAACATAAAGGTGTAATGAACAACTTTTCATTGTGCATTGAAGTAGAGAAAGTGGTGGAAAAGATAGTGGAAATGAATGGTGAGTTTTTGAAGAAAAAATGTTTGAGGAAATTGATTGGAAGGCGTTTGTGTATGCATTCACAAGTCATGAGATACACTAAACTACTTGAGGAGATGGACTATTGCATACTAATTTTGATGAATTTCCAAACAAGTTTCTCTATTCTCTCTTGAAACTCCACCATGAAGAAAGTGCTCTTGTTTTTCGTGAGACTAGACGACAATTCCTCGTTAATAAGGGCATTCCAAATATGCTTCTTCACAAGGACAAGGTATGAGTTCTATTATTAATCAACACCTTCACCTGTTTAGTGGCAATAAGAATTGATAGTTGTGGGCATCAAGGTTCCCTTCTTTTGTTGACAATGTTGTACCCTTTGGATGGGCGATTCTTGGATAATTTGATTATTCCCAAGTGCATGTAATAATATGGCTAGATTTATGTATATAATTGGGAGAAGGAGGAGGGAGAGATCTCACCTTAAAAGTTGGATTTCATAAGGTGGAGTTAGATCTAAACCCCAAATTCTTACACAAGTTGCTTGAAAAAAGGCTTGATTGTTATTTTAATCCCCCCAATTTGAGAGTTACTTTTTTGGGCTCTTAAATTTAAATTTGTTTTCTATTCCTTGAATTTTAAAAATCAGTTTTTTAGTCTCTTCCATGAGTGAGTCAAATGAAAAACAATATACTAATAATTTGTGACAGTTTTTAGTTGTCATAATTTGTTTTTTATTTTTGTAGTCGCCAAAATGTGCAATTCAAAGTTGTCACAAATTTTCCATCGATTATTCTTTGTTTGACACACACTTGTGTGAGGGGCTAAAAAGAATAATTTTCAAAATTCAGATTAAGAAAAAAATTAAATTTATGTTAAGGGACTAAAAATAAGTACCCCAAATTAAAAGACTAAAACAATAATTAAGAAAAAAAAATTCAATTTGAGTACATATGTTGATATTGATCATTTATGAAAAAGACACTCGCCATTAGGCTTGCCCAGATCAATTGGGGAAAAAATTATATTAGGTACTTGCTATTTACATCCCTTCTTGCTATGTACACCCCAATTATCCTTTTTACATCCTAATTACCCATTATATCCTTTTTACTTAAAGGAGTACACCCCTGGATATCCATTTTCCTTTTTGGAAATGTCTTTCTAGAATACCATATATCTATTTTGGGTATATATATATATATCCTAGTTCCGAAAATACATTTTCCAAATAGTTATATGTTATTCCAGAAAGACATTTTCGATAGAATAAACTTAAGATCGTTGACGTTGTAAACACTTATGTTACACCACCATGTTTGTTAGTGTTATTTTCATTTTATTATTAGTATTCTTTAAACCATATCTAAAATCTTATTTTTATTCTACCTTATATTGTTCTTTAAACCCTAATTTTGAACCTCATCTTTATTATATAAATTTTAGTTATCCTTTAGAAACTCTTCTGTGAGTTGTGCATCGCCTTTGTGTAGTATTTGATTGTGGACTTGATTATGCATCCCCTATTAAGGCATGCTACCAATTTGTACTCATAACACACCTTCTCCAATTGTCTAACAATACATTGTCTTCATCTACTGCTTTTTGGTACACATAGTTTTCTTCGTCCATCATATCTACCTTTTGGGTTGACCATACACATAATGAATTATAAAAAAGAGACAAAAAATTAATTGTATTTTTTTTATAAAAAAAGGCTTCACGTGTTATATAATTGCTTCATAAAATTTAATTTTAATATACTAGCTATTAGCAAAAACATTTACACTATGAATCAATACACACACACACACACACTAGAAATCATTTAAATGTAACTCTTAAAATAATTATTACGAAAGTTAATCACTTTCAGTTATATAACAATTTACTATTGGATTGCACTATAAAAAATATACATATTGTCGATATATATTCTAATTAAAATTTTATTTAATTTAAAAGCATGATGACAATAATATAAGAAACATACTATAAATTAAATTTCAAAGTTTTAACTTAATTTACCATCAGCAAGATGAGCTTCTTAATGGATCCCGACTCTTCGTTTCCAAATATTTTAGCACTCCAGACAAAGTTTGGTATAGCTTTTGGCATAACATTGCCAAAATCATTTTTTTTTCTATACCATGAGGTGAAGATGGGTTTCATAATTAGAGTTTTGTGCTAGAAGTGATCGAGTGATAGGAAAAATGACTTCAGTCTAGTACTAACCATCGAGAAACTCAAATTGACAAACTTGAGTGCTATGTTACTCGAAATAGACTATGATATCTGGGTCAAGGGGTGACTTCTCGCAACAAGTGATAAAGGGCATGTGTCTTGCATGTGACCTGAGAAAAGAAAGCATGTGTTGTAAGTTATGATAGTTGAAAAGCACTAATGATAGTTTGCTAACCGTTTTTCCTGCCTAAACCAGTGGTATTAAAGTGTGAAATGATGGTATGTAACTAACTCCATTTGATTTTTCACTCTACTTAAGATCTGCGCTAACTTGAGCATCAGAGTGTTTGCAGGTTCAACACCACTGTCATGGTATTCACTCAACACCACCAAGATCCACCATTGGAGAACACCTTTACTGCTATTTGCTTTGATTGACTCCTTGGATCAGATCTCGGAACCAGATCTCCACCTTTCGAACTGAAAAAGTTTAAAGAACAATAAAGGTATAATATAAATAAGATTTTAGAGAGGGTTTAAAGAACATTAATAATAGGAAGAAAATAAGACTAACAAACATGAGGGGTATAAGTGTTTACAACGTCAATGATCTTAAATTTATTACTACTAGAAATATCTTTCTGGAATAACATGTACATATTTTGAAAATGTATTTCTAGAACTATGATATATAGTTTCATAAATATATTTTTGGAATAGATATATGATTAATTATCTAGAAAGACACTTTTGGAATGAAAATGGATTCCTAAGAGTGAACTCCTTTAAATAAAAAGGGTATAATGGGGGGATTGGGGTGCACTTAGTAAAATTAAGGATGTAAATCACAAGTTCCTTAATTAAGCTGAAAAGGTTCACTCAATTTAGGAGCCTTATCATATCACTTGAGATGTTGATCTTGATTAATTAATTTTTGTCTCATTTTAACATTTTTAGATATTAAAACAAACGACATTTCCTTTAAAAAAAACAAACAAACGATATTTAATGTTTCATTTTAAGGAAAAGAAAATCAAGGAGGTTGACTCGATATTATTGTCACAAGTCAGCTAGGAATAATAATAATAATAATAATAATAATAATAATAATAATAATAATAATAATAATAATAATAATAATAATAATAATAATAATAATAATAATTTCAATTCAATTTAATTTAATTTTAACCAATCCTCGTTGGCATTCATCTCGTGCGTCTATGCTTGCAGCTTGCTTTGTTCATTCCTGTTGAATACAATAATACGTTATATAACTGTTGATTCAAATCGTGACAGCCAGAAAGCATCGTAATAATAAACTACGTAAATGATATAAAAAAAATAAAGTATGTAACTTAATTTGTTGAGAAGAACGTACGTACAATTAAAAAGGAGACTGGGTAGCTGCATAGCTGGTTCTTGCCGATCTACCACTTTTTAGGGAGTAATGTGAATGTTAACGAAGAATAACGTGCGTCGCGGGGCCAAGGTGGTTCAATTCGTATCATATATGTGCTTGTGAACGTGAAGACTACGTGCAAAAATGTGATACCAAAGTGTCTATCATGCCATGTTTCGAGACCAAGAAGCATATTCTTTAGTACTAATGGTTATTCGCATGACTCTTTTATATTTGTTTGTTTTTTCCATAATCTACTCTGGCATGGCGTGCCAAGACTTTTTAGCCCTGCATGATAGCTAGCCATGCCAGCAAATCTCCTAACATGTTTTATATAAAACGCATAATTAAAAAATAATAATAGTTTAAGATGTGGTTGCTTCCCCCATTTTGAATTTCATGGAGCCCATTACCCTAGTGGGACACATCCACTTCAATCATGAAATTTAAATTATAGCTTCTTCTTTCTCCACTTTATTATTAATCAATCACGCTCCTGATGTGTGTTTCCCCCCATGTGTTTTGCTTTTTTCTTATTAATTTGTCAGCTCAACACTGTAAATTTATTTATTTACATTTATCTCAATAATATCTCAATATTTATATATATATATAATACTAATAATGATAATTTGCAGGTATTATTAATATATAATTAATAAAATCAACAAGCAAATTTAGTAAATAAAAGATAAAATAAATACTATAAAAATATAAAGATTGAAACTTGATTATTTTCTTTTGTCGTGCAGTTAGTATATAGTGTGTTGATGATTCTTTCTCTCTTATTTTGGTTTTTGGTTTCCATTTGGAAACAAATTATAAAATCCTATACTTAGTCACATATGTAGAAAATTAAGTCAAGAATCGTACGAGACGATAATATTTTCCTTTTTCAAAAAAGAAAAATCATAGCAGGGATCTTGTAATAACATTTTCAAACTATTCTTTCAGGTTACACAACATTAAGGATTAATAACAAAATAATAGGTTGAAACGCAACAGGCTTCTAGCATCTGAGTGTACTCTATCCCAATATATGTTGTCCAATCTTTAATTATTAAAAAAATTTAAAGCTTAATTTGGAAAATTATAGTGACATCATGTACATAAATGGAGCTTCATGTGGCGTGGCCCTCTTTCAAACAAAAACACAAGAGTATTAGTGGAAATTATATTTATATAAAAATAAAAATTGCGTAAAAAAACAAAAATCATGCAAATAATTGAAAATATACTGTTAAAATGATTAATGTGCTAAAATTAATCGTTTGGGTACTATATGAATTTAATTATTGATGAAAATAATTCTTAATCAGACTTTACTTATCTCTTAATCGAATTTTAAATTAGTCAAAGTTAATTTTTTTCTAATAAATCGAAGGATTAAGACAAAAAAACCAACATATTAATTAATTAATTACAATAAATTATATATGTTTTTACATTTTTTTTTTCTGCACATCAAGAAAATGAGAAAGAAAGAAATAGATAAAAGCAATTGGATACTTCTTTATGATAAGAAAAAACAAGTGAATATTTATAATAATAAATTGTAAAATTTGAAGCATGAAGCTCATTAGTACATCACATCAAAGCATTTCTAGATGATGCAATTTAAGCAATTAATTTTGAGGTTTTTTATTCTTTATTAATTGGTCTCTATAATATCATATCATTATGAGTGTGTTTGACTCAAAAATTCAATATTTTAAATCTAGTAAACTCATGAACAAATTAAGTTAGTTCAGTTAGTTTTTTATCAATTAAAAAGTTTGTTTCACTGTTTATTAAACAAGATTTTTTTAGAACAACATTTTTACGTTTTTTAGACATTACTTAAAGTAACATATTTTTAAAATGTTAATTTCTAAATTTTGATATTGATTTCTTTTTTGTCTTTAAATATTTATTAGATTTCCTTCTTAATATTTGCTGTATAGGGTAAACTTTTTATTTTTATTTTTTTACATATAGGGTTTTCTCATTTTTACCTTTTTATTATATATGATATTGATAGTGATATATAATAATTTTACGTGTTTTTTTTATATATTTTTTGGATATTTTATAAGTAAAAAGTTACAATTGTTTAAAATTAATTTAATACTAAAATTATAAATATTAGAAAATATATTTTTATCAAGAAAATCAAATTTAAATTAGTATAAAACAATACATAAACAGGTTTACATTTTTCAGCTACTTCAACAGATAATTTTACTAAAGACTCATGATTTTAGAAGATAGTTTTTCATCTACCATTTAGCTTCTCATTTTCTAACTAACTTTTTAGTTAGTTTTGTCAAACATATATTATGTTAGGCAAAACTAGTCAAAAGCTAAAAAGCTAAATGAAGGCTAAAAAGCTAGTTGAAAAGTAGTAGTTGAAAGATGAAAAAGTAACTCACTAAATTATAAGTGTTTAGTAAAACAAACTATTAAATTAGCTGAAAAGAATAAAGTGACATAAAAGCAATAAAACATGATTTATTTAGAAAAAGGATTAGATGGAAGTTTGATAAATATATTGAGGATAAAAAGAGAAGAAATATAAAAAAATTAGAAGCTTGATAGCATTTTAAAAGGTTATGTTAGACAATGTATTTAAACTAGCTTCTAACTTATTTTACTAGCTAAAAAGTTTGTTTGATTCGTTGGTAAATAAGTTTTTTTTTTTTGCAGCTTTTTAGGTTATGTTCGACAAAACTAGCTAAAAGTTGGAAAGCTAAATGAAAGCTAAAAAAATAGTTTATTAAATTATACGTGTTTGATAAAGGTAGTTGTTGAAGTAGGTAAAAAATGTAAAATGATATAAAAGCAAATAAAATCATGATGTATTTAAAAATGATAAAAAAAGTTTGATAAATATATTGGGGACAAAAGGGGAAGAAAATATAAAAAACTATCATTTTTAAAAAACGTTAGAAACTACTAAAAACTTATTTACTGAACAATTAAACAAGCTTTTCACTTAGT
>CM023941.1:8721773-8773930 GCA_013407115.1 Glycine latifolia
AAAAAAAACTAGAGATGCCTTGTTGAACATAGTCTTATAATTTAATAAGATAGATTTTTAGCTTCTAGCTACCACTTTTCAACTATCTTTGTAGCCTCGAACTTGCTTTTCAACTATCTTTGTGCTTCCAACTAGCTTTTCAACTAGCATGGATGAACATAATCAAAAACTCTACTTCAAGTAACATTTAAGAAAAATGCTAGAAATTATTTAATTTTTTTTCAATGAATAGTCAAACAAGTTTTTCACTTAGTAAAAAAAAACTAGAGATGCCTTGTTGAACATAGTCTTATAATTTAATAAGATAGATTTTTAGCTTCTAGCTACCACTTTTCAACTATCTTTGTAGCCTCGAACTTGCTTTTCAACTATCTTTGTGCTTCCAACTAGCTTTTCAACTAGCATGGATGAACATAATCAAAAACTCTACTTCAAGTAACATTTAAGAAAAATGCTAGAAATTATTTAATTTTTTTTCAATGAATAGTCAAACAAGTTTTTCAATTAGTAAAAATAACTAGAAACTTGTTGAAATATCCATATTTTGTTCTTCCAATGATATAGTTTTAAGAACCATTTTTTTTTCCAATACTAAACGCTTCCTTCTTAAATGACCCTTAAATGAAAAAAAATTATTTTTTAATAATAAGGAAGTATAGATACTTAAAATTAAAACATAACATCATTACCAATATGACCCATTAAAATTTAAAATCTAAAAATCAAAATCAATTTAAGATCAATTAAGATTACAACGATTTTATAAATCAATACGTTTTTGTTGTTAGAAGACACACAAGTGTGACTTTTATATTGAAAAATATTTTCATATCTATTATTATAAATAGATAGATTCCTAAACATTTATGAAATCAAAAGGGAAATAAGTGATTTTATGATAAATAATTCATATAATTATGATATAAAATTATTTTTTAGTTTAATGTTTTAAAAGAAAAAATTGTAGTAAAATTTAGTTTAAAAATAAAAAGATAAATAATAAATTAAAATGTATAAGAGATTAAAAACAATCTTTAAGATTTTTTATAAAGAAAACATTCTAAAAATTCCTAAAAAGTAAAAAGAAAAACACATTTAAATTTAAATTCTAATGATATTATCTTTTAAAGTAATTATCCTAATTTGTCTTATCTATATAGAATTCTAACAATTGAGATGTAAAATATCAGAAGGGATCGGTTACTAATTACAATCAATGGCACACTAAATCCCTCAATTAACTCTCCAATGACGTCAGATCCCTGTTTTCTTTCCCTTTTCCCCTTATTTTCAAACGCCACCGCGTAACACAAACTTGCCCATTTCCTTATAATAGACAAACGAAACACACCTCACTCACACTTTCCGCGTTGAAACAGAACAGAGCAACACAGAACAATGGCGCAACCTTCCTCCTCCTCGAAGCCTGCTGTCCCTCTCCTGAAGGACGAGCTAGACATCGTGATCCCGACGATCCGAAACCTCGACTTCCTCGAGATGTGGCGGCCCTTCTTCGAGCCCTACCACCTCATCATCGTGCAGGACGGAGACCCCAACAGGACCATCAAAGTCCCCGAAGGATTCGATTATGAACTCTACAACCGCAACGACATCAACCGCATCCTCGGACCCAAAGCCTCCTGCATCTCGTTTAAGGATTCTGCGTGTCGCTGCTTTGGTTACATGGTCTCCAAGAAGAAGTACATCTACACCATCGACGACGACTGCTTCGTAATTTTCGACCACCCCATCTCGAGTTTTTTTTTCTATCGAACTTTTGGACCGAAAAAATTACGGGTTTGGGTTAAAGTTGTGACCTTGCTTGTGGGTTCTCTGATGGGTCGGCGAATTTTGCTTGTTTGATGAGTTATGAGGATTCATTTTGTTTTTTAGTTTTAAGATGGCTTAATTTCGATTTATTTGTTTTTCTTATGTGTGGGTTTGGTGGGGTTTTGAAACGGGGCTAGATCTGAGTAGGGGTTTAATTCGTTGACTGAATGGTTGTTGGATTTGGATTTGTTGCGAGTAACCTTTGACTGATTTTGATACATTCGTGTGATTTGTTATGTATATGCATGTAACATTCATGATCTGTTGTTGGAGGCTGCTTGATTTGCTTGAATTCTTTCTTTGTTTAAGATTGGAGTGTGTTAGGATTGAAATGACTATGTGCATGTAACATTCATGATCTGTTGTTTTTCATTGTTGTCCGAGTTGGAGTGTGATTTGATTTTTTGATTGTTTATATCAATAGGCTTTTTTAATTATGTATTTGGATTGGAATGACTTGTTTTGGGATTGTTTGTTTGGAAAGTTTTAAATTGAGGGTTTAATGAGTTTGGAAACCTTTTCACAACTGAGTTTGGAAACCTTCACGATTTGGAAATAGTCCACTCGAATTTGATTTGATTTTCTTTTTAATTGTTTGAATTAATGACCTTCTTTAATTTATCTGTTTTACAACTTTTTTATACCTTCTTTTGAAGTTTCAAGGACACGTATTGACATTCAAATTGAAAGTGGATTTTCTTGTTTCCTTTATTTATGAATCCTTATTTCAAATAAGGATTGAAATATTTGACCTGAAATAATTAGTGGTACAGAAAAAATAACATGTTATTCTTATGACATGAAGTTCAAAAAATGTACTATGTTCAATACAAATTATAGACATTTTCTCAACATCTCTTATTTTCATGTTCAGGTTGCTAAGGATCCTTCCGGAAAGGATATCAATGCACTTGAGCAGCACATTAAGAATCTCCTTTGTCCATCCACACCATTTTTTTTCAACACCCTTTATGACCCTTACAGAGAAGGTGCTGATTTCGTCCGTGGATACCCTTTTAGTCTTCGTGAGGGTGCCCCCACTGCTGTTTCTCATGGCCTCTGGCTCAACATACCTGATTATGATGCACCAACACAGCTTGTCAAACCCCTTGAGAGGAACACCAGGTATGTACTATGTAACTCCTTCATTGTGGCCACTAATTTTAGAGGTCACATTTTTTAATAAATTCCAATTAATTCCATACTTTGTAGATGTTCATGTCATGCTTTTGTTTACTAAATTATTGTGTATATATTTTTAAGGTATGTTGATGCTGTTCTTACCATTCCCAAAGGAACATTGTTCCCCATGTGTGGTATGAATCTGGCATTCGATCGTCAACTGATTGGACCTGCAATGTACTTTGGACTCATGGGTGATGGTCAACCTATTGGACGATATGATGATATGTGGGCTGGATGGTGTGTTAAGGTATGCTAATCATGTGTCCTTTTTTAATTAACAAACCCTTAATGTGTGAAGGACTACTTGATCTATTTCTATTCAAGTGATTTACTTGGGTGGTATTTGGTCTAGTTTTTGTTTTCCTTATTGTTTAATTGTCTATTTTCAAGTTTATAAGTATATTATCATCCACATTGCTAGTTAAATTTTTTTTTTCAAAAAGTTACTTCACTTGTCATGATAAACACAACTCTTGTATGAATTTGCAGGTTATATGTGACCATTTGGGTTTGGGAGTGAAGACTGGCCTTCCATACATCTGGCACAGCAAAGCAAGCAACCCTTTTGTCAATCTCAAAAAGGAGTACAAGGGCATCTTCTGGCAAGAAGAAATCATTCCATTCTTCCAAAGTGCCACTCTCTCAAAAGAGTGCACCTCTGTCCAAAAATGCTACGTTGAACTCTCCAAGCAAGTCAAAGAGAAGCTTGGGGTTGTTGATCCCTACTTCATCAAGCTTGCAGATGCCATGGTTACTTGGATTGAAGCTTGGGATGAGCTTAACAACAACACATATGAAGAAGTTTCTTCGAAGCCAACCAATGGTGCTGCTGCCAATTGAACCGTTTATGGTTCCGGACTTTAGTTTTCCATTGGAGCAGTTTCTTCCTTGTCAGTTTTAATTGATTATCATATTTTTTTATAATGCAAGATTATAAACCAATTTATTGATATTGATGCTATCATTATTACTATTTATATTATATTCTTATTATAAATATGTATTTCAGGATATTTTTTTCATATCGTAATTGGAATCTTAGAAATTTAATCATACTTAGTGGATGAGTTTGTCTAATTTAATGTTTGAGTCCTTTTGTTGTTAGAATATGATATATAGTCTATCGGATGTATTTGTTATATTTTTTTTATAGTTAGGCATGTTATTTGTTGTAACCATTATAATTCTTGAATTTTTCCAAAGACTAGTGCGGATGTGAACTTTGTGGACTGCCGACAGATTCAATTGTGTGATGCTGATATGTATATTTTATTCTTATTGATTTGCTTAGCCTATTTGACTTTAGACTCGACTTAATATTTATATAATACAATTGCAACTTTGTCCTAATATGAAAACAAGGTGTTTAGGGTTCTTCATGTTAGGTTCAGTTTCTTTTACATACTCTTTTATGCCTTTGTTTTCCTACAACCCTTTAAACAATAATCTTTCACCTCTCATTTGAAATTTTCGTGTATTTCTTCAACTACTTAATTGTTTTGATTATATATTTGTATTACTTAATAACCATTCGCAAAACATCTATTCTTAAAATACATACCTAATTTTTTCTAGCTCTCAAAATAGATACTTAGTTTTTTACACGTTCCGAATAAATTCTCATTATGTCAATTACAAGTGCTGCGATATACAAGACCACCAGTATATTGCAAGTGCAGTGATATACAAGATGGCATAAAGAAGTGTACCCCGTGCAAAAATCGCATGGGTGACATTTTTTTTATTTTTAAATAGCTTATGTATGTACTAATTATAAGTAGATATACTAAATTCTTCAACACATTATACAATCATAAGTTTATATGTTTATATATATATATATATATATATATATATATATATATTAATCTTTAATCAGAAGTTTAGTCTTAGTTGCAATTAATTAAAGTTTTTTGTGCCTCCGATTTAAAAAAAAAAAAATTTATGCAAGCGTGTATATTGAATATCTATAGAAGTAAACAGGTGGAGAAAATTTCTTAAAAGAGATAAACACATGTAACTTGTTGGAAAGACTATATAAAAATAGAATAATAGAATTATAAAAAATACATATTAAAATTTTAAAATATATGAATAAAATCATAAAAATATATATTTTATATATTGAAAATGAAAATTTATTATTAAATTAAAAAATATAAAAAAATACACCTAAATTCTAAATATATAAATGTGTTAAATACTTAGAGTTTTGTTGTCAATCACATTTCTACATAACTTGAGTGAGATGGTCTCCGGTAGAAGATATTGGTAGTCTTTAACATAGAAAAATAACTTTATTTTTTTAATTTATGTTACTTTTGGGGAATCAATTTAAAACTGTTTTGCAGTAAAAATGAAATTAATAAATTAATATTATCCGTGAGGTTATATACAGAGTTTTGGTAGAATATTTGAGATGGTGGGAACAAATTGCAACATTCTATAAGGATGGGATGGTGAATTTCTTACCGTTATGGGGTTGATGGATTGTGATGATGATAAACAGAAGCATTGGATGGCGGTATGATTTGTGATAATATGGTTGAGACGTAATTCTTGGATATTTACATCAACAAACACAGAAGAGGATTGCACTATCGGGATGGGTGTTAAATCCTATAGCATGCATTGGTCTTAATTGAAATGTTATGGGACCTGTCACTACAATTTTTGTGTGTTAATGTTGTTTCCTCATGTTAGGTCTGTTGTTGGTGTAGGTAGTCAATGTTAATTCTGTTTTTGGTGAGTTTGGTGGTTGGGAAAAAGTTGTATCTATCTTGTTTATTCTTTATTTTGTTTTGACTTGTAAGCTGGGCACATCTTGTGCTACTGGTTTTTACTATAATAAAATTATTTTCTTACAAAAATAAATAAATTAATATCACCATTTTTGTTATACATTTTTTTAAAATGTAAGAGTATAATACAAATAATAATGAACAAAGTTTTTGTATATGTAATTATTAAAAATAGAGTCAAAATTTTATATTTTAAATTTTATTAATTAATTAGATTTAAATTAATTTTTATTATAAAAGTTGTAACCGAATAATTTAAATATTAATCAACAGAATATTTATTTACGAGATTCTTTAAATGATTTTATACAATTTCTAAGTAAAAAAATAATTTCATAAGATTTTAAAATAAAAATAATAAAACATTAAAAACAAAAAAATGAAATTAGAGAGGGAAGGTTTGGGAGGGAAAAATTATTGAAAAGATGACATTTGTTAATAGAGTGATAATCAAAATATTTTTATATATGCTTTAATATTAATTGATTTTTTATTATATATTTTTAATGATAATATAGTCATTTTTTAAAAATATTATAATAATATTATTAGATAAAAAGATAATATAATATATCCACAATAGACTCAAAATTGAATAAATTTTTTGAGAGAAAATATTTGTTAATCTCTATACAATATGGATTGTTCAATTAAAAGCTAAATTAATGGCTTGGATGTGTTGTTTAAAAAGGAGGGGGAAAATTATAAAGAATCTTGACATGTGACACCAAAGGCCTTTCCTTTAGTTAATGTTAATAGATTAGTGTTAATAGATAGATAGATTTCATATAATTTCTTAAATAAGTATCTACAATCATTTGAACACTCTTTTATTTTAAATATTTTATCAATACATCTCATTACTTTTTATCTCTCTTTTACTATCATATCATATAGATACCCACAATTTGTAAAGTAATCTATTTAAATGTTTTGCAAATATGAGTTGGGCTAAAAAAGAACATTAATTTTTTTTGCAAATATGGTTTCAATTATTTTTCCCCACATTTTGGTCTAGGGCAACTATTAATTAGATAATTTTATTTATTTATTTATAATTTTTTTTTCAATTAGCAAGTTTTATGTATACATGGGTGTTTTTAAATTTAAATATTAAAAAAATTTAAAGAAAAAAGTAGATATTTGTATTATAAATGATGAATACTTTATTATACTAAAGATGAATAAATTAAAGAGATATGATTTTCAACATTGATTAGAAAATTATGAAAATGAGTTATTAAAATTAATATGTAAAATTTGAAACATAAAAAATAAAATCAAATTAGGATGTATTTAAAATAGAATACTTCTAAAACTCAATTTATCTAAAAAGATGAAAAATATATTTTATTTGATAAAATTAAAATTAAGAAATATCATATGAGGATGAGAATATCTCTTAAAAACGTTTCTGATAAATGATTGTTTAACTTTAAAATACATCATTGATATTTTGGTTTATTTTATTTTTAATGATAATGATAATTGTAAAATTTCCCTTTATTCTCTATTTTTAATTGAAATATTCCCACATCAAATATTGAAAATAATAAAATGTTATTTATATATACAATATTTTATATAAATATTAAAAATAAAATAGAACCAAATGTCCTTTATGTGTGTTGAGTGTAATCCGTTGCATGAGTGGGATCTACACGCACTCCTCAATTGTTTCCCCCCTCAACTTTATGGTTGGCATGCCCTGTATTTTCTTAACTTAATTTGCATGTCGTGAATGATTTAATTTCAAAATTAGTTTCCATTCAAAGAAAATTTCACACTTTAGTATGCCGGTGGGGCGGTGTCGGTGTGGTGTTCTCTCCATTTTTGTCTATCATTGAATTTTGCATCTTGCGAATGTTTTGAATTCAAAAATAATGAAAGGGTAAGAAACAAAAGGACGAGAATACGAGAAACGTTAGAAATACTTCATATTATATTCTTTTACATTTTATGATATTGTTAGAAATACTTCATATTATATTTTGTGGATTCGCGTCCTATTTAATGTTCCTATAATCCTCTCTATTGATGTTATAGTTTTTAATGAATTTTAATTAATAGAAAAAAATGTTTTAAAGAATGTATTATTAGCACTTTTCCACTCGTAATAAAATGGAATTGTAACTATGAATTTTGATCATGATTGTAACTGTTTGGATTTGGAATAAACACTTCATTTTCTTTCCAATATAAGTGGAAGATAAATTATGAATATTTTTATTTTTAAGAGACCACATGTTTAATTGAAATAATTTCATTTGAGTCGGATGAGATTATGTGCATTTGTGTTGAAACAAACTAAATGATTGCACTGTTGGATATTCTTTACTAGCAACATAAAAAAGTAAGATCACAATGTATGATTGTTGTACTCACCAAAATATGAAAATAGCTCACGCCAGAGTGGATGTGGCCTAGGTTGGTTCCTATTCTTGCACGGCGGACACTGAGTTCACTTTGTTAAGAGGACAAGAGGGAAGATCTGTAAAACAAAAGACTCTGACAGTCAAGTAAGTATGTGAGTTATGGAGAAAAGTGAAGATATGAAAGGGTGAGACGAAAATTGATACCTATAGAGTGATGGGGAGCCTCGGGTCCTTGTGTGTCGGAGTTGTTACATTGGTGTAACAACCTTGCAGATAATAATTAGTCTGTAAATAATGACTAATAAATAATTGTAAGTTACAGATAATTACTTATAGATAATGCCTACCTTCTAGATAATTTGTTCATTGTAGATAACTGAGTACTTGCCACTTGATACAGAGGTTACAACATTATCGTTCACATTTGAATAATAAGGCATTAAAGATAACCTGTTGGCCCAACAACCCGACTACTGAGGGGGAGACGTCTGTGCACCTGTGCTAGGGCTGATATTGAGTGTTGATATGTGTGATGGAGCACCACGTAAGTTGTCACATGTATTTTGTGGACCTCGAATAGTACATAATTCCCCTAAGCTTTGAGCTAGTTTGCGGGCGAAAGAGATTGTTTGGTGTTGAAGGTAGTAGCTTTGACAAGTAGGAGGGTCGCAAGTTTGTCGAGCCCCCTAGGGTGGACAAATGTAGTCCAATGTTGATGGTGATAACCTCGACGGATGTGAGAGTTGCAAGTTTGTCAAGCCCCCGAGCCTAGACAAGTGTTGTCCTCGCTACTATTATCAAGTTGTCTAGGGAGTAAATGCTTTTTGTTGTGCAATGAGGTCGGACACATTAGGCAAGTGGAGTATCCATATTGGACAACTTTTCCCTATCTAATCGTTGGAGAATGCATTAAAGGCAAGCATTTCACTTGTCCTTTGCCACAGACACGTGGGGTGCACGCGTAGTACTCCTGCATGCATATCACTCATGGAATGAGCACGTACTAGAGACGTGGGTAGTGGATGAATGGATCTACATCGTGGTGCAGATTTCTAGGGGGTTGTTTCAACTCTCGCCAATTACCAAACGATCACGCCTTCATTTAAATGGAGTGGACGTTTGATGTTTCCATCACCGCCATTCTTGTATTTCTGACTTTTTTTCTTCTAGAACCTTCCTTGCTTCTTGCTCACGATTCATGATCTTCCTTTCTCATTCAACTTTCTTCTTCATTCAAGGTATTCCCCTTTTGATCATGTTTGCATATTTTATTTTCGATTCTGCCATGGGTCTAGGCAGTAGTGACTCTAGGGGTTCAATCCAACAATCACTGGTAGATAGGGAGGTCATCTCCGTTGGCAACTCCTCGGAGGAGGAGACACACCAGGAGACCTCTGATAAAGAGCTCATTTTCTTCAGGGAGGAGGGCGAACTCGCGCAATGTCGGCTGGGGTACTTCTTGCCCCTACAGGAGGGTTGTGCGGCCTTCTGTCGCCTCTCTGGCCGAGGAACCTATGCAGGTCACCACCATTCTTCCTCCTTCTGCTTGTTGCCCCCACAGTGTTGGGTTATAGCCGTCTCCCCCTGTGTTGCTGGCTATGAAAGGGTGAGAGACAACATTTTGAAATATCGATCCTCCATCACCTCTACGACTGGTGTCGATGCTCTGTGACATCAACATAGGTTGGTGAACCTTGAGGACTCCTGCAAGGCCTGCGGGAGTGAGGATTTCCCTTTTTTTGAGGGCGACGCTAGGTTTCTGCCCTTCTTTTTTTTGTACTGGCGCCTCTTTGAGGTGTTGGGCTTAATTTTTCCTATGAACTCCTTTCAATGTGCTCTGCTTGAGCACTTGAATGTGGCCCCCTCCCAACTTCATCCCAATAGTTGGGCTATGGTGAGGGCTTCTGAAATTTTGTGCTCCTTCTTCAACATCTGACCTAGTGTGTCAGTGTTCCTATATTTCTTCCAAATCAAGTTGACAGACAATATCAGTTGGGTCTCCTTGAAAAGTGTATCTAAGAAGCTATTCGAGTTTGACTTGAATGTCTTTCATCGCTTCAAGTACCATTTCTTTAAATTCCAGGCTACTGACATCGTGGCTGATGGATTGCCACTGATGTTTAATTGGGATGGGGAGCCCCACTTCCTGTTCTACTAGTAGTTTGATCCTACCTTGGGTTTTATGAGCCTTTGGAGAATCAAAAACCGATGTGTGTACGTCCTGGGTTTTGCTGAGACTCACCAAGGGCGGAGCTTGGGTTTTATGAACCTTGGGCGAATCGACCAGCGACATGTGTCCATCTTAGGTTTTGCTGAGACTTACCAAGGGCAAACCATGGGTTTTATAAGCGTTTGAAGAATCGACCAGCGACATGTGTCTGTCCTGGGTTTTGCTGAGACTCACCAAGGGCGGACCTTGGATTTGTCAAGCGTTTGTAGAGTTGACACAAGTAAATAAAATTTAAAGGGAGATACATTTTATTCAATGCAGCAATTAAGTACATATTCCCTTTTATTCCCTGGATGTGCCTCGTTAAAACCTTTCAAGCCAAAACCCAAATTTTTTCTTGGGACAAAAGACTCGAGTAGGGAAAAGAGTACATAATTTGGTCTTGCAGCAGGTCAATTGTAATAGAACTTTGGATGGGAAATGTTCCATGTTCTTGGAATTTCTTTACCATCTAGTTCTTGTAGCATGTAGGCTCTATTGTCTGGGCTCGTGACGACCCTAAATGGGCATTCTCAGTCGGGGATCTTTTCGATCTTCACCTCAGACTCCCCATACAAGGTCGTCAGGTTGCAAGGTTTGAGGTTGAACCTTAGTGTTGTATCTTCTTGTTGCGTGGAGCTTGGTGGCCTCTTCCTTTTCTTTTTGGCCATTTCCTGGATTTCATCCTCTGTCTCTTGTTGAGTTTAAAGGAAGCTGCAATAGGAATTGAACCAAGGTTGAAGACTTGATTATGTTTTAGCTTTTTACATGCCCAATCATTTTGATGGCATTTGTAATTTGTTTAAAGGGTTCATGTTAAATTCCTTGTGATTTTTTCTTTAGCACGTGCATTCTCATGATCAAGTATACATGATTTTTAAATCTTAAAGCAATCAAATGGTTTTTCAAAAAGTTAAGTTCTCAAAGGCTAAGTTCTTTAAAAAAAAAGCAAATCTTACTGCTTTAATCGATTACACAATCAATATAATTGATTAACGACATTCAAACTTTTCTGGAAAAGCCTTGAAGAACAGTTTAATCGATTACTGGTTTCTTGCAATCGATTACATAGTGTTTTATGAAAAACCATGCATCACTGGTTTAATCGATTACCTCCTTATGTAATCGATTATCTTAATTCATTTTTTTTATGATGTTGTTCTGGTTTAATCAATTACTGAACGGTTTAATCGATTGTTGTATTCATGAAACCATTTTCAGAAAGCTGATGAACAGTTTAATCAATTATCTAGTTACTTTAATTGATTACATATGGAAATTTAATCGATTACACTAGCGGATTAATCGATTATTGTTAGTTAAATCTGTTTTATATAAAACTTGGTGAGTCTTTTTCTTATAAATACACATTGAATGATTTACTCAGTAGAAGAGTGACTTACCCAAAAGTTTATGAGCTTTCATAAGTTCCCAAATTACTGTTTTACTCTGAGTTCAAACAACATTTTGTGTGATCTAGATTTCTGAGTTTTTAGAGAAGATGTTTTAAAGAAAAAAGGATTTCAAGATTGTGACTCTAAGCTATTGTGCTTTACAACCTGAAGAGTGTGGTAATCTCATTTCATTTTTCATTCATTCATACATGAAAGATCTCCGGTTGTGTTTATCTTGAATCCATCTTTTTAGAAGTTCTAACATTTTTTGTTGTATTGTGATATATCATTGTTTTCTTTTCAAGCTTGCTAGAGTAGGGTTCTCTAGGTTTGGGATTCTGAGTAGGGTTCTCAGTATCTTGTGATTTGTATTCTAATAGGGTTTTAGAATCAACTTCTTTGTCTAGTTTTGATAAAGAGATCACTTGTAAACAGCTTGTAAAAGATTATTTGATTTAGTAATTACTCTAACCTAGTGTGGGTTGGAAGCAACTGGATGTAGCCTCCAAGGTTGAGAGGTGAACCAGTATAATTGCTTTGTGTTTTATTTAGATTTATGTATTTTCATTACATGTCCTTGTGAACTCAAGCTTTATTATCAAAGAAACATTTTTCTGTCATTGCTTTCATAACTAAGGGTGATCTTGGGTGAAGAAAGATTTCTGAATTTTGTAAAGGTGAACTTGTGATACGATCCTAAGTTTCAATTCCGCAATTTGTTTCAGAAAGTTTTAAATTTCCAGTTTGAACCAATTCACCCCCCCTTTTGGTTCATTTGCAGTGTATTCATAGTATTTTCATCTCTAGTTTGACCTTCATATTTTCTTCATTATGCTGCTCTTGGAACAACATCCTCCTTGTTGACGTTTCCCCGACTTCAACGGGGATCATGCGTCTGTTCCATAGGTGAGTTGGAAAAGAGTTTCCTTAGTAGCTATCTGGGGTGAACAATGATAAACCCAGAGTATACTGGGGAGTTCTTCCTTCCATAGACCCTTAGACTTGTCGAGTCTTGTGCATAGGGCCTTGAGGATAACTCTGTTTGCTGTCTCCACATGATCGTTGGTCTGGGGATGTTCGACAAAAGTCACGAGGTGCTTGAAGCCTAGCCTTGTCAGGAAATCTTCATAAGTCTGAGCCTTGAACTGAGTACCATTGTCAGTTACAATGGCGTAATGGAGACCATATTTGCATATGAGGTGTTTCCATGTGAACTTTTCTACCTCGTTGGCAGATATTTCTCTTAACGGCCTTGCCTCAATCCATTTGGTGAAGTAGTCTATGGCGACTAGTAGGAATTTGACTGCTCTTGGGGCTTTTGGTAGCGGCCCTAGAATGTCCATTCGCCACTTGGTGAAAGGCCAATGGGAGCTCAAACTATAGAGGTTGTTAGAAGGAGTGCATAGGATATCGACAAACTCTTGGCATTGTTTGCTCTTCCTAGTGAGATCAAGGGTGTCGGTCAATAGTACCTACACGCACTACCTTGGTTGCCAGGGAGTGCACCCTGTGTGAAGGCCGCAAATCCCTTCATGGAGTTCTCACATGACATATACTGCTTGTTTGCTATTCAAGCACTTGAGTAGGGTATTATCAACCCTCTGTTGAACAATTCACCATCAAGGATGACGTAGTAGCTGGCCTTTCTTTTCAGCCATCGAGCTTCATTCTTATCTGATGATAGCGCCCCTTGAATTAGGAAATTCTTATAGGGGGTCATCCAGTTTGGTTCCTCTTGTTCTCCTACCATGACTTCTTGGGTGTCAACGTTATGAGTTTGGAGCGTTTCCTGGATGATAGTCTTGAGATCGAAACGCTCAAAATTGTCAATGAGCATTTTTGCAGTGTGATAGTACCGAAAGAGTATGGTCTCCTTAGTCTGACATCTGTTGACAACTTGCTCTTGGAGAAGCTGTGAGTCAGTGTAGCATTTCAGTTTTTTAGCTCCGACTTCTTTTGCAAGCTTGAGGCCTGCTATGAGTGCCTTATATTCAACATGGTTATTTGAGGCTTTGAAGTTGAGCTTTAGAGCTTGCTCTAGAGTAACATTGCCAGGCCCTTCAAGAATGATGCCTGCTCCACTTCCTTTCACGTTCAACGCTCCGTCCACATAGAGGTTCCAGCGAACTTTACTAGGAAATCTGCCACAAACTGTATTTTCATAGGGCTATGAGGTTCGTATTGGAGGTCAAACTCTGACATTTTTGCGAACCATGCCACCATCCTCCCTGCTAGGTCTGGCTTTCGTAGTACCTGTTTGATGGGGTAGTTTGTTTTAACTACCACTTGGTGACTTTGAAAGTATGGCTGGAGGCATCGGGCTGAGGTGAGAAGTGCCAGTGCTATCGTCTCTATCATCTGATATCGCTTCTCAGCATCGTGGAGGATGCGGTTGGTGAAGTAAATGGCAAAATGATATTTCCTTTTCTCTTGAACAAAGGCTGAGCTAACTGCTTCATCAGCTACTGAAAGATAAAAGAGCAATGGCGCTCCTGGTCTGGGTCGACTCAAGACGGACAATGTGGCAGTAGTTTTCTTGAAGGATAAGAAAGCTTACTCGCAAGCTTCGTCTCATAGGAAGGGCTTAATTTTTCTGAGCAGCTTGTAAAAAGGTTTCACTTTTTTGGCGAGCTTCGGGAGGAACTTGGACATAGATGTCAGTCTTTTGTTCAGCTTTTGGACTTCTTGAATGGTTGTAGGGTTGTGCATTTCCAGTATTGTTGTGCATTTGTTAGGATTGACTTCTATTCCTTGGTGTGTGACCATGAAGCCTAGAAATTTTCCTCCGCTGACCCTGAAAGTACATTTTTTCGGGTTGCGACACATGTCATATTTACGAATCTCTCTAAAAGCCTCCTCTAGGTCTGCCATGTGTTGGACTATACTCTAAAATTTGACGACCATGTCGTCAACACATACCTCGACATTTCATCTAATTTGAAGACCTGGTCCATCAATCGTTGGTATGTGGCACCTGAGTTTTTGAGGTCAAAAGGCATGACCCTATAATAGAAATTGACAGCTTCAGTGATGACTGTTGTTTTCTGTTCGTTTGGGGCATGCATGCTAATCTAGTTTTACCCATAATATGCATCTAGAAAGCTCAACACTTGGAACCAGGATGCACCATCGACTAGTCTGTCGATGCTGGGTAAATTGTATGCATCTTTGGGACACGCCTTGTTGAGGTCGGTGTAATTAGTGCACATTTGCCATTTTTTGTTGGCTTTTTTTGACCATAATGACATTGGCGATCCAAGTGGAGTACTTGACTTCCCTGATTATTTTGGCTTTGAGTATCTTGTCTACCTTTTCTCTCACCGTCTTGCGCCGCTCGTCTCCCATCTTTTTCTTCTTCTGTGATACTGGCTTGAACTGAAGGCAAATGGACAACTTGTGGCATATGACACTGGGATGAATGCCTGGCATGTTAGATGGCTACTAGGAAAACAAGTATGCATTTTTGTGGAGGACGTCAGCTATGCGCATGTGCTCATGGCTAGTAAGGTCCTTGCTGAGTTGCGTGCACTGCTTAAGTTTGACAAGTTTTTGATAGGCTTTGGGCCTTTGTCGATGGTTTTGTCGTGCGGATCCACATCAAATATGCCATCTTGACTTGCTTCGTAGACAATTAAGGTTTGGATTGGAGACCCTTCGTCCACGTTCATGACTTGGCTAGTACCACCCGTTGTGCGATGATGTCTGTCAAGCTCCCTGGTGGGAGGATATGGTGCCACTTTTAGGCTCTCTGCATAACATTGCCAGGCTTGTGTTTTGGTATGCCTTGATAGTCATTATCTCTCCTGTCAACATAGGAAACTTTATTTTGAGGTAAGGCGTGGAGACGATGGCTCCGAGCTTATTCAATGTTTTCCTGCCAATCAAGCAAAGTAAGAGGTATCTGCATTGACAATTAAATACCTGATCGTGAAGCTCCTTAACATCTAGCCTTGACCAAAGGTGGTCATAAGGTCTACATAGTCTCTGGTCTCTACCTTCTCCCTTGCAAAGCAGAGGAGAGGTCTAGAATGAGGGTGAACTGTGTCGGATGAGACTTCGAGTCTCTGAAATGTTCTCCAGTACAGGATGTTCATGGAGCTTCCCCGGTCAATGAGGACCTTGGACACTATGAAGTTGGCAATCACGACGGAGACCACCATGGGATCATCTTGGTTGACAAGATCGATGCCCCTGAAATCTTTATCAGTGAAAATAATTGGAGGGAGACTTCGTGGTGGTGGAACTTCAACGCAATTGATGTTGATGTCTAGAATAGCGTGGAGGTGTCACTTTCGAGACTGGCTAGACAACCCTCCATGGGAAAATTCGCTGTGATGGTGTTGATTACACCTCGAATTTGCTGGGCGGGCTCATTTTTTTGTTCTCTTGGAGGTTGACATTTGTGTCTTGGCTGGTATTGCCTCTACCTTTCTCTGTCCCTTCTTATGTCGACATCTTGATTCTTGGGTTGATCCTTTTGGTATCCCCCAGGTCTGGATCCTACTGGATGATTGCTGGGTCTTTTCACAAACCGGGATAGGTATCCAAGCTATATGAGTTCTTCAATTTTATCTTTTAAGGCCAACAGTCTTCTGTGTTGTGGCCGCTACTGTGATGGTATTTGCAATATTTGGTCCTTTCTGATCCGGCCTAGGAGGAAGTGGTGGAGGTAATTTTACAGGCACCTCTGTGTTGAATGCCTCTTCCATGATAGTGGTGCGATTGACTGTTAGGGGTGTGTAGAGCTCATACTTGGGTCCCCTTGGGAAAGGCTGGCACTTGTCCAGCTTGTGCCTTTTGTCTGACTTATGTCGGTCGGTTTGGTTACTCCTTCTTGCTTGTTATGCTTTTGTCTAACTTGTTGGACCTCGTTCCTTAACCTCGACATCTCCTTCATCTGGATGTAACCCTTGGCTCGTTCGTGTAACTCGTCAATGCTAGAAGGGGGTTTCTTGCATAGGCTGTCCGTGAATTTACCTAGTTGTAGGGCTAACAACATGGAGTGCAATGCCACCTTTGGGTTGAGATTTTGGATCTAGATGACTATTCGTCCAAACCTATCCATGAACCTCTGAAGATACTCATCGTCTACCTATCGTAGACTGGTCAATGTGGTAGAAGTTATGCGATGTGATCAGCTGGTTGCATATTGTGAGCTAAAGCAATCGACAAGAGTGTTGAAGCTATCAATGGACCTTGGAGGAGCCCCCCATACCATGTCAGTGCTTTCCCTTTGAGGACATTGGGAAGACACGACATAAGACTGCATCGTTGTTGGTGTGAAGGTTTGCTTGAGTAAGGAAAGCATCCAGATGTTCATATGGGTTAGTGGTGTCATTGTACTGCTCTAGGTTGAGTGATTTCCAACCTAGGAGTAGGTTGACGTCCATGATACAGTCGACAAAAGGGTGTTGACGAGTTATCCGCCCGTCAAGACGGTATATGTGCGACAAACTGGGACCGTCTTGAGTGTTAACGGTGTGTCGGGGATGTGATTCCCCTTGAGTACGCTGGTTCGTTGTACGATCCGAGTGCTTGTCGCCTTGGGGGTGTCTTACTTGAGCTTCCAACTGATCATGGTCAGCCTTCAGCTTTCGAAGTTCCTCCTTGTGACGTCGCTCCATCTCCACCATACGGGTTTGGAGTTGATGCAAGGTATTTGTTTCTGGAATGTTTGTCATGGGAGGTATGGAACCTTTAAGATGAGTATTGTGTCTGAGGCTAGATTGCGTACTGACCATGGGTAAAATAGCGAGGCCGCATGGTAAGTTTTACCACGACCCCATGGTGGGTGCCAAATGTACTTACCAAAATATGGAAATAGCTCATGTTAGGGTGGACATGGCCTAGGTTGGTTCCTGATCTTACACGTTAGACACTGAGTTCTCTTTGTTAAGAGAACAAGAGAGGGGACTTGCAAAACAAAGGACTCCGACGCTTAAGTAAGTACGTGAGTTCTGGAGAAAAGTGAAGATATCAAAGGGTGAGACAGAACCCAGTACTTATAGAGTGAAGGAAAGCCTCGAGTCCTTGTGTGTCGGGGTTGTTACAGTGGTGTAACAACCTTTGCAAATAATTATTAACATGTAAATAATGACTAATAGATAATTGTAAGTTACAGATAATTACTTATATATTATGCATATCTTATAGATAATCTGTTCCTTGTAGATAATTGAGTACCTGCCACTTGATAGAGAGGTTACAACATTATCATTAACATTTGAATAATAAGGTATTAAAGATAACCTATTGGCCCAATAGTCCGACTGTTGAGGAGAAGACGTCCATGCTCATGTGTCAGAGCTGACATGGAAGGTTGACATGTGTGCTGGAGCACCACGTAAGTTATCATGTGTATTTTGTGGACCCCAGATAATACAACTGTTTTATTGTATTTTCATTTTGTCCTTTTCTAAATTGCTTACTTGGAAAGGAAATACAAAAGTTTAATAGTTGTTTGTTAATTCACAAATCAATAATTAATATGATGATCAAATATTTATACACATAACGTCAAATTTTTTAATTAATAATTATAACCTTACATTTTACTCTTTAAAATACATCAAGTTTGAGATAACTAAATCTTATAATACAAATCCATTTTTTAGAGATTATGGGTAGAGTTAATCTATTCAAGTAAAATAAAATTATTACAAACAAGGATGAAATTACTATTGAATTAATGTTTGTTTATTTCTTTTTTGTATCGCCCAAAATGGTAAAGTTACACGTGGCCATCACTGCAAGGTCACCATACACGTGGACACCCTCCACGTTAGCCCTGTTACATTAATGGTGCTTATTCACTCTCCAAGTGTAAACCTGGACACACATGTCCGCCCTCCTCATCAGCCTTGTTACAGAAGCGCGGACGTCGACCTTCTACAGTAGCATGGATGCCTACTATGAATATCTCCTTATTAACAGCATATCGACTATGCTTGGCTATTCAAATTGGTGCAACCACCTTATCATATCATATCTTCAAAAGTTATCTACAAGTTGTTACTTATCTACAAATAACAGTATATCAATAAGGTACACATTATCTTATATTTAAATTAGATAACTGCCTGCTATTATCTGTTATTATCTTATAAATAGATTACTAACAAACAAAGGCCTAAAGCCCACATTCCACACTATAAATACAAGTTCTCTCTAAACCTTTACTCATCTCATAATCACTCCAGATTCACTCTAGAATCACTTAATCTCAGAGATTCAACATCTCACATTCTTACTCTTATGATATAACACTCAGTTATGCTCTTATAATTGATATATTTACTTGAGCGTCGAAGTGTTTTTCCTTTGTTTTGCAGGTCCTTCCTCTAAACAAGGTTGATTCCTCATCCAATGCGTAGAATTTGGAATCCACATCGACTACGTCTAGCTCACAGGTGGAAACTCCAAATTTTGGTAAGAACATTTGGTGCCCACTGTGGGGCCGCGGTAAAACATACGCTGTGCCCTCACCCCCAAACAAGTCGTCGACACACATACATGATCAGTAAATGCTCCAACATTAGACATGACACTCCTGTCAAAGCGTCTAACCCCATGCAGAGTACCATGACAAACGCTGATACCATTCAGCAACTCCAGAACCGCATGGTGGAGATGGAACGAAAGTACCAGGAAGAAATCCAAAGGTTGAAAGCTGAGCGCGATCAGCAGGAAACTAGAGCGAGACATCCTAAGGGAGATGAACACTCCCCTATCAATAGAGAAGAATAGACACAAGGCAAATCGCATCCTCAACATCATGTCAACCCTTTGCCTATTCGTAGTTCAACACAGGGCTACCGAATGGAGAGGCATAACACACAGCGTAATCCTCTCGTCGACCTCATCAGGGAAGTTGATATCCCGTTCGTTTTGAAACCTCCACACTTAGAGAGGTATGATGGCACCACTGACCCAAATGAACACCTTGATGCCTTTATCTTATAGGCAAATCTTTACACAAACAACGACGCCATATTATGTCGAGTGTTCCCTACATCCTTGAAGGGGGAAAAGTTAGCATGGTATGGTGGCCTCCCTGAACGGTTCATTGACAGTTTCAACACCCTTATCGAAAAATTCAACGCACAATACGCAACCAGCCGAACCCATAGGCTGACCTCCACTGCATTTGCAACACTGCACCAAGCATCAGATTGAGAAAAGCTTTATATGGTGACACTCCTGGTTTTGTAGATCATCAATATCCTAATCATGTTTACAGATTGAGAAAAGCTTTATATGGACTGAAACAAGCTCCAAGATCTTGGTATGAGAGGTTGAGTAAGTTTTTGCTTGATCGATCATTCACAAGGGGAGAAGTGGATAAGACCTTGTTCATCAAAAGAAAAGACAAAGAAATTCTCTTAGTACAAATTTATGTTGATGATATCATTTTTCGTTCCACTGACCATTCTTTGTGTAAGGAATTTTCAGCTAGCATGCAGAAAGAATTTGAGATGTCCATGATGGGAGAACTCACCTTCTTCCTAGGATTACAAGTCAAGCAAATGAGGAATGGAACTTTCCTTAGTCAATCAAAGTATTGCATTAAAATGATGAAGAAATTTGACTTGGAAAATTGCAAAGCAGCAACAACACCAATGAAAACCTCTACATATCTAGATTCAGATGAAACTGGAAAAAGAGTTGAAGAATCCAAGTATAAAGGAATGATAGGATCATTGCT
Source organism: Glycine latifolia (assembly GCA_013407115.1). NCBI lineage: Eukaryota > Viridiplantae > Streptophyta > Magnoliopsida > Fabales > Fabaceae > Glycine > Glycine latifolia. The sequence continues at coordinate 8,742,272 of CM023941.1, forward strand.
TTATCTTACAGCAAGCAAGCCAGACATTATGTTAAGTGTTTGCTTGTGTGCTAGATATCAAGCCAATCTTAAGGAGTCTCATCTAACAGCAGTAAAAAGGATCTTCAAGTATCTAAAGTCTACACCAAAAGTGGGACTTTGGTATCCAAAAGGTATAACTATCAGCTTAATAGGATTCTCTGATTCTGATTTTGCAGGATGCAAGTTGGATAGAAAGAGCACAAGTGGTACTTGTCATCTATTGGGAAGCTCTTTAATTTCTTGGCATTGCAAAAAAGCAATCATGCGTAGCCTTGTCAACAGCTGAAGCAGAATACATATCAGCAGGGAATTACTGTGCACAGAGCTTATGGCTAAAGCAACAACTCCATGATTTTGGTGTGAAGCTTCAACACATCCCTCTTATGTGTGATAATACAAGTGCTCTAAATATTTCCAAGAATCCAATCATGCATTCCAGGACATAACATATAGAGATAAGGCATCACTTTATCAGAGATCATGTGCAAAAAGGTAATATTAAAATTGAGTTTGTTGAAAGTAACAAACAACTAGCTAATATATTTACAAAACCTTTGGATAGAGATAGGTTCTTTACATTAAGAAATATGCTTGGTATTTTGGATGAATCTAGCATATGTTGATATACATTCTTGTGTTATTTACTGTGTAATTAATTAGTGTAAAAGTTGCTTGAAATACTTCAATCAAATTTGTAATTGAATATCTGCTATATGATGCTGAATCTGGTTGTTATTGATGTTAAAAGCCTGAAACAATCGATTACCATTAAAAGCTAATCGATTATTTGTTCATCTGATGCTTATATAAATAGAATTAAGGCTGTTGTAATCGATTAAACTATCGATATAATCGATTATTCATTACTCGAGTCTTTGGAAAAACAAGTTCACACTGGAATAATCGATTAAAACGATGAATTAATTGATTACATGTATCTCTGATGGTTTCCAAATTTTGAAGTAAGACTGGAATAATCGATTACTTAGTCGGATTAATCGATTATTTGAGCCATAAAAGTCTGAGAATTGTGTCTCACACTATCATAATCGATTATTTCCAATTTTAATCAATTACACTTCTTCTTCCACAAGACATCTGTGCTACTATAATCGATTACTCTATATTTTAATCGATTACTTCATTTTCTAAAACTGAAAATTTGAACGAAATAATCGATTACACTACGATATAATCGATTATTTGAGTGGTTACTGCAAAATCTGATAGTTTTGAAACTGTCTATCTGCATTCAAACACCATTTGATGGAATCAAAAGCCTTAATGGGAGTAGTTATTAGTCACAACAACTATATTTTCGAAATTACAACTGCCTATTACATGGAATTAGCCTATAAATAGAGATCTTTGTGATTTGAGAAAACTCACACCTTGCACTTTTCTATTCTCTCTCTCTCACCATTCTTGTTCTGAAACCTTCTTCCCTGTTAAGCTTTGAAATCATCCTCTGTTCTATATTCATCTCTGAAAATCCTTCTTACTCACTCTCCCAAAATGTCAACTTCCAAAAGAGTCAAAACCTCTAAAAGAAAAGCTCAAGGTCAAGGTCAATCTTCCAATCCTGTAACCAATAGGCTTGATCATTGGTTCACAAATGAAGTTGATAGAATGAACTACCTTCAGTTCAATGCCACAAAACTATTGTGTCCTCCAAAATTTCTTAGCCTTGGATGGTTTATGAATGAAGGATTCCAATTTCCACAAATGCTTGAACAACAAGGACTGAAGAAATTTGTTGAAATGAAAGGAACCTTTTATCCAGAATTGGTAAAGGTCTTCTACACCTGCTCCAAGATAACCATGCATGGAACCATCCTAACTCAAGTCAATGGTGTTGCTATGGAAATTACACCAGAAATATGGTATGAAGTGGTTGGGATATCATTTGATGGAGAAATGAGGATTGATGAAGAAGATGATGGCTACAACAAGATAGAGACTTATAGAGGTATGCTAATTGATCCTCACATGAACCTTAGATTAAGGTTAAGCACTGGACCAATGACTCATGAGGATAGGCTTCTACACTACATCATTACCTATATTCTCACTCCTAGATCAACCAACCATGCACAAGCAACTGATGATGATTTTCAAATTGTCTATGGGCTGAAGCATAGAATCAAGCTGAATTGGATTTACATACTTCAAGAGACAATGCAGAAATCCAAGAGATTGGTAAACTATCCTTTTCCCTATGCTATATTGGTCTCATGCTTTATTGACTACTTTCAAGTAGATGTTTCCAATGAAGTAGTGGAAAACACAAATGCAAGCAATAGTCATATAAAGGAGAAGCACCTCACAAATCTTGGGATGGTGAAGACACCCCTATGGCTGGCAAATGGCAGGCCAACCTGTGCCCTTGGCTGAAGAAGAAGGTGAGGAAGGAGAAGGAGAAGGTAACCAACTTGGTGATGCTGAGGAAGCTCAAGAAGATCCAGCACCATCTGAGCCTCAATATTCACAATTTGAGTCCTTGATGATCCAAAAGATGGATGCTTTGTTTTCCTTACATCATGAGCATAGAGATGAAGTTAATTCTTCATTGGAGGAGCTTAAGACTAGAGTTAAGAACATGGAAGACAAAATGCTTAGGGATGAATCTAGGGAGTAGATGAGTCTCTTAGGTCTAGCCTTAGTTTGCTTATGTTTTGTGTGGTTTGGTATGCTTTGTTTTCAAATTGTTTAAGTTTGTTTGAGTTTGTAATGTTTGCTTAATTGTACTTGTTTCAATCTTTTGATTAATGAAGAACTTTCTATTTCCTTTCTATTTGATGCTTTGATTTCTATTTTTGAGTTTGATATACCAAATAGGGGGAGTAGATATAATGAAATAGGGGAGTTAGGGGGAGTAGATATATTGAAAATTGAAATAAAATTGACAAGTATATGAATTGACAATAATGGATGAAATGATGATGAATTATATGAGATAAGTGATTATCCAATTCAGGGGGAGCTTGTATAATATGTCTAAAACACATATGAATGAATGTTTGAATGATTTGTTATGAATCAAGATATGATGATGCTTGATCTTTGCAAAAGCTAAGAAATTTTTCAGATCAACCATTTCCTCATTGAAGTCAAAAGAGTATGTTTCATTAATGAAGTATTTGGCATGCTCAAAATCAAAAAGGGGTAGATTGTTAGAATTAAGAAGCTGAAGAAAAAGATTCAAGGATGATGGAAGTAATTGTGTTTTGATATTTTACATGCCCACTCAATATAATGGCATTTGTAATTTTGGTTAAAGCTTGGTTCATGAGTTAAATCCTTATAATCCTCTGTAGCTCTTAAGTAAATCATGCATTCATACATTCATTAATAGGTTTTAATCATATTAGTATGTGCAAAGTAATAGGATTTCTTAAAGGCATTTAGATAAGTGTAAAATAGTTTTTCACTGCTTTAATCGATTACATGAGCAGAATAATTGATTACAAGCTTGTTTGTGTTTTATGGAAAAAGTCTTAAGAACAGTTTAATTGATTACCATTGTCTTGTAATCGATTAAATAAGCTTGACACAGATTTAGGAACTCACTGGAATAATCGATTATCTGGGTAAATAATCGATTACATAAGCAATCTGCATAATGTAGCACAACATGATCAATTGGTTTAATCGATTACCAGATGATTGTAATTGATTAAACATGCATTGTCAAGTTTTAGTCATGTTCTGGCTTAATCGATTAAATTGGTTTATAATCGATTACTTATGTGTATTGAGAAACTATGCTTCACTGGCTTAATCGATTAAATGGTGATATAATCGATTATTATATTCGTTCAATATTTCCAGATTTGTGATGAACAAATTAATTGATTATATGGACGAAATAATCAATTACCAGAGTTAAAATAATCGATTACTATAGCGAAATGATCGATTACAGGTAGTTAAATAAGTTTTTTTATAAATAGAAAAGCTGTGTCTTTGAAAGTTAACACATTAGAAAGAGAGTACTCGTACATACCTTGTGTTTTACATTCTCTAAGAGTTCTCAAAGTGTTAAAAGTCAGAAATTAGAGAGTTATTCAAATGTGTTAGGATCTACATGTGTGTTGAGTCAAGATTCTCATTGTGATTGAACATCCATGCAAGCTAGTGATAAAAGAAGTTTTAAGAAAGCATGATAGACATAATCTCAGGTTGATTAATTCGTTCATATCATTTTAGTTGCAGAGGAAAATGAGGTGTTACCTTTCTTGAACCTTAAGCTATTGTTTTTTTTTGTTATTACTTGTTGTATAAACTTTGTTGATTTTCCATATAACATTTGGGGTTCTTTAAAGCTTGTCTAGAAAGGGTTTTCTAGGGGAAGAATAGAGAAGGGATCTCTGGTTCTTGGTCTTTTGAAAAATCTAGGAAGTAGATTTTGATTTTTGCCTAGGGTAGGTAAAAGAGACCTTGTTGTATGCTTGTAAAGAACAAAAATTTGTTATAGTGGAACTCTAACCTAATTTGGGTTGGAAGGCAAACTGGATGTAGCCTCTGGGGTTGAGAGGTGAACCAGTATAAATCTTTTGTGCATTTAAGTTTCAGTTTATGTTTCATTGAATTCTTGTAGTATTCAATTTGCTCATCATTTAAACTTCGATATTCTCCCAGAGTTAATTGATTGGTGAAGGTAATTGTTTTCTAAATTGGTTTTGTATAAGATACGATCCGTATAAATATTTCAGCTGCAATTAAGTCCCAGTTCATGTTTCATTGAATTCTTGCTGTATTCAATTTGCTTATCATTTAAACTTTGATTCTGCACAAGAGTTAATTGATTGGTGAAGAAGATTGTTTTCTAAATTGGTTTTGTTTAAGATACGATCCATATAAATTCTTCCGCTGTTACATTGTTTTGAAAGAAAATTTTAAAAAAGGAGGTAAAACCAATTCACCCCCCCTCTTGGTTTATTTGATTAGGTATTCATTATATTTTCAATTGGTATCAAGAGCTGGTTCTTGTAATTTGCTCAAGATCTTTTTCAAATCTTTGACAATGAATGCTAATCAAATAACATTCAAGGAGAGAGCCTCATTGAATAGACCACCTTTGTTTGAAGGAGAACATTTTAGTTTTTGGAAAAACAGAATGCAAATCTTCATCCAATCTAATGACCCGGGTGCATGGAATTGTATTGAGAAAGGTCCTTTTATTCCTACCAAAGTTGTTGATGGCAAATCAATACCAAAAGAATGGGATGAAATGTCTGAAATAGAAAAGAAATTAACTTAATATGATTTCAAGGCAAAGAATATGATAACTTCTGCATTATCTTTCGATGAATTTTTCAGGACAGTTAGGTGTAAAAGCGCCAAGGAAATGTGGGAATTACTTGAAGTGACGCATGAAGGAACAGATGATGTGAGAAGATCAAGGAAACACACTCTCATTCATGATGATGAGAACATCTCACAGCTTCAAACTAGGTTCACCCACATTGTGAATCACTTGCTTGGGCTAGGGAAAACCTATGATGTAGAAGAGCTGAACATCAAGATTCTCAAATGTATAACAAGAGATTGGCAGCCTAAAGTCACAACCATTAAAGAATCAAAGGATTTATCAAAGATGTCCATGGCAGCTATGTTTGGTAAGCTCCTAGAATATGAACTTGAATTATCTCAATTAACTCATGGTGAAGATGCAGATAAAAAGCATAAGAGAATAACATTAATTAAAAGCTGCACCTTCAAAGATTGAGAGAGAAGATGATTCAAGTGATGATGATGATGATGAGAACATGAATCTCATAGTAAGGAAATTTACCAAGTTTCTAAGGAAGAACAAAAACAGAAGGCAACCACAACAAAAGAAAAGAAATGATAGCACCAATAAAAATACCAACCCCTTCTCCATCACATGCTTTGAATGTGGAAAACAAGGTCACATAAAGTCAGAATGTCCTTCATTAGCAAAGAAACCACAAGCTAAAAAGAGACTAAAAAGGGATGGAAAGCCTAGAAAAGCCTACATTGCTTGGGAGGATAATGAATCCACAAGTTCTGAATCCTCTTCAGAAAAAGAAGTTGAAGCTCACCTATGCCTTACATCTACCATTTGTGAAGAAGAAGAAGAAGAAACCTCAAGTACAAAATCTGAGGTATATTCTGATTATGATAATGTAGTTGATGCTTTTCATGAGATGCATAGTGAAGCTCAAAAACTAGCTAAATCAAACAACAAGCTTAAAGGTGACTTAAGATGACATGTATCAAAGCTTGCTGGATTGCAAGAAAATCTTTGTAAATTGAATGAGGAACATAACAAGCTTATTTCAAGTTACAAGGAAAATGGATGTACATGCTCCTTAGCCATCTCTAAGGTTGTTAAATACAATGAATTGCAAAAGGAATTTGATGAGTATAAGCTGAGCAAAGAAAAAGAAAATATGATGTTGCAAACTGAAATTAGTGATTTGGTTGATTTGCTAAGGAAATTCTATAAAGGCAAATATAACTTAGATGAATTACTAAGTGTTCAAAAACATGCTAGTGATACTTATGGTTTGGGATATAAACATGGTGCCAAAAATAAAGGTAAAACTGTATTTGTACCTCCAAGACATAAATATCATAGGCAGTACCATCAACCAAATGCTTTTCATAGATTTGCTCATGCTAAGTCATCAAAATCTCCTACTTGCAATTATTGTATGTTAAAAGGTCATAAATCATATAAGTGCTTTGCTAGAAGGTTTTATGTTCCAAATGGAGATTGTATATGGATTGAGAAAAGAAAGAAAACAACTAACCCCTTTGGACCCAACTTAAATTGGGTACCATTTTTCTCCTCTTAATTTGACTTGTGCAGATGTGTCTTAGAGCTAAATAATCACTTTGGTACCTAGATAGTGGATGCTCTAGACACATGACAGGGGACATATCCATGCTTACAAATGTAACACTTAAAGAAGGAGGATATGTGACTTATAGGGACAACAATAAAGGCAGAATCATTGGGCAAGGCAACATAGGAGACAGCTTAACCACTAAAATCAAGGATGTACTATATGTTGAAGGGCTAAAGCACAATCTACTAAGCATTGGTCAATTGTGTGACAAGGGTTTTAAAGTCACCTTCAACAATGAAACTTGCTTGATCCATGAAGGCAAAACTGGAAAAGTTGCACATGTTGGCAAAAGGAAGGGTAACATCTATGTTCTATCCATTGACCATGCATTCATACATAAAACTGATTGCTTGATGAGTAAAGTAAATGAGACATGGTTATGGCATAAAAGAACATCTCATATCAACATGCATCATCTCAATAAGAAAAGACTTAGTAATTGGTTTACTTAAGCTTAAGTTTGAGAAGGATAAAATTTGTGAAGCATGTCAAAGAGGAAAACAAACTAAAAACTCTTTTCAAAGTAAGAACATGATTTCTACTACTAGACCTCTTGAGTTGCTTCACATGGACTTATTTGGACCTTCAAGAACTATGAGCATAGGAGGAAATTATTATGGTCTTGTTATTGTTGATGACTATTCTAGATACACTTGGACATTGTTCATTAAATCTAAAAGCCAAGCATTCACAGCTTTTAAGAAACTAGCCAAGTTAATTCAAAATGAAAAGGGCTGTAATATTGCTTCAATTAAAAGTGACCATGGTGGTGAATTCCAAAATCAATGTTTTGAAAAGTTTTGTGAAGAGTTTGGAATTAATCACAATTTTTTTGCTCCAAGAACACCTCAACAAAATGGTGTTGTGGAGAGGAAAAACAGATCACTTGAAGAAGGAGCAAAGACTCTTCTAAATGAAACAAAATTACCTAAGCATTTTTGGGCTGATGCAGTGAGTACTGTTTGTTACACCTTGAATAGAATTCTCATAATGCCTATTTTGAAGAAAACCCCTTATGAAATCTATAAAGGAAGAAAGCCAAATATCTCTCACTTTAAAGCATTTGGCTGTAAGTGCTTTGTTTTAATTAATGGTAAAGACAATCTTGGCAAGTTTGATTCAAAAGCTGATGAAGCCATCTTTCTTGGTTATTCCTTGCAAAGTAAGGCTTATAGAGTCTTTAACAAGAGAACCTTGTGTGTTAAAGAATCTGTGCACATTGTATGTGATGAAACTAATCCTTCTTTGGAAGAAGTTTTAAGTGACAATGATGCAGAAACTAAAGAGGAAAGACAACAACCTATTGAAGACAATAAGCAAGAAGAAGATGAAGGACAACTAAAGATCAATCAAGAAGCAGCCACACCTAAACACAAGGATTGGAGGACCACAAGGGATTTGTCATTAGACAACATAATCGGTGAAGTATCAAAGGGAGTGTCTACTAGTGTGAACTTGTTTTTCCAAAGACTCGAGTAATGAATAATCGATTATATCGATAGTTTAATCAATTAAAACAACCTTAATTCTATTTATATAAGCATCAGATGAACAAATAATCGATTAGCTTTTAATGGTAATCGATTATTTCAGGATTTTAACATCAATAACAACCAGATTCAACATCATATAACAGATATTCAATTACAAATTTGATTGAAGTATTTCAAGCAACTTTTACACCAATTAATTACACAGTAAATAACACAGGAATGTATATCAACATATGCTAGATTCATCCAAAATACGTATTCAACACTGCCTTTACTCGCCCAGGCAAACAAAAGTGCCTGCAAAATTCTCCTGGGCAAGCTGACCAGATTCTAGAATTTATGCTACAGTGAAAAATTAATTTCTCACGTTTCAGATGTTATTTTAACAATCCCAACGGTCAAAAGTTTCATATATGGGTTAGGAACCTATATTTAAAATTGTAAGGAGATCCAACTGTTAACCAATTTAGAATAGTGATTTTACTGAAATAGGTTTTTGGGTCAAACTCAGAATCACTCAATTACAACGCAGCTTGAACAAAATCCACATACTTTACATTTACACCAAGCAATGGCACATGGATAATTCACATAATATTTCAACTAATATTAATTAATAAAGAAATCAAATAATACAAGGAATATATCACACATATATTTTAAGTTATCGAAATTTCAGGATGTTACAATGACATTTGAAAGCAAGCTTTCGAGGCATTCAAAAAGACAATTGCGGCACCACCTGTCTTGAGTCGACCTCGACAGGGAATACCATTGCTCTTATACCTCTTAGTAGCGGATGAGACTATTAGTTCAGCACTTGTCCAAGAAGAAGGGAAGCACCAACTCCCTATCTACTTCACTAGTCGCATGCGACATGATGCCGAGAAACACTATCAGATGATCGAAAAGATAGTCTTGGCACTACTTACCTCCGCCAAGCACCTTCGGCCTTACTTCCAAAGTCACCAAGTGATAGTTAAAACTAACTATTTTATCAAATAGGTACTCTAGAAACCAGAACTGGTAGGCAGGATGGTAGCATGGTCAATCGAATTGTCAGAATTTGACATTCGATATGAACTGCATGGTCCCATGAAGACACAATTCATGGCAGAATTTGCAGGAAAAGACAAGTTCACCCCAAACAGGTGTAACCTTTACATAGACGAAGCATCCAATGTACAAGGAAGTGGAGCAGGCATTATACTTGAAGGACTTGACAACATCTCGCTGGAACAAGCTATTAAGCTTAACTTCAAGGCCTCAAACAACCAAACCAAGTATGAGGCACTCATAGCAGGACTCAAACTCGGAAAAGAAATCAGAGCTCAATGTCTGAGATGCTATTCTGACTCACAGCTCATCCAGAGACAAATAGTAGACAAGTACCAAACCAAAGAAGCCATACTCTTCCAGTATTACCATTTGGCCAAAACACTCATCGACAGTTTTGAGTGTTTCAAGATGTATCACATACCACGAGAGATTAACACAGGGCTAACTTGCTATCCAAACTGGTTAGTACCAAAAAGACTGGGCACCTTTAAACAATCATCCAAGAAACACTCCAGAAACCCACCATTGACACGCAAGCAATAATGGCTGTTGAATTGGAGGAACCCAATTGGATGACCCCTTACAGAGACTTTCTCATAAAGGGAACACTCCCCGCAGATGAAAATGAGGCCCGACGTCTAAAGTGGAAAGCTAGCTACTACGTCATCATCGATGGCAAATTATTCAAGAGAGGGCTGACAACACCTCTACTCAAGTGCCTGGACAGCTAACAAGCGAACTACGTCCTGAGAGAACTTCATGAAGGGATCTGTGGAATCCATACAGGGGGATGCTCCCTAGCCACCAAGGTAATACGAGCAGGATACTATTGGCCAACACTCAGGACCGATGCCTTTGAGTTCACACAAAAATGCAAAAGGTGTCAAGAGTTTGCGGACATCCCATGGATTCCCCCTGACAACCTTCATACCATCTCTTCTCCATGGCCCTTCGCTGTGTGGGGAATGGATTTCTTGGGACCATTTCCTAGAGCTCCAAGAATGATCAAGTTTTTACTGTTGGCAATCGACTACTTCACCAAGTGGATCGAAGCAAAGCCACTGCGAGAGATAACAACTAGTGAATTCGAAACCTTCACTTGGAAACATCTTATATGCAGATATAGTCTACCCTATGCTATCATTACTGACAATGGTACGCAGTTCAAGGCACAGACCTACGAAGACTTCTTCACATGACTAGGTATCAAACATCTAGTCACCTCTGTTGAACATCCCCAGACTAATGGTCAGGTGGAGGCAGCAAACAGAGTCATTCTCCGAGCCCTCCGCACTAGACTTGACAAGTCCAAAGGTCTCTAAAAGGAGAAACTCCCCAACATACTCTGGGCTTACCATTGCACACCTCAAAGCACTACAAAGGAAACCCCTTTTTGCCTCACATATGGCACTGACGCCATGATTCCCGTCGAGCTAGGGGAGCCTTCGACAAGAAGGATGCTTTTTCAGGACAGTGCAATGAGGAAAACATGAGAGTTGAGTTGGAAACCAATGAAGAGATTTGAGACATAGCCAAAATCAAAGAAGAAGTGGCCAAACTCTACAGGACAAGAAGATAAAACTCCAAAGTTCAACCTCGAACTTTCCATCCAGGCGACCTAGTCTAGCGCATCCAGGATGAAGCCAGAAAGGATCCCCGTGCAGGCAAGCTTGGACCAAACTGGGAAGGCCCATTCAGAGTTATCACCAACCTGGACAACAACACCTACAAACTACAGTAACTCGGTGGCAAAGACATTCCAAGAACTTGTAATGCTACCCACTTGAAGTTTTATTTCAGCTAAGGAGTTCGAGGTTGGATGGTTTACTGTTTTTCCTATTCGAGTCCTTTTTTACCACTGGGTTTTTCACTTGAAAGGTTTTAATGAGGCCCATCCGAGAAATAACAGAGAAAATATGTAAAATGCCATATTAATAAAAAATATACCTCTCTTCTTTTACACATACATCAATATTGCAAGATTTTGACTAATTTCAGGAACTATCGCCTAATCATTCTCCCAGGTTCAGCTTCGACAAAAACCCAGGACCATGTCCTGGTACTTGCCAAGGTCTGCCCTTGACAAGCCTTACTAAAATCCAGGGCGGACGCGTCCTGATACTCTCTAAAGGTTCATAAAACCCTGGGGCTCCCCGAGGTGGACCTCCAGCAAAACCCAAGGCAGCCCCTTGGTCAATTACAGGTTCTTAAAATCCATTAACCTAGTGAACCTTGACAAAACCCAGGGCCAGTCCTTGGTATTCTCCAAAGGTTCGCACAACCCTAGGGCTTCCCTAGGTGGACCTCCAACAAAATCCAAGGCAGGCCCTTGGTCGGTTACAGGTTCGTAAACCCTAGGGCTCCCCTAGGTAGACCTTACAAAACCCAAGGTCCGCCCTTTGTAACTCACAGTTCGTAAAACCAAACTACGCCAAACTCATGGTTCGTAAGCCTAAAGCTTTGGTAGACCTTACAAAACCCAAGGTTCGCCCTTGGTAACTAACGGTTCGTAAATCCAAACTACGCCAAACCCACGATTCGTAAACCTAAAGCTTTGGTCGACCTTACAAAACCCAAGGTCCGCCCTTGGTGCTCCAAAAACCCAAGGTCCGTCCTTGGTAACTCACAAGTTCATAAATCTAAACTATGCCGAACCCACGGTTCGTAAGCCTAAAGCATTGGTCGACATTACAAAACCAAAGGTCCGCCCTTGGTGCTCCACAAACCCAAGGTCTGTACTTGGTAACTCACAGGTTTGTAAATCCAAACTATGTCGAACCCACGGTTCATAAGCCTAAAGCTTTGGTCGGCCTTACAAAACCTAGGGTCCATCCTTGGTACTCCACAAAGCCCAAGAGCTTCTCTTGGCACCATATAAAACCCAAGGTCCACCCTTGGTACAAAGCCAAAGACAAACTCCTGGCATGAAGACCCAAGACAAGCTCTTGGTAATTTACAGGTTTGTAAACCCAAACTACGGTAAGCCTTCAAGGTTCATAATTTGGTCGACCTCGAAAAACCCAGGGCGGACGTGCCACTGGTACATCTGCAACAACACATGGAACCAAAGATCAGCTCTTAGGACCACAAACCCAAGATCACATCTTGGTAAATCTCGACAAAACCCAGCATGGACAGTTCCACTAGTATCAACCTTGACAAACATAAGGTACTACTATGTCTATTCTTGACATAAGTTGTCATTTTTATATTTCTTCCCTACAGGAATATAAGTTCTTAGGAACATAAAGCGCAAGAAACATACTTGGCACACGAAGGCCAGGGTCTGCCCTTGGTCTCTTAAACCCAAGAAAACTCTCTTGGTACTATTACACACTATGGAACCCCGACATGACGAACCATAGGATTATTTGTTTTGCAGAAATAGATGCTCAAGGCCTATCCTTGATCAACATAGTTATCAACAACTCTTGATAACTCACAACTTTCAAAGCTTGAGGTCCATCCATGATCAAACCTCGTATTCACCCAATTATCCATTACGAAAACATGAGGTATTTAAAGCTTTACTTTGATGATTTCAACGCTCATAAATTCTATTCACTTAGGAATACGAGCTACACAAAAACCCAAGGAAGCATCTTTGGTATACCAAAGCCCAAGGTCCCCTTGGCACATTAAATCCAAGAAACATTCTTGGTACTTTAACTCCTATGGAATCTTGGCACACAATACCATATGATCACTTATTTTACAGGAATAATTGTCTGAGGTCCACCTTCTACAATTCAAACCCAAGAAAACTCTTGGTACTTTCATTTGGTGGGAACCTCGACAAAAGAATCCACCCTCGACATTTTTCCAAGCCTAAGACATATTCTTAGCACACGTTAGCTACGGGAACCTCGATAGACAACGCTAAACACTTAGCTATTTTTGCAAATATAGGAACCTAGCATTACTTCAATCACTTGATAATTCAGCAAGCAATGTTGATACGTCAAACCACTCAAAAATAACAAGACATTACCGCAACAGAACGTCTTAAGCTAGTTTGACCATGATACTATTCAAGTGACTGACTAATATAAAGACAACATGCAGCGTGAAAAAGATAAAAGAATATGAAGAAATAAGGAATACTTTCATTAAAGTTGAAAAATAACTTTACATGGCCACCAACGGCCAAAAATACAAAAGTAGCAAAAAGACAAAAGAAGCATAAACAAAAGCAGTCTACACATCAGCTGCATCACTAGCAGTTTCCTCAACGCAACCAAGCTCCTTCTCGTTAACCAAGGCATCCTTCACATCCTTGAAAGGATTAAACTGACCCAAGTCAAGGTCCTTCACAAAAAGGCCAGCTTGGCTCACCGCCTTGGAGAAGCCTTTCTCATGTTGCTCCACGGATACCCGCTTATATGCCTTCAACTCCTCGTCAAGCTCCTTACTGACCACCATTTCAGCAGTAAGCTCAAGCTGAGCCTCTTCAGCCTCTCCTCCATACTCGCCACCTTCTCAGCAAGCTCCATCTCAATAGCAAGTCCGTCCTCAGCATCCTTCAGCTTCGCCTCCAACTCGACCACCTTCTTCACCAACTCCTCCTTTTCAGCAAAAGCCTTATCAGCCTTGGCAGTAGTTGTCCTGCCGCGAACAACCAGCTCATCACCATCAAGCCTAGTCCGTAACAACTTGGACAAAGCTTCACCAGTCTTGATGGATAGCTGATGGTTACACCTAACTACCTCAGCAAGGGCCACCGCAACACTGTTCAACCTGTTGGGCTCCAACCGCCAAGCACCATGAACAACGCCCCTCAGCTTGTTGTACTCCTACTCCAAAGAGGCAGCCTTGCTCATGGTCTCTTGATGCACTTCTCTATGTTCCTTTATGATGGCAAGGCCCCTCTGTAGAAAAAGCTCAACAACATCAAGCGAACGATGAGTACCGGCCGATTTAATCAGATTCCTGTCAAAGGGAGTCGGCAATCCTCGATCAAGCCTATGCCCAACACTTCACAAAGAGTCAACCTCCCTTGGAGCACTTAAAAACTCCAGAGAGGTGACAAGACGAGCAGCAGGCGGAGAAGGAGAGGGAGTGGCAATAGCAGGAGAAGTAGGTCGGGAGGTGGGCGAAGTCAGAGCGGCAGCCATAGGGGGCACAGTAGCAGCAGCGGCAGGAGGAGACAGAGCCACGACAATGGGAGAAGCAGCAAGAGAGCAGTGGCAGCAACCACCACAGGCCGCGGAGCCCGAGCAGGAGGAGGAGAAGTACGCAGAAGTTCGACAGCCTCCCTCAGCACACGCAGACCGCGAGGAGGATGAATGACCAGAGACTTCTTGCGCCCAGATGTCCCAGCACCCTCGTCTCTCTTCCTCTTTGATAGTTTGGAAGGAGATGGGTCGGGGAAAGCAATAGCTACTTCAGTAGGGCCAACCCGGACAATGGGTTAACCCTTTTCTTCAGTTGGGGGGGGGGGGGGGGGAACAGGGGATGACACAACATTGCAACCCACATTTCTCACCAGTGGCCTCCACTGGAAGTTGCCCATAATACCTGCCAAAACAAAAAACACGCAAATGTCAGAGTTCACACACCAGAAAACAAAGAAGTTATAAGGAAGGAAAATTACCGTCCAGTGCAGCAAAATGGGTCATCAGCTGAAGGCAACGACAAAATGGCACGTGTGTCCAAAGAGGCCAACAACAACTCCAAGGTTGCCTTGTCAGACCTCTCCACAAGGGTCAGCATGTCCTCATCAAAGGACTTGAACCTGGTAGGGTCATCCTGCTAGTAAAAGGGAAAGTGAGCTTCCCTATCCCTGTTGTGCATCAATGGCAACCCATCAGCCACAACACCACTTTTGCGGACCTTGAAAAATCGATCCTTGAAGCAGTGAAAGACGTTGGTGTCTACCTCGAACAGCTTTTTTGAGACACTGTACAAGGAGACCCAAGCAACCTTCTTGGACAGCTTTGTCTAAAAGAAGAAGGAGAAAAAAGGAACAGTAGCACAAATGTGCAAATAAGAACATAAAATCTCAAAGGCCTGCACCACTGCCCAACTGTTAGGGTGAAGTTGGGAGGGGGCCACATTCAAGTACTCTAGTAGAGCACATTGAAATGGAGAGAAAGGGAGAACGAGACCTAACACCTCAAAGAGGCATCAGTACATGAAGAAGAAGGGCAGAGCGCCCGACGCTGCCCTCAAGCACGGGAAGTCATCTTCCCCACACGGCTCGACAATGACCTTGCAGGCGTCCGAAGGAGCCGTAATCTGCAACGTCGAGCAAAGGACATTTACAGAAACTGTAGAAGTCATGGAGGAACGGTACTTAAACACGTCCTCTCTTACCCATTCATAGCCACGAATGACTGGAACAGCCGACGGCGGCCCAGCACCAGGGCTGCAATGCACACGGGAGGAAGCTCTAACGCCTCTAGGGCTATTTTGCCTCATCCTCCCCAAAGAAGGAGCATGAATGATGGTAAGCAGCAGAGGTTCATCCACCCTTGCCCGCTGATGAGGATGAGAAGTGCCCTTATCAGCCTGACGAGAACTCGTCCTCCTCTTAGAGGAAGAAGACGATCCGTCTGAAACTCGTCCATGGGTGTTTTCACCCACGGAGATGACTTCGCGCATAACGCGTTGCTCTATTGAGCCACCAGAGTCACTACCACCCATGCCTAAGTCAAAATCAGAAATGGGTGAAACAGACATTTTCGGGAGATTACCTTAAGAGAAAATAGAAGCTTAAGCAAGAAGAAGAGTGAGGAAGAAGACTCGGGAAAGCAAGGACACAGAAAATGATGGCGAAAATTGCAAGAAGTCCCATCTATTTAAGTATAGTGAAGCTCAACGGTTATTGGCGGAATTTGAAACGTTCCCCATAAATTCATGCCACGATTGACCGCATTCACCCACTACTGCACGATCTCCAGTACGTGTCCACTCCCTGAGTGACACGTGTGCACGAGTAATGGTGTGTGGGTGGCATACGACTGCAGTATTTTTAATGTGAAGAATCATATGTTTTCAATAATCACATCAACAGTCATATTTTGGCAGAGGTCACCAGTCTTGACACTTCACTTACGCTTCACCTACCTGCCATGTTTAGACTTATCCACTAAACGAAATAGTCCACCTTGGATAGATCAACATTCATAACCCTGACCACCTTGTTCAGGTTCAGGTATTAATACAATCTGGCCAACCCAGTCCAGTTCATGATACTACTTAACAAAGCTATTGACCTCGACACGCGACATCACTTGTTTATCCTCGGGAGCTAATAGTACTCATCATATTACTACCATGACACGGAACATTCTCTATCGACGCTCTTTCACCCTCTTTCGCCTATAAATTGGCTCAGGGATGGGGGGCTTATGTATCGTCCAAAATGATAAAGTTACATGTGGCCATCACTGCAAGGTCACCATACACGTGGACATCCTCCACGTCAGTGTTGTTACATTAATGGTGCTTATTCACTCTCCAAGTATCAACCTGGACACACATGTCTGCCCTTCTCATCAGTCCTGTTACAGGAGCGCGGACGTCGACCTTCTACTGGAACATGACGATTTTTGTGCATATCTCCTTATTAACAGCATATCGACTATACTTGACTATTCAAATTGGTGCAATCACCTTATCATATCATATCTTCACAAGTTATCTACAAACAGTTACTTATCTACAAGTAACAGTATATCAATAAGATACATATTATCTTATATTTAAATTAGATAACTGCTTACTGTTATCTGTTATTATCTTATCAACAAATTATTAACAAACAAATGTCCAAAGCCCACATTCCACACTATAAATACAGGTTCTCTCTAAACCTTTACTTTCAGTTTAGAATCACTTAATCTAAGAGATTCAACATCTCACATGTGTCTTTCATTTGTTTTGCATGTCCCCCTTCTAAACAAGGTTGACTCCTCATCTGACGTGCAAAATTTGGAATCTACATCAACTACGTCTAACTCACACGTGGAATCTCCATATTTTGGTAAGAACATTTTTAGTATTAGATATTGATTAGATATTACCCTAGTTTTGTCAAGGACGGATCTATGTCGTACAGCCTCGATGACATTTTTTTAAAATCATGTAGTGAGTAGTGGAGTTAATTGTATTAGAATAAATCTTTGTTATCCAATCATTTATTTTGTCAAATTCTATTTAGTAGGAAGATTTTATGTTCTTATACACTTTAATTACCAAATGTGGGCAGTGGGCTTTGTTGTGTCCCAATTTTTTGAGTTAATTGTATTAAAATAAATTTAATTTGTTTGCAATTGAAACCGATAGGTCCTCTCTTCTTTGGCCATCACTGCATCACATATATAATATAATAGTATAAACTAACTCCCAATAACACTAGTGACATCAGTTGATAGGCAATTCTGAAAATCAATTAGACATGATATAATTTATATAAAAATTGATGCATATATCATATATTTATTAGATAGATTCTATTTTGGTTAAGTTTTTTAATTTTGGTCTCTAATGTTTAGTATACAATTTTGGTCAATTTATTTTTTCACAATTTTAATCCTCGCATTTTAAAAAATTCACAATTTCAGATTCTCAAGTTTGCATAATATATTTTTCCTATTATATCTTATATTTAACATATTTATTGAAGATATCATAAAAAATTAATTTAATTAATTAAAATATAAAAGTAAAAGAAATAAAGATATACAAATATAAGGATTGGACCAAATTATGAATTTTAAAATATAAGTATTAAAATTACAAAAACAATAAAGTGATTAAAATCGCATATAAAAAATTAAAAGTAAACAAAAACTATAACCTTTTTTATTCTTTATACTTTATAGTTGACCACCCCGATCGTTACATCATGGCTCCATGCCTGAGTTTTACTCATAAGTTTAATAATAAATATTTTTGTGAAACTTTTTATTTATCAACTAATTATTTTTTAGAAGTTAAATAATTAAATAATTATATAAAAAATTCAACCTCTCTTTTTAATACATTTCTGGATCCCTTCAAAAGTATAAATAATAAAATTCTCACTTCAATTTTAATGTAAATACATAACTTAAATGTTGTTATAGCACCCTAGAATATGCCAATGCTAAACTATTCATTCATTTAAACATTCCTCAATATGATTCCTTGAGCAAAAACAGAACTGTCACCATAGAATTTGCCACATCCCAACCACTTGAATCCAAATCACTGTTCTCAGCTTGGACATTAATTAGATCTGAACATAAAAAAGAAACAAAGCACTATGATTGTAGCTAATACTCGTAAATTATTTGTAACTAGCCTTGATTAGTAAGATGGATTGTGTATACACCACACACTATTTTTGTCAAATATTATCTGTTCCAACAGTAGTCATGCCACGGAATTTGGACGGCTAGAATGATTGTTATGAAACCCATCAATTCAAACTCCATCAACATTCCATTCTCAGCACAGACCCTGCTGCAAGAATAGGGAATGAGAATTACAGTCAATCACATCAGAAGTATATGGTATTTGTCAGGTCCAGTTCATATATTCATTTGTCTATGGCTACTATTAATTTGCTTTATATGCAAAGTATAAAGTTAATACTAGTACACATCCAAATTCGCCCCAGAAGAAAAGCAAGAATAAGGATAGAGAACCCAATAATAGCAAACTATGCTTTTCAAAATTTCACAACAGCTAGCATTCAGTAACAGTGAAGTTGATAATTGACAGCACAGTAAGTTAATTTGCATGCCATTGTTTAAATCAAACTATACTTTTCTATGTTTTTGTTTGCATGCGTAGCACATAAGGTTGGTTAGGAGAGATATAAATTGATTTGAATGGTTTTGGAAGAAAGGAAAAGAGAAAAAGCTGATTCCCTAGGTTAACAAAATTAATGATTTAACAAATTAACATTTATCAATAAAAAAAAATAAAAAACATAGGTTTATTAGATTGGACAAATTAACCAACATCAAACTGATCAAAGATTGTAATGTTTGCTAGACTGGACAAGCCAACAAAGATTTTGCAGGGAAAACAGCACACTATCATTCTACTATCCTCAATGTCACCGACTTGGATAGAGAAGGAATAAAACAGGCATTACAAAAATTTAATGTTCGCCTTGCCGGGGATTGAACCCGATCGTTTGTGTGACAGACGAAAATATTTAAAGTCTGTTTTGGACACAAGACTAGAAATATTTTTTAGAGCTTATCTGTTAAGAAAAATTCTATATTTCTAATAAAAAAGCTCTCAAAAGCATTTATGTCTTAGTATCTAAACATGTCCTTATTACTATATCATAACCACTTGGTTAGTATTTTAACTTTACATTGCTTTCATATCAGTTAGCATTTTTGTTGTTAGGTTGTAAACACCAGACCAATCAAATTCTTGATTAGTAAAGAGAACCGTGAATAGTTAACCTCTATAAACTATCCTAATTAATTTTTTTAAAGCAACTATCATAATTAATAATAGCTTGATTTATCTGATACACTGAATTTATTATACAAGTTTTCAACTGCGTTAACCGCGTAAGATACACCCACCACATTGCGACTCTGCGAGAGTTGATAATCTAAAATTCCAAATCCGCATGCTGGATTGGGTTAGTAAAAAATAAAAATCGTTCAGCAAACATGGAAAATTATTAAATACGAGATAGAATCATATTCACGACTGCAGAAAGTAAAGTTTTCTTTTTTACATCTGCGGAAAGTAAAGCTAACCATGTAGTAGTAATTTCTATGTAGATGATAAATTCATCTAAGAGAAATAAAAAATGATGATTTTTCTTTTTAAGATGAAAGGTAGCTTGTGAGAACAATGAATAAAAATAAAGTAAAAATATATTTTTGGCCTCAATATTTTGAAATGTTAGTTTTAGTTCCTAGAAAAAATTAATATGGTTTTAGTCTTACCTTTACTAAAGGTCATATGGTTTAGTTAAATTCTTCATTAAGGACTAACAACATATGTTTATGTGTAAATGTAAAAACCATAAACATATCAAATGTTTACACTTTTCAAGGACTAAATTTAACATTAATTTTATTATTTAGCACATTTAATTATTTAACATATAAAATAAAATTAATTTCCCATAAGTTTTTTTTTTTTTTTTACATAAAAAACCTATAGCAAACATAGCCGAGTTGGGTAGTGTCAGCTTGTGACCCAAGTGGCGTGGGGCACCAAGGTGGTGGGACAATGCTCTAGCTTAGCTAGGTTGGGTTGGTGGCTGCAACATGTTGGTCTGCCCACTCCAAGTTGAGTGTTGAGCCATGAGATCTAAGCGAAGACATAGGTCTCTTGGTTCCTAGACAATGAGGCATCACGTGAGGCTAGCTTCAGAGAGCAACGATCACCCCTGGCTCTTGATTATGGAGGGATTACAGGCTGATGCATTTTCCAGCCCATATAACCTGATGAGCCTAACTCTTGAACCATCTCTTTTAAAATGAAATTCAAAAAAAAAAAAAAAAACCTATAGCAAACATTAGGGGTGTTCAAAATCGAACTAAACTAAGCGTAAAATTGAAAACTGACCCAAAAAATCTAACATCGCAAAAATAATTAATGGTCGTTGGTTTGATTTTATTTTTTTATTTTCTAAACCATTCTGTTCGATTCGATTCATAGCTTGACATGTAGAAACTAAAGCGAACTAATTCCGGTCATGTATTATAGGCTCACACGGCACCTAGTTATGTGAAACAACAAGCACTTGTGACTAAAAGTCTAAAACACTTAACGTAATGAATGTTTTCTTTCTTAAAAGTGAAGACTGAAGCCCTAAAGCAGTAAATGAAATGTGAAACCTTTGGGCTTATCGAATATGAAATTGTGGTAATAATTTTCAATACTCCTTTTCAGTTTTCACAATGGATCACAAATTAGAAAGCATGTTTAGTTGAAGCATAGATGGTCTTATCGGGGTGCATGCAGGTTGAAATATTTTAAGCAGTTGTTGTTTTGGGGGGCTTAATTAGAATCTTCTCTTATGCTTTCATTTGAGGGCTATATGATAAGATCCTGATGTTGTAGCTTTGCTCCAGGGATGAATGATTGTTTGTGGACCTTGTACTACATATGTCCAACTAGGCTTGGGCAAAAAGGTCCAGTATCCAAATTCAATCTATTAACTAATATGGTCCAATCTACTTTAATTATTTTTAATGGACCAGATCTTCTACCACATCCATATTTACATCCATTTATAAATCTGAAATCCATTTTCTTTTAATACTGATTTTAAATGCAAAATCCGAAGTCCATATATATTCAGACAATTTATTTTCTCATGGCTCTATACCGCTTCAGGCCTTCAGACCCACTGCTTCACGTTAATTTCTTCGTGACCCAAATCACGTTCAGTTTCCTACCAATGCTTCATCTCCACCACACCAACAAATCATCACGTTCATTTTCCTATCACTGCTTCATCTCAATTGGTAATAAAATTGTTATTCCTTCTATCTTCTATCATTCACATGTGTTTTATAATTTCTTGGAATGAATTTTTTCAACATCCCTTTGTTCTATATGCCTTTTCTTTGATGCTTAAAACCTATTCGATGAAATTGCTCAATGAAACTTGATGCACCTATATGCCTTTGCTTTGCTGCTTCAAACCTATCCGATGAAATGCCTCAGTGAATAATAAGTTTATGATTTACATTAATGGGGGTTCCTGTCTCAAAAAGGGAATGAAAGCATTTTATTTCCAAATAATTAGTTTTGTTCATCATCTATATCTACAAGTATCACACGCAATGTACATTAGTGTGATGTAATGTAATGTTTAAACTTTTATGTAGAATGTAGAATCAGCGAGAGTGTATTTAATTTGCTCACTATTATTCTTTTAACTTAATGATTTTAATGTGTTTGAAGTGATTATTTCTTTTATGATTTTTAAACGAACTTTAATTATTACTAAAATAGAACCAGTCTCGCCATCTTTATTTGTGGTTTAGATCCTCCTATAAAAAGGGAAGTGAGAAATGAACCAAAAGTCTTGGAACATATTCCTTTGATATTACGGTACAAGTAATCTGTGGTAATCTATGGTTTCTGCCCCAATAATTTTTGTTGTTATTTTGGTGACATATAATTTGTTATGTACACGGACATGTATATGTGATATTTTCTTTTGTTAGTTATTATAGGCTTTATAGCAGTGTCTCTGAATAAAAGTTTGTTTCATTATGAATCAGTTTAATTCAGATGTGGTGCTTGGTGAATTCCCTATATATTGCCATATGGTGTCATAATCTTAAATCTGTCTACAAATATAACAAATTAGAAGAAAGGAGTTGCTCTGTTGTTTAAGCGTTCACTGAACAATTTCATATTTATTTATAGGTCATCTCTTTCTTTATTTTATAGTTCACTGAACAAGTAGTTGTGGTTAAAGTAATGGAGTTTGATGGGGACAAGCACCAACCCAAAGCAAAAAAAAAGTTAGTAACATAGTAACATAAATACATGCTTTATGGGGTGCGTGGTGTTAGAAAAGCAGGTTAACCCTCACTTTCTCAGTTTTAAAGGTTACTTTACCTAGCTAGCTTTGCAATATTTTTTTATTTGTAAGTTGTAACTTTTTTTCCTGCTATCATCATGCATTACTTAATTGTGTAAAAATGGATAACCCAGTGACCTTCTAGACATGTTAAAACCACTTGGAAATAGTTTAAGCAAGTGCATGCATTTGTGTCTTATTGTATCTGACAGGAACAAATCAAGGGGCAATGATTTGGAGACTAATGGGAATGCATTTTGCACTTGTTCATTTTTAGTTGTCATATTCATTCATTCATATACATTTTCTTAGCATCCATAATGTCTCTCTGCTTTGTCTGTCCCTCAGATACGGCACGTCACATATTCACAGTTGCATATTATATATATATATATATATATATATATATATATATATATATTATTTTTTCCTTAGCCAAACTTTAGGCAGAGTATTTCATATGTATATTTTATCGTTTTCTTTTTTATTTTGAATGGTAACAAATGGAATGAAATGTTCTTATTCAATTACATACATAGCTTGAGATCATCTAATGTGATATGTTTGGACCAACGAATAAAGTTGTGTGAGAGAGGGTGCATCTATATAAGCTAGGCAAAAAGGTATAACCAATTATACCATAATTTTTTCTTGCTCTATTTCATGTTGTTATTATTGTTTTCTACATATTACCCATTTCTATTATCTTTCTTTTTGTTTCTCTCTTTTTTATTTTTCTTGTTCTATTAAGTATGCTCCACAACAAAAATGTAAAACACCCTATGCTAGATCACAAGTAGAGTAACTTCTAGAAGATATTATGTTTTATTTGACTTAATTTTTCATCATTCAAATGTGTTGAAAATTTAATAATAAATGCCCTTTGTCCTTTCTGTGTGTTTAAAAAAATGTCACATTCCTAAAAGGTGGATAGATAACAAATGCCCGTTTTCCTTTTTGTGTGTTTAAAAATATCACAACAAGTGGGGGTAGTTCAAATTGGCATTTATTATGCTAACTAATTTTTGTCTCAGTTCTCAGTTTAGAGATTTATCTGTTTGATTGTCATTGACTTTGGTTACTACTTTGCTTGCACTTGATTATGGCGACTAGTGCAAGGCTTTTGTCTTTGCTAATGCTAACAAAAAAATGTGGTGTAAATTTATATTAGTCAAATTTGCCATTGGAGCGACTCTACAATGCATTGAAAGGTTTAGGGATTCCTTGTAGTGACTCTACAACTTTCAATTAGTCAAAGTTGCCATTGGAGTATTGACATTGCACTGAGAGGATTGTGACTCTATGAGTGACCAGACATTTATATTATTTATTTTATGTTATAAGCTGGAACAATATGGTTATATGTTAAAACTTGGAAGCTGGAACAATATGGTTGCTTTAAGTTGTTTCTATATTCCTATTATGAATTTCTTACTTATGCATAATCTGAATGCAATCATACAGATGTCATCCAACTTTTCAGTCTCGAACACAAAAGTTTCTACTTCGCCAGCTGTTACTAGCTCGACAATTGCAAGACCCTCTCGCCATAATGGAAGAAGAAACAGATCAGAAACTTGGAATCATTTCAATCAATTAGATCCAAAGTCAGATAAGAGGGCTCAATGCAAGTATTGTGATCCTGCTATTAATTATGAGAAAGGAACAAGTTCAATGCTTGGTCATGTCTCTATATGTCTAAATAACCCTAATAAAGAAGTAATCAAGAGGAAAAAATCAACTTCATCCTCGACTAATGACCAAGATTTGTGTGAAATGGAAATGGTAAAGTTGTTTGTTGAAGCTGAACTTCCTTTTCGATTGGTAGAGCATTAAGCTTTTAGGAGGTATTCGTATACTTTACAACCAAAATTTAATATCCGGTCACGTTATACCTTATCCCGTAAAATTGTAATACTATGGAATACAATGAAGGAAAAGTTGAAGTATTTTCTTTCACAACAGTTTTGAAGAGTTTGTCTTACTATTGATGCCTGGACATCACCTCAAAATGTAAGCTACATGTGTTTGACAACTCACTTCATAGATAACGATTGGAAGTTGCACAAAAAGATTTTGAATTTTTGCCAAGAAGCCATGCGGGAGAGGCCACGGAAAAATTTGTTGAGTCATGCTTGAATGAATGGGGGTTGAATCACGTTCTGAGCTTGACAGTTGATAATGCTTCATCAAATGACACAGGAATTCAACTCTTAAAGAAAAGGCTATTGTGTTGGAATAACTTAGTTTTGAAAGGAGAGCATATTCATATGCGTTGTGAGCATATCTTGAACTTGATTGTGAACAATGGGCTAAAAGAGATTGACAACTTGGTTTTAAGAATGCATGCTGCAGTGAAATACATAAGATCATCTCCTGCTAGACTTATGAGCTTCAAAGAATACGTTGAACGACAAAACATTGAATGTAAGGGTCACATTTGCTTGGATGTTGAAACAAGGTGGAATTCCACCTATTTGATGTTAGATGCTGCTTTGAAGCATTGGAAGGCATTTCAAGAGTTTGAGTTTCATGATAGAAAATATGCTAATGAGTTAGGAAAAGGGATAGGTCTTCCTTCCTGTGAAGATTGGGAATATGTTGAGGCTATTCTACCATTCTTGAGCATTTTCTATGAAGCCACTTTGTGCATCTCAGGTACCTCTTATGTTACTAGTAATAAGTACATGTTAGAGGTGATAGGTCTTTGGCATGGGATTAATGATTTGTTTAACTGCAGCATTAAAGATAGTGCTACACATAAGATGGCTAAAAATATGAATGAAAAATATCAGAAATATTTGGGTGATCCTAACAAGTTGAACATATTGTTGCTAATTGTTGTTGTGTTAGATCCAAGGTCTAAAGTAAAATATATGAATTGGGCAATTGATCAACTTTTTGATGTGGACAAGGCAAATAGGTCTAAGTCAAGGCTAAAATCTTATTTGAAATCATTGTTTAATGAATATAATGGTCATAAAGGAGGGGACTCAAGATGACACACAACAAGATACTAATTCTCTTGAAGAGTGGTGTTTAAGATTAATACTAATTCTTATACTCTATAATTTGCAAGGTACTTTAATGTTACACTTTACATGTGGATTCTGATTTGTTTTAGATTTTTAAATATAAACTGTTGATTGTGGTTTTGGACATGGGTAGCATTGAAGTCGATGAAAGTCAGACATTTTGTTGTTAGCTGCGTAGGATACATCTGAGTGAAACTGATGGACCATTGGATGGATGGATGGACTCTTGGATTTCGATATTTCAAAAATATAGTTTCAGTATTTTTTATAGAATTATACTATGAACAATGAGAATTAGATAGATGAATTGTGCTTTAAAGATATGTAGCTATTATTGTGCTTCGGCCTTCAGACTCCGAATTGTTTCTTGTTTTGAGAGTTTATATTACATTTTATTTTAGTAACTTGAGTGTGGTTATGACAGAAATTGATCAAGTTCAAGTGTATGATTAATTCCTTTTAGTGATATTTTAATTAACACATGTGGTATTTGAAGTAATTCTTATCAAGTTCAAGTAGATAGGTGTTAAGTTTTCACTTTTTAGTGTTTAATTACTAAAAAAAATATTATAACATTTAAATGGATTTTAATTGGATATGACCAAATTTATATCTACTTAAATGGATTGGATCTTGAATCCAAATTGGTTTTTAAAAAATATGAATATAAATTTAAAATCTAATACATTTAAGTAGATATGAATTGAATATGGATTAGATTCTTAAAAATCCAATCCATGCCCACCCCTATGTCCAATGATAGGCTTTTCTTGTTAGTCATATATTCGTTTGTCTCTCGGTTTAGAGAGATCTTTGTACTCTTTTAGCACCTTTGGTGCTTGCTTTTATTAATATTGTTTTTTTAAATACTATAGTTGTTTCTTTTAGATACAATACTTGAAATTTAAAAATAAATATTACCTATTGTTTTTACTTTTAAATTAAAGATGATTATTATTTAAGTTGAATGATTATTATTCAAATATTATTCAACTTGAAAACAATTACTTCAAGTTCAATTGTTGAAACGTTTGTTGTTCATTTATACCATTGATTATTAAAGTAGTTATTATTCAAGTTTGTCTAATTAATATCAAACTTTTGTAGCATCTTTTTAATACATATTATCAAAATTTTCAAATCGAAAAAAAATAATTTGATTTAATTTAGATTTCATAAATAATTTAAATGAAACCAAACCGTACCGCACTTAATTATCTTGTTTGGTTCGAACTAAATTTAAGCCAAAATTACATCAAATCACACAACAAACACCCCAACAAACATATCTTAATATTGTTATTTAACTACGGGATATCCTTAAAACAAAACAACACAGCAAACAAACATCATACTTACGATGGTGACATGGCATGGCGGAACGTGATGGTGGCGTAGTGGAGAATCTATTGGGGCACGATGGAGAACCTACACAATCGTCACAAGGGCTTTAATTCACATAGTGATATTAAAATTAATTAAAGAGAGAAAAATATTGGACATCATAGGGTAACATGACACAATGGTGGCACGACGCTACTTTGAAATGGTCAAATTAATTTACCACCTTAAATGTCACTTAACATTTAATAGAAGTTGAGATCTTATTATTATTATTATTTAAAACAAAAAAAGAAGGAGGCATCAAAATTGAGCTTAACATCCCAAATAATCCTACATTCCCGCCGCCCCACCCAACCCAAAATTATTGGAAAGGAGAACTACAAAACTTCATGGGAGACTAAATCAAAACTCATACTAGTGAGAAACAAAGCCCCATAGAATATCGAACAAAAAGTGAAATAACATCCCACCAATTTTTTTTTTCTATTAGATACAATAAAGTTAGTAAGTAAATCTGCACAGTGATTTTCTTCCCTTTATTTTATATGTTAGTTTGCTTTGAAAGAAAAAAAATTAATACATTACAAGTGTTGGGCCTTAACTTGTGAAGCCCAATAAACATTGTTTACGCTTGCTTTTAATTGAAGATGTGCGTTTTGGCTTGTAACCTAGCATATATATACAACTTTTATTCACAAAGTGCTACACGGTTTTCATTTTGCCTTTTATGCTTCTTTTTAGTGATATACTCCAGAAGCTTCCTATTGCTTTCTTTTCATCTTCTTTTTCCTCTGTAACCTAGCTCTGCTAGGGTTTGCTATTTCTGCACAAATCTTGAGCTTGGTGAGTGAAAAACTGAGTGATGATGATATAGGTTGTTCTGTGGTCTGTGTTTTGCGTTCTTGTTGTTGTGGTATTGCAGGTAGAGGTCATCTCTCTCTCGGGTTTGATCCTGTTGGTGTTCTTGAGGCTGTTCTCTGTAAAGAACTGTGTGAGAGAAAGGTGAAAGGTTGGGTAATGTCTGTTCTTGACATTGATAAAGAGTAGTTCTCTTTTGTACCCTGTAAATCTTGTTTTCTTGCTTACCTGTGTATTTTTAGGCTTTGTTCTTGTTGAAAGTTTAGCCTTGTAATTACTGAGGAATGCTGTTGGAATATTTCCTGTTACTGTAGTGTTAATAAAAGAGTCTACAGGTTCTTTGCCCTTGGATGTAGGTAACAAGGATTTTATCTAGTTACTGAACCAAGTAAAATACTCTTGTGTATTTCTTTCTCTTTTATTTGCTTCCCCATTAATTTCAGTTTGATTGTGCGCTTAAAACTCTAACAAGTGGTATCAAGAGCTTTGGTTGGTTCTTGTGTTGTTGTCTTCTTTGTACGTTTCAGGCTTTGGTGTGCAAGTTCTACCTCAGACCCTCAGGCACTCAAGAATGGGTTCAGCCAGAGTGAAGGTGGAGAGGTTTGACGGGAAAGAAGACTTCAACATGTGGTGCAAGAAGATGAGGGTTGTTCTAGTACATCAAAAGTGCTCTAAAGCACTTGGTGGTGAGAAAGATCTATCTTCAAATTTATCTGAAACTAATAAAAATGATATTATTGAAACTGCATATAGTCTGTTAATTCTGCATTTGAGTGATAATTGAAAATGATATGAATATCTCACACTTAACCAAGAGGGGGGGTGAATTGGTTACACCTTGGTAAATTGATATTTCTTTAATCAAAAACAGAGTTCCTATCACTTTTCAAAACCAAGAAACTTTATTCAATCAAGTAGCTCAATCCCAAAAAATTAAATGAATAAAAACTTATATAATTGGTCAAGCAATTTAATCAAGAACACAATGAATATAATGAGTTAAGGGATAGAGAAGCAAAACACAATCAGTTTTATACTGGTTCACTTCAACACTAGAAACTACATCCAATTTTCTTCCAACCAACACTAGGTTAGAGTTCCACTATTATAATTTTCAATTCTTACAATCAATTACAATGTCTCCTTTTATCAACCCTAGAAAAAGTACAGAAATCTAAAACCCTATTAGATTCTAAGAGACAAAAACCTGAGAACACTACTTAGTTCTTTCACCTAGAGAACCCTACTCTAGATACATGCAAGAACTCAACTACAATAGCCAATTCACATAGAAAAAAACAAAACGAAAATTACAACCAGATTAAGGAGAGAAACAACCTAATGATCTAATGATGCAATGTAAAATGAAATTACCAGCTCAGGTTGAATGATTATAAATCAAATAGCACAACTTTCCTTAATCTTAAAAAGGTTTCAAGCTCCAAGAATGACTCACACACTCATGATTAAAGCACAATGGAGCAAGAAAGAATTTATCCCTTAGAAAACACTTAAGAATGCTCACAAGACTATTTCAGCTCAGAAAATACAAATGGGTAATGTTCCACGAAGTTAGAAAAGCAACTGAGCCATGGTTCTATTTATAACAAATTTTTATAACTGCTTGAAATCGATTAAATCACCATTTTAATTTATTAAAACACTTATGTAATCGATTAAGTCACCACTTTAATCGATTAAAGTGTTCAAGAGTTTTCTGGGTTTGAGCAACGAGCAAATTAATCGATTAATACGAGTTCTAATCGATTATTCCAGTAGCATTGTGTTTTCTAAACAACTTGAGTAATCGATTACAAAATGTGGTAATCGATTATGCCAGTGCAGCAAGATTTTCTCAAAACATTGTGTAATCGATTACGAGTTCTGGTAATCGATTATTCCAGTAAAACTTGCTTTTCTCAAAGCCTATGTAATCGATTACGAGAAATGGTAATCGATTATGGCAGTGTAATCTTAAAATCATATATAGCCATGTAATCGATTACTACCTATTAATAATCGATTAAAAAGTTCAACAAGACAGTTTACATGAAAACGAAGGTCAAATAATCGATTATTCCGATAGGTAATCGATTATATTGTGCTTGAAAGCTTTCCAGAATTGACTAAGAACAAAATAATTGATTACGGACTTTAAGGTAATCGATTACATCAGTGTAAAATGCATTTTTCCAAAAACCTTTGAATCAGTTTAAAACACACAGTCAAATTGCCAAAGTCTTGTGATTTTTATGAAACCAATTAAGTTAATTATGGATTAAATGAATGTAATGCACTTGGATCACCAGAATTGCTTTTCTCTTACACTTTTCACACTAAATTATCTTCAAGGCATCCTTTGCATGTTAAAAGCTCAAAACCAATGCTTGAATCAAAGTTCCTTTGCATTCTTTAAGTAGTTCCCCTTGAATCCAACAATCTCCCCCTTTTTGGCTTTGAACATGCCAAATCTTCAATTGATTTCCAGTTGGTCTTGAAGTTTATTGAGGAATCATATTGGGAAAAGCTTGAGCTTCACAAACCTGAAAAATTTCCAATTCTTTTGCCAAGAACAAGTGTTAAAAGCATCTGTGATTCATTCAACATTCATTTACATGTTTTATGTGCTTAATAGGTTCATTTTAAGTACTCAGCTCCCCCTAAATTTCAAAATCCATTCAACTCAAAATTTGGGCAAACTATTGAACAAAAAATAGGGATAAACAGAGTATATGCAGAGCTTGTCCAAAATCAATTATTTCTCCCCCTATTTGGCTTGTTAAAGACAAAAATGTAAAGTGCACAGCAACTAAGGATAAAAGGGAAAGCAAATTTCATTCATTGATTAAAGGAAATGCAGTACATGGATAAACAAAAAATAGAAAAAGAACATAAGAACAGAGCAACTAAAGTATGAAATCCTAGAAGCCTATTCCTCATTTCCAGAGTAGTCAAGTATGATCCTAGCCTCTATGGTTTCAATCCTGGATCTAATCTCTTCCAAAGTGGTGTTTGTCTCAGCCCTGTATTCGTGGTGGAGTGAAAGCATGACATCCATTTTTTGAATCATTAAGGATTCAAAGGGACTATAGGATGGAGCAGCAGGAGCAGCATCTTCATCATCATCATCATCATCTTCAACATCATCTCCTTGACCAGGGGTAAGAAGTGCTTGTCCAGCCATTTTCCATCCAAGTAGGGTCTTGGTCATCCCCAATTTTGTGAGGTGTTTCTCTTGGATGAGGTTGTTGCTTGAGTTGGTGTTGTCTACAACTTCATTTAAGACATCAACTTGGAAGTAGTCAATGAACCTAGAGATAAGGACAGGATATGGGAAAGGAAAGTTCACCAACCTTTTAGATTTCAACATGATTTCCTGGAGAACAAGAATCCAGTTCATCTTTATGTCATTCTTCAAGGCATGGACAAGCTGTAAATCATCATCAGTAGCCTGG
>CM023941.1:8783930-8799866 GCA_013407115.1 Glycine latifolia
TAAAAGTTCAACAGCAGTGATTTCTTTCTCTTATCTCTGTTATTTCTGTTTTTTAATTGTTTTAGAAATTATTAATGCAATTTCTTGTTTTGTAGGTTCTGATCTGATTTCTTTGTATATGTTTATTCTATTTTCTGTGTCCTAGTGTCTTAGTGTCCTCTAGTCTGGTATTGAACTTGTAGTCTCTTGTCTGTCTTCTGTTTGTGCATGTTTCTTTGTGCTTCAAGGTGGAGTTTGTTGGGCCTTAACTTGTGAAGCCCAATAAACATTGTTTACGCTTGCTTTTAATTGAAGATGTGCATTTTGGCTTGTAACCTAGCATATATGTATAGCTTTTATTCACAAAGTGCTACACGGTTTTCATTTTGCCTTTTACGCTTCTTTTTAGTGATATACTCCAGAAGCTTCCTATTGCTTTCTTTTCATCTTCTTTTTCCTCTGTAACCTAGCTCTGATAGGGTTTGCTATTTCTGCACAAATCTTGAGCGTGGTGAGTGAAAAACTGAGTGATGATGATATAGGTTGTTCTGTGGTCTGTGTTTTGCGTTCCTGTTGTTGTGGTATTGCAGGTGGAGGTCATCTCTCTCTCGGGTTTGATCCTGTTGGTGTTCTTGAGGCTGTTCTCTGTAAAGAACTGTGTGAGAGAAAGGTGGAAGGTTGGGTAACATCTGTTCTTGACATTGATAAAGAGTAGTTCTCTTTTGTACCCTGTAAATCTTGTTTTCTTGTTTACCTGTGTATTTTTAGGCTTTGTTCTTGTTGAAAGTTTAGCCTTGTAATTACTAAGGAATGTTGTTGGAATATTTCCTATTACTGTAGTGTTAATAAAAGAGTCTACAGGTTTTTTGCCCTTGGATGTAGGTAACAAGGATTTTATCTAGTTACTGAACCAAGTAAAATACTCTTGTGTATTTCTTTCTCTTTTATTTGCTTCCGCGTTAATTTCAGATTGATTGTGCGCTTAAAACTCTAACCATAAGCAATTAGTTGGCCCATCTGTTTTGCAACTTCCAAGGGACTAAATCGGGGTTGGAGAAAACCTGAATAGCAAGGATTTAGTCATTTTCGATCAGTAAACAACTCCAATTCATACTGCAAGCTATTTCAATTGCATTGATAGCTCCTAACATCTCAGCTTCAAACACAGTATTAACACTTAAATAAATGGCAAAATTGCCCATAGATGAACCTTGTACACTATTGAAGATCCCTCTACAACCACCACCGGAAAACCTTTTGTTGCTCTGTCCGAATTGCACTTGATCCATCCCGCGACCCGAGCAGCTGCCAAACAACTTCCTTGATCCTAAGCGCCCTGAAATGTGACAATCCATATTATAAGATCTTAGTATTATAGATTTCACCTTAATTCCTTGGCATAGAACTCATTTGACCTATAAACATGTGCTTACTTTCGCAGCTACACGAGAGTCCTTCAAGCATTTACATTAAGATCTATAAAAACATACATGTATTATACAGTACCATTGTGGATTTCAACGTTAGACACAGTAATATTATACTTAAATTAGAACATAAACATATGATTTTTTTTATATAGAAAGCATAAACATATGATTACTCATCATGCTTATACATCGCGTCATTCTCTACAAGTCTCAATTGGGAGAAAGCATTAAAAATGGAGTACATTTTACTCCAAAAATAAGGAACTATTTAAAAATAAAGAGTCATACAGAGGAATTCCAAGAAGTTTATCTAATTCTAAATGCAATGAATGTAATAGAACATGGACAAATTACAAGTGGGTAAGTTAGAAATGATGATGGAGTATGATGATTCCATGAATCTTTAGACTCCTCCTCTTCCAAGGGCTAAATCTCCAAGGGGAATGAAAAAAAAAAAAAAAAAAAAAAAAGAAGCTATTTGTAGGGTGAGTGGTGAAAGAATTTTCCTTCCAACCCGTTATCTACTATTATGATGTCATACACTCAATATTTATAATAGTTGGAGGGGGTCCAATTGCGTGACAAATTCTATTACAACACGTAAAACAAAGACAACTTGAGGTAACAACGTCCAACACTATCTAGATATGTGGGACCTTGACCTAAAAATATTTGAAATCATGATTACCCAACATGAAACATGTGACTCTGCATCTCAAACAATGTCCCTTTTGTTCTTCTGAAGTCTCGAACACTCAGTTACCAAAGATTTTCTTCTATTTTAGCATCCTAGCTTGTGTTTTAAATCTTGCTATCATTGCACATTGAGTTTCCAAGGAATTCTTAGCTTCATTTTGTTACTTGACTTGCGATGCTTTCTAGTGTGTCAGGCGCTGCATCCATAGCTAGTGTATGTGTTTTTCTTTAATTATTTCCCAACAAAATAAAAGAAACTCCTCAAACGTGTGTTTATGTAGTATAAAAACTAAAATTATAATATATTTGTTGTTTTCTTTTGTAACTTTTTATAATTATTTTCCTCTTTATTTATATATGTAATCATGTAAATATATTTATCAAATATGAGTTTATCAAATATGTACAGTATGTTTTGGACATTGTTTTCACATTTTCTTATAGTGAAACAGTCTTGTACGTTCTTGACCACGTACAAAATAAAGACACTATAACAACATGAATGAAAGCAAACGGGATCAAAGAAAAACCTACTTTCACTACAAGAAAATAAAATATTATGGACAAAGTTTTCATCACTATTGATATATATTGTCAGTTGTCTCACAAAAATTTTACTGACATTTTTTAAAAATTACATGTAAATTGTTTGTGACTGCTGTTAAGTTTTTCTGTAGTGTTTTTTAATGAATTTTTTATACTTTAGAATAATGCTTTATTTATCAAACTCGAGTTAGGGTCTGATATATATCTAAACAATATCTATATGTACCTAAATTAAATACTTATTTTCTTAAAAAAAGAAAAAAGAAATGGTACATGCCTAATACATACCCACGAATATCTAATTTGTACCAAGTACAAATAAATACGGTACCGATATGTGTATGACATGATTGCATGTATACTTTAGAATTTAAAATACATCTAGTTTAGAATAACTACATCCTATAACATATTCAATTTATTGTGCTCTTGATTGTTATAGCACCCTGCTAGAAGGCACGAGATATCTGGAGTCTCAGTGCTAAACTCCTCATTCATTTAAACGTTTCTTGATATGTTCTTGCTAACCATAGACTTCGCCACATCCCAGCCACTTGAATCGAAATCGCTGTTGTCAACTGGGAGTTTAATTAGATTTGAGAAGAAAAAAAGTAAAAAGTAAAAAAAAAAAGCTATGATTGTAGCTAATAGTCGTTGATTATTTGCAACTAGCCTTGATTAGTAAGATGGACCGAGTATACATAAAACAAATAATATTTTCTCAAAATATTATCTGTTCCAACAGAAGTGGTCATCCTACGGAATTTGGACAGCTAGAATAGTCTAAAGGATTGTTATGAAAGCAAGCAAATCCATCAACATTCCATATTCACCACAGAGCAAAGGGAATGAGAACTACTGTCAGTCGCATCAGAACTATATGATATTCATTTGTCAGGTCCAGTTCATATATTCATTTGTCTATGCCTATTATTTCATTTCATATGCTAAGTGAAAAGTCAATAGTACACATCTGTTCTGCTGAACACAGATGTCCAACTAAGATGTTGATAATTTTGATATTGGATCAAGCTCTTTCTTAAGGTATTTATGAAAGTGAAATACCTCCAGAAATATGATCACTATGCACGAAGCAATACTCAACCAGTGAGGTGAAGTGTGTGCACAGTGTTAATGGAAAAGAGAAGAGAGAACGAATGGTGTGTACCTTTTTCCTCTGATATGCATGGCCAATATCTCTAACCGCCGGATATCAATATCTTCTTTGGCAGTTATTTTCAACAATTCAAGATTTTGAATGCTTAATGAGCCTTACCATTGAGCCCATAAATCTAATCCATAACAGTTGCCCCCCAGCCCGGTTGTATAGATTTCTAAACAGCTGGGATGTGCTAAGCGATACCAATGTGCTTCTATGACCGACAATTACTTGTTGTATACCGAAGTATTCTTTATTTCATCCCGGCCGTCATTATTCGTACTCTGCTGCGTACCGAATCACTTCCTTACCATTCCCAGAGTATCATCACCTAATACACTTCCAGGTTTAAATGATCGATTCGTTTCTATGTTTCTGACATCTAGAATAGGGAACATCTCTGTGAAATGACATCATCATGTCTTGTCCTTAACCGTAGCACACAATCTGTACATTTAATGCACCATCGCTTCATTACACCCCCTAATCGTGACATTTGATCATATTTGTCTATTTTGCCCCCAACTATTGAATGGATTTGACTCATTTACCCCTACGCGACGTTTCATGTATGTTTTCGACGGTTACACTTTCTTCTTGATATCTTTCTAGGGTTACATTTGCTCTCCATCTCTTTCAAGTTTACTTTGCATTCTCTGCATTTGTGCCTTCTTTCCTCTATTGTTCATCACCTTTTGCCACCGCATTTTTCAAGACTTCTTTCACACTAGGTATCTTCGTTACCATAAACTTCCTTTTTTTTGTTTTACAGTTCCATCATTCGTCACCATTTTGCTTTTTCTTCTTATCATCGTGCATCATCTTTGTTATCTTCATATTATTTCCTCTTGTTCCTGGGTTTCTGTCCTCGAATCATTTTCTTTATTTATCAGTCTCGCTATTTCTTTTTATCCACCTAGATGAAAATTTGTTTCATCTATTTAAAATGAAACTCACTCCTGAAGAAGAAGCACATCTACGCAAAACAACTCCCCGCAAAATTGGATATTGGCTCTTTGGTCTTCCTCTTTCTGAAGAAGAAAAGAAAAAGGACTTCTTGCATGCCCCTTCTGGTAGTGTTAATGTTACGAGGAAAGCTAAAGTTTCTAAGCTCAATATTTCCTTGGTGCCACAGCACAACAAACCCAGGTCTATGTCTAGGGATTCCTCCACAAATCCTTCCCTTTCACAAACTCCGTTCTTGCCTTTAACGCAAAACACTTCCTTAGATTGCTCCTTTGAAACCCGATTCGATCCATGTATAGATTGTGTCATTGAAAGTTCCTATCTTTTAAAGTCTGGGTTCGATTTGAGGGCAGACTCAATACTTGAATCATGCCGGCCCAACCCGGTTCTCACCCCCAAACCGAAACTCGTACAACAAAGTGAGGCACCCATTCAGAGAATGCCTCTTTCTTCTAATGCCAATAATCCTACAAACATCGTCCCTATCCCGGATGACGCTTCAATCAACTCTTCTACTCATATGACCAATATTTCCCCTTCAAGTATGTTTTACTGATTCTTATCTCTTTTACATAGGTATTTATAGATCCATCGTCATTAGAACCAGTAGCTGATATTCAATTTGCCGGCTCACATTCGGACTATCCCTCTTTCGCTCTGGTTGCTAAATTTCCATGGGTCACCCATGAAGTGCTATATACCCTTTCTGCTTTACATCCGGGAAGTATTGTTACACTCCCGATTGGGGATCAAGATGGTTTTTGTATCTGTGCCCCTAACCCGGCTGAAGCTATCTATTCTATCCGGGAAGGGAATGAACGCAATCTTTTCTTTTTCTACAAAGACGTAACTACCCGTCTAGGAATTCGTTTCCCCTTTTCAGACTTTCAGATGCAAATTCTAAATCACCTTCATGTAGCTCCTTCACAACTTCATCCAAACAGTTGGGGTTTTATTAAATCTTTTAACTTTTTTGTCAACATTTGGAAATTCCTTGTACTATTCATCTCTTCTTCTATTATTTCACTGTACATATCGATAGGACGAGTAGAGAACCCCTTAACAGAAAAGGATGGGTTTCCATTTGGGGTCGTTCAAATCGTAGACTTTTCGTCTATACCGAATCCTTTAAAAACTTTAAAAATAAATACTTCAAGGTTATTGTCGAACCCGGCAAACAACCCTTCTTTCTTTCTTCTTCAGGATCGTAGGACGTGGAGTGGAAGTTTCCACTCTATTGGGCCCACACTCATCATGACTTTTCATCCTCTTCTTACCGTTTCGAAGAAACAGATTTGTCAGATTCCGAAGCTTCTTCAGTGACCCGGATCGCGGCATATACAGAAGCTTACGGCCAACCAAGTGTTGCTTCTTATATTTGCCCTCATCAATCTGAGTTCTCTACTGAATTAAGTACAAACATTTCTGACTTTAACCTGTGATATATAATTTAATCTGCTCTAATTCTACTCTAACTGTTTATCTCTGTGTTGTACCTGACGACATGGGACCAAAACCATCATCCTCCGCTAAACCAAAGCAAGGAGGTTCTACTGCGACCCCGGCTACGGGCTCTCGTACTTTAGCAAAGGCCGCTTAAACCTCCCCTGCTGCTGGGTCAGGTAAGACAACCCCTTCCGCCTCAGCAACCGGGTGTTCTAACCCCTCAAAGCGATCGCAACCTCCGTCCTTTCTTGCCATCTTAGGGGCAGGGAAAGG
The DNA here is from genome assembly GCA_013407115.1 of Glycine latifolia. Lineage (NCBI taxonomy): Eukaryota > Viridiplantae > Streptophyta > Magnoliopsida > Fabales > Fabaceae > Glycine > Glycine latifolia. The sequence continues at coordinate 8,790,426 of CM023941.1, forward strand.
AAAAAAAATGCAAGGTTGCCCAACCGGTGCAGGTAGAAGTGGCTCTAACAAATAACCCGGCACCTTCTTCTCAACCGGGAACTTTTACTCCCGAACTGCCCCCTCCACTTCTCACCTCTTCTGCTTCTCCTTCCTCCACTAATGTTTCTGGGTCGTCACCGGGATGCCTTTGCGAGACAGGGGTTAATGAAGATGTAATCTGTGTCTTCAAGGCTCCCAATTGCTTCTTGGATTCGAGTCTCCTTTCGCATGGTGACCTTGAAGAGCTTGACCGTATTGAAGAAAATGCCTTTAAATGTGTTGCCTTAGTACAAAGTCTGGCAACTTTGAAAACTAGGCATGTCAAACTATTGGACGAGCTCCAGGCATCGCGAGAGGAGACCTGACCCACCCATGAAGAGCTTCTTACGACACAGGATACTACTGCCTCCTTATGCCAAGAGATCTGTACTGCCTTGGATACTGCCGAGATTGCTCAATTAGCTTTGGAAACAGCCTGGAAAAAGAATGCACTCCTGACTCAAAACTTTAATGAACTAAAAACTCTTTTGGACAAATCAGAATTGGAGGGCAAAGAGGCTGAGTCCAGGTTGCATAAGGCCGGGTTGGAATATGCACAAGTTGAATCCAAGTTGGAAGTTGCCAAGACAGATGCTCTTATGGTGAGAGAGGCATTGGCTACGGCGGTGGACAGATCCTTCAACAATGCCCTAGAGCAAATACGTTGTTTCAACCCGAGGATTGAACTAAATACCACGGACATGCATTTTAGAGCCTACATGGATATTGATAAATTAGTCCTTCCTTCTCTTTATGAAGATTTCGTAGTCCAACTGGATGAGGACCCGGCTCAAGGAGAAGAAGTGACTTTTAATCAACAAGTTGACCTTCAAGTTCAATCCCCGGCAACATAGGTGCTCGAAGGATTGGGATGCCGGCTTAACCTGTAGTTTTCTTTTATGTCTATGCTTTTCAAACATTATCGGGTTGATCCCGATTTCCTTGTAATCAACACAATTTATTTTTATTCACGTATTCGCTCTTTTTTATAGTCCAAATACGCATGAATCCGTACTAATCCGAATTCTTATCAAATTATTTGGCCAAAAGTAACAATATTTTTTGCAAGCTAAACAAATATTCGTTTGGTTTCAACGACCAAGTATTCTATAAAACAGATTATTCTTTTCTGTAACGCGTTCTGGGTTGTGCTCCCCGGATTTGATCCTAACAATGATTAACATGCTACATGTAGACATTCACTTTATCATTAAATGGTCCTACATTTCAACCTGATCAGGGTTTAAATAGCATGTCGTTCGTTGCCAAGATAATAATAACTACGATGCATCGTGTACGCACACTCCTTATTAGTTTGTACGTAACTATATATATATATAAATCTACGATCTCATCATAAGATAAGAATATTGATTTATAAACTTCATAAAATGATTCTTGATCGAATTACAAAACAACTCATGATCTCAATGAAAGAGAACAATATGAATTTCGGGTTAAAAACTTGTTGTACCACGGCTCATATTCTCAATAAAAGAGAAACACATGAAATATGCATTACATTATTAATTCCAATAACGGAAAGAAAATACTTATTATGCCATGCTTCACGGCTTACTGCTCCTTCGAGCAGAACAACGAACCCAGATTTAACTGTAATATAATTTCGGTTTATTCGCATTCCAAGTTCATTTTATTGTTCTTTCATCGAGGGTTTCTAATGTATAAGCTCCTTGTCCGAGTGTCTGTGAAACCCGGTATGGTCCTTCCTAGTTGGCTGCTAACTTTCCTTCTCGATTGTGTTTGTTTCCAATATCCGCCCTTCGAAGGACTAGGTCGCCTCTTTCAAAATACCGCAGCCTGACTTTCTTATTATACTTTATGACTGCTAATTGTTTTGCTACTAGATCCCGAAAATGTGCATTAACTCGGATCTCATCTATCAAATTCAATTCAATGGCCAATGCCTCATTGTTCTTTCCTTCGCCTTCCTGGAGTACTTGCTTTCTTCTCCAAGATAATTGGCCAACCTCTACTGGTATCATTGCCTCGCAACCATAAGTCATTCTGAACGAAGTTTCCTTAGTGGACGTTTGAGCCGTAGTTCTGTGTCCCCATAAAACGTAATATAGTTGCTCCACCCAACTAGAGCTGGCTTTGTGCATCTGCTTTTTCAACCCATCTACGATCACCTTATTTGCTGCTTCAGCTTGCCCATTGGATTGCGGGTGTTCTACTGAAGCGAAATGATGCTTAATCTGAAACCCGACCATCATCTCTTGGAAATGTTTATCAATGAATTGAGTTCCATTATCTATTATAATTTCACCCGGGATTCCAAACCTGGATATGATGTTTCGTTCAAAGAATCTTTGCACCCGAGCCGACGTGATGGTGGCAAGAGGTTCCGCTTTGATCCACTTTGTGAAATAATCCATTGCCACTATCAACCATTTTAGTTGGCCTTCTGCTGCCTTGAATGGTCCTAATAGATCCATCCCCACTTAAAAAAGGGCCATCGGGCCAAGATAAACTGCAATTCGGCAGGGGCGACCACAGCAATCTGGCATGCTTTTGGCAACTTTCACATTTTTTGGCGTGCCTTGCAGAATCATCTTCCATTGTCGACCAATAACATCCAGCTCGAAGAGCCTTTCTTGCTAATGCCTTAGCTCCCATGTGTTGACCGTTGATGCCTTCATGTATCTCTGTCAACACGTACTCAATTAGATCTGGGTTCAGACAAACCAGCATCAGGGCGTGCAACCCTTTGCGGTACAACTCATATTCTACAATTGTGTACATAGCTGCATCACATACCAATTTTCTGGCCTCCATTGCATCATCCGGCAATATACCCCTTTCCAGGTAGTCAATCATAGGCCTCCTCCAATCTTCACCTACCGAGATTATCATGACACACGTTGGTCTGGAAATTTCTGCTGAATAACAGTCCTATGGTTGCCCAGACTCTTAGTACTTGCTAGTTTTGACAAAATGTCAGCCCGTGAATTTTCTTCTCTAGGGATATGACTCACAATTACCTCATCAAAATCAACAATAACCTCTTTGACTTTATTCAAATATTTGGCCAATAAGGGCCCCTTTACTTGATATCGCCCCTCGATCTGAGTTGTGACAAGCTAAGAATCAATGAACACCTTTATTTTCTTCGCTCCCTGCTCCTTCGCCTATAACAACCCGACAATCAATGCTTCATACTCGGCCTGATTGTTCGACGTCGAGAAATTTAGATGAAGGGATTGTTCAACGGCCACCCCTTCTGGGTTTTCGATAATAATCCCCGCACCGCTTCCTTTCATATTAGATGAGCCATCGACATATAACTTCCAAACATTTGTTGTGTCTTCCCTAACCGGAGTTAATTCCATGATGAAATCTACCAAAGCTTGAGATTTAATAGCATGTCGGTCTTCATATTTTAAATCGAACTCGGACAATTGTATTGCCCAGTTTATCATTCTTTCGGCCAAATCCGATTTGTGTATTACTTGCCGAATTGGCTTATTAGTTCAGACAATGATCATATGGCTTTGGAAATAGGGGTGAAGCTTCTTCGCGGTTACCAGCAGGGCAAAAGCCACCTTCTCCAACCTTTGGTATCGTAACTCAGAATTTCGGAGGGCCCGGCTTCAAAATAAATAGGCTTTTGCATTTTGTGGGCCTCCCTTACCAGTACCGCACTAATCGCTTCATCCTCCACTGATAAGTACAATATTAATATCGCTCTGGGTTCCAGTTTCGATAATACAGGTAGGGAAGCCAAACATTTTTTTATCTCTGCGAACGCCGCCTCGCAATCCGGGTTCCATCCCACACTAGCCTCCTTTTTTAGTAACTTGAAAAAAGGAAGTGCCTTCTCTGCTGATTTTGGGAGGAAACGCGTTAAAGCGGCCAATCTTCCCGTCAATTGCTGAATCTCCTTTTTGTTTTTTGGAAACTTCATGTCCAGCATGGCTTTGCATTTATCCGGGTTAGCTTCTATTCCTCTATGGGTTAACATGAATCCCAGGAATTTTCCAGCCGAGACGCCAAATGCACATTTAAGTGGATTTAAGCGAATATTATATTCCCTGAACCTGCTAAATGTTTCTTCCAAATCCTTTATATGATCATTCATTGTGGTTGTCTTTACAATCATATCATCAATGTATACTTCGATATTCCGACCGAGTTGGTGCTCAAAAACCTTAATCATCATTCTTTGGTATGTGGCCCCCACGTTTTTCAACATAACATTATAATAGTAGTTTGCCTTATCACCGATAGAGGCTATTTTTTCCTGATTTGCTGGATACATGGCTATCTGACTATACCCTGAGTAAGCATCCATGAACGAAAGTAACTGGAACCTGAACGAGTTATCCACAAGCTGATCAATATTTGGCATTGGATAGGCATCTTTGGGACACATCTTATTCAAGTCGGTATAATTTGTGCACACCCTTCATTTGCCATTAGATTTCGGATTATTACTACATTGGATAACCAAGTAGTGTACTGGATTTCTCGAATGAACTCGGCTTCCAACAACTCTTTGATGTGTGTGGCCAGTGCTTGAGTTCTTTCGGGGCCGAGTTTCCATTTTTTCTGTTGGACCGGCTTTGATCCGGGGTACATCAATAATTTATGGCAACAAAATTTCGGATCTATCCCCGGTATTTCCGATGCTGTCCAAGCAAAAATGTCTTGGTTCCTTTTGAGGCAATCCATGAGTTTGACTTTGACGTCTAAGTCGACCATTCTTCCAATCTTGGTGATCTGCCAGGATTGGTTTCCTATATGTAATTCTTCCATATCTCCAACTGATTCTGGTCTTCATTCGTCGAAGTCTACCCTCATGTCCAGCTCTACCATATTAACTGGTTTTCCCGGTTGACGTTCCTCCATATTCCAGCCAACATGATCCCCTTGACGTATCCAGGGTGGTGAAGATGGACCACCCTCGCTGTCTTTGACTATATTGTAATAACATTGTCGGGATTCTTTTTTATCCCCGCGAATTGTCACCACCACGTTGTTGTTCCCTACCATTTTTATCTTCTGATGTTTACTATACATCAACATATCCCACTTATGGATAGTCGGTCTTCCCAAAATAACATTGTATGGTGAGGGAAAGTCGGCCACAGCAAACGTAACTCTTTCCGACTTAAATGCATCCTTAGTTCCTAATGTCATCCAAAGGTCAATGGAACCTTTTGGATTGGTATTGCCTCCGTTGAAGCCTATTAACATCATCTTACATGGCTTCAACTCCTCTTCATCCAAATTCATCTTTTTGAATGCACTCCAGAGGTTAATATCCGCCGATTTGCCGTTATCTACGAACATCCTTTTAACTCAGAAATTGACCAATGTTCCAGTGATTACTAAGCCATCTTCATGACCTAGCACCACATCCTTCATATCCTCCTCTGTAAAATATAGAATAGGAAGCTCCGATTTGTCGATTTTCCCTTTAAAATTAGGCTGCTCTCTCACCTAAAGAACTTCTTTTAGATACTTCCGTCTTTGGTTAGTAATATCTCCTCCTCCTCCTAGAGCTCCAGAGATGACATTACATTCAAACTCTGGCTCTAGAAATTCATCATCATCGGTTTGCTTTTTCTTCTTGTCTTCTTTTTCCTTCCCAGGTTGAACTTCTCCACCTTTGCGTTTGTTCCTACGGCCCTGGGTCTTTATCACCTACTGCCTCAATCTTCCTTCTCTAAAAAATTTCTCAATCGCGTCTCAGAGATCCCAACATTGGTCAGTAGTATGTCCTGGCCAGTTGTGAAACTCACAAAACCGGGATTGATCTACCCTAGCCTTATTATATAATGGACGTGGTCGCTCCACCTTTTTCATGTCAGTTAAAGCTACCTCCCTCCAAACCTGTGACCAGGATACATTTAATGGAGTATATTTTTCATATTTTGTATCATATTTCCCTGGCCTGAACTTAACGTCTGGGTTTCTTCCTTGATTAGGAATTCCCTGATGTTGCCTGCTTCTTGACAGTGGACTCCTTCTTCTAGGACCTCTTTCCTTTTCTCTACCTATTGCATTAGCGACCTCTACCTATTCCAACTCCAAATACTTTTTCGACCGGGCTCAAAATTCCAATAGTGATTTTACCGGGTCTTTATATATTGACTTCGCCAACCAGGATGATCCACTTAACCCGACAGAGATGAGGTGTACGTGCACTTTTTCTTCTAACTCGTGCACTTGCAACGCTGCTTCCTTGAAATGATCCAAATAACTCTGCAATGTCTCACCGGGTTGTTGTCGTACTTTGCCCAATGCGAACTCAGATTTTGGTTGTTTTTTGCTGGTTGCAAAATTCAACAAGAGCCTCTGGCCAAAATCTTCAAAATTATGGATTGACCACGGTGGCAATGTATGGAACCACATCCAGGCCGGTCCGGATAAGGTAGTAACAAAAATACAGGATATGATTGGTTCGTCAATTCCTCACACACACATCTGCATATTAAATTCATCGATGTGTACTTGTGGATCCTGGCTTCCATCATATTTTGACAAAAAAGAACCCTCAAAATCCTCCAAGTACCAAGCATTAACAATCTCGTCAAAAAAAGGACTATTATTGTGTTGTCCTCTATTGTATTTCCTCCAATACACTCCCCCTTCCAATCTCATCCGAGGTGTAACCTCAATAGCGAGATTCTGAGCTACCATCCAGGCTTGACTTGTCTGCTTCATCCCGGCATTGGCAGGTTGGGTTGGAGTTGTCGATTGTGCATGCATCATATTCTCACTGTCCTAATGCATCGGGTTGTCATTTCGAATATTCACTCGAGATGAGCCCCCAATTTCAAATCGACTGACTGGTCCTTCAGAATTAACGGGAATTGCATGCATTTCCACGGGATGATTTGTTGGAACAACCGGGCTCTGATTGGCCTGGTGATTTGTTCCATCCCTGGCTGCATAGTTGTCCTGGTGTCTGTGATCCTCGTTATGGACCGGGTTCTCCATATTCCTGAGATGTTGCTCCATGCGTTGTATGCGCTGCTCTTCTTCACGCTTCCACTCCGCATTACATTCCTCTAACTGGAGCGTGATATTTCTGATGTCCTCTTGTCTCTAAAGATCATACCTTCTCTACATATTCTCCATTCAAGCCAAGATCGAATTTAGAGTGTTATTCATAAGATGTTCAACAGGCTCCGGTTCAAGGTTCGTCATGATTTCTGGTTCATATGGTGAACATCAGGAATTGCCCATCCCTCTAGAGCAGGAGACGAGGCTGAATCTGAAACTGCATCACTCACATGTACGGCTTCATGATAAACTGCATTCTGGTTACCAGGGGGTAGATCATCTCTTCCACCCGCATCAGAACGTTGAGGTGCGGCTTGATTATTACTTCTCGTGTTTACCATTGGAAACGTGGGATTTGAAATTTATCGTCCCCACAGACGGTGCCAATGTTCTGCTTTAATGAACACAAATGTCCAACTAGGATGTTGGTAATTTTGATATTGGATCAAGCTCTCTCTTAAGATATTTATGGAAGTGAAATACCTCCAGAAATATGATCACTATACATGAAGCAATACTCAATCAGTGGGGTGAAGTGTGTGCACAGTGTTAATGGAAAACAGAAGAGAGAACGAATAGTGCAAACCTTTTTCCTCTGAAAGCAGTCCTTATTTATAGTAAACTTACCTCTTGGTCAGTTGAGCATTTTCTCCGATATGCATGGCCAATATCTCTAACCGCCGGATATCAATATCTTCTTTGGCAGTTATTTTCAACAATTCAAGATTTTGAATTCTTGATGGGCCTTACCATTGAGCCCATAAATCGAATCCGTAACAACATCCAAATTTGCCCCAGAAGAAAAGCAAGAAAAAGGACAGAGAGAAACAAACAATAGCTTACTATATACTTTTCTAAATTTCACAACATCTAGCATTCAGTAACAGTGAAGTTGATGCTTGACACAACATATAGTGAGCTTGCATGCCATTGTTGAAATCAAACTCAGTAATTTCATAATCCCAGTGACGTTTTTGTTTGCATAAAGAAGGAATTCCATAATTCCATGTTTTTTTTGTTAGATTAGACAAACAAACATCAAAGAGTAAAGGGAAAAGTAAAACAGCAGACTACCATGCTACTACTACCCTCAATAGGGAACTAGCTTGGTTTATCATAGTCTATAAAAACCAAAGTGAATGTTCATGTTTTAAATCCTCAATTTGAATAAGCTTTTATTCTAACCAATCTAAGTCACCAACTTTGGTAAAGAAGGAATAAAACATGCATTGCAAACTTTTAGTATAATCAAGTGGAATATTGAACCCGGGTGGGTGGTCTGCATGACAAGGGCAAAAATACTTATTTGATTTTATAACTTTGCATTATAAAAATAAATAATTTGTATGTTTTATTATTATTCTTCATACCTTTGGATTACATTCTAGATCATTAGAGAGGAATTCAAAGATGAAAAATAAAACAGAAAATATCCCTACCGCGTCTAAACAAATAGATTTAGAGTAAGCATTATAAAATCTGTAGGATAATTAAAATAAATAAATAAAAGAATAATTTCTCTTATATTAGAACGCATTTTGTTTCTTTTAACACTAAATTTCTAAAAATGAAGTTTTTGTGAGAAGATATATAAGATAAGTTTAACAAATGAATTTGTAGGAACAGTCAAAATCTTTTATTACAAATTATTCTATCGTCAAATCATTAACTATAGAAGTAACTATAGAAGAGAATCATAATTAAGTAGGCACTATAATCTATCATAATTAATATTGTGATTGAGTTTATATATTGAATTTGGGTGCACTAATTTTATTTTTTTAATGCTTGGATGAACTAATTTTATATGACAAATTCTAATCCGTGTCTTAAAAACATTAATTAAAAATTTTAAAATAAAAATATTTTTATTTAAAAATGAAAAATTATACTATTCGTGATTTTTTTACAGTCTTATAATTTATATAATAAATATTCTTTAACAATTTGGACATCGAACAAAATTGTCTTTGAAATTTTTTTTTATTTTCAAAAAATAAACATCGAATACCATCATAATATGGTTATTTAAATTCATAATATGGACTATACTTGTTTCTTTCTCTTGTTAGATTTGAAGCTTTTTTTTTCTCGGATGCAGATAATTTTAGAGAGAAGAGATTTTTTTTTCTGAGTGCAAAAAAAAATATTTCAAAATATTTGAGAAATAAAAAAAATTGAAAAGAAAAAATATAAAAAATTTTGAAGTACCAAAACAGCAAAACATTTTTTAGCCCCCGGCCGGCCCATAGTTGGATTATTTCAATTTTCAATTTAGCTTATTATTATTATTATTATTATTATTATTATTATTATTTATTATTATTATTATTATTATTATTATTC
>CM023941.1:8799876-8988464 GCA_013407115.1 Glycine latifolia
TTATTATTATTATTATTATTATTATTATTATTATTATTATTATTATTATTATTGTATTAATCAATGAACTACAAGACAACTTTTTCAGTTTTTATTTAATTAAATTTATTTCCTTTTCTTAATCTATTGACAAGCACCACTCAAGTTTTATTGATGTAATAATTCGTTTTTCACATTTTAAAAATTAAAAACGTATATTCATTCATATACCAAGATACAGAATAAAAAAATTATAATCTACCATCAGATCCGAGAAACCATCGTAAAAGGGGGGTTGGATTTTTTTTTACTTTAATTATTTAAATATCTAACTTCTAACAAATAAATAATAAATTTTATAAAATAATTTATTAGTTTTACATGTAAAATTAAAATTGATTTTTATTTCAAATGATACAAAAAGGAAATACACTCGTCTATAACTTGTATAATTTTTTTAAAGTTTTGAAATATTTTTTATCTTACAAGCACAATAACAACCAAACACAATTCACAATAAAGAAAAAAGAAACAAACTCTTCAAAGCATGGAAAATAACAAATTAAAAGACACCAAATTTCATAACAATTATATATGTATAAATATGTTTATAATATAACGTTAATAATTAAATATATAGATAGATAAATGAGACTTATAACAATATAAAAACATAATTAGCTTAGATAATAACATTTGATGAAAATGTCATATAAAAATGTCATTTTTATTAGATCTATTAATTAGTATATATATCTTTGGGTTAGATTATAATCAGTAATAATACATATTATTAAAAATATTAGTATATAATCAGTGCTAATATATATTAATTATCAGATATATTAATATATATATATATATATATATATATATATATATATATATCATTTTAATTTATCTCTATAGGAAGTAGTATATATTATTAATTGGTATAAATTATTATATATAGTATATATTTTTTTAATTTTACTTTTACTAGAAGTAGTATATTTATTACAAATCAGTATATATTATCAATTGTTATATAATTAATAATATTTTGCTTAAAAAATATTATAATATATATAACTAAGAAGTTTGAGGGGAGGGAGGACTAAAGTCCCTGACAGTCATGTATCTTTCTTGTCTATCATGTATGATACGATGGTTTATTTTTATAATAATTACTTTAAAAGTTGTATTAACAACGAATTATGATTGGATAGTAGTGTAAAAGTACTTTATACTGTCAGTGCATGATCATTAAATTCATAAAAAATATCATCGAAACTATCCTTATGCTCTCTCCTTAAAAAGAATTCCTAAAGATAAAAATTAAAAATATACAATTTCATGACCCTTTTGGTAGTCAAAATGAGACAAGATATTGTATGAGAATAATAAGATAGATAAAACAAGATAGGATAACACATGATAAGTATTGAATCCACATCCTTAGTTTTAATTATCACACATCATTAGTCGAACAAATTGTTAGGATGATGGGTTTATGTGATGACAAAGATTTTGTTCAAATGTTTCAGTAACAAAATTATCAAAGAGTAGATATGTTCCTTCTCAGGTAATCAAATGATGCTCAGAAAGGTTTGCTTTAGTGAGTTATGAACTCAAAAGACTTCTTGAAGTTTCTCTTCGAGTACTCATCCACGACAAGTGTACTGAACAACCAAGTCTTGTAACAAGAAGATCACATAGAGAACATCAAGCATCAGAATGAAGCTACCATAGATTTTATATCAGCATGATCAAGAACATAACTCTAAAGATTAAACTTCAAAATGGAGTTCTAAATTATCACTTCAGAGTTGTTTTTCAGGGAACAACATCAAGTCTTCCAAATGATGTCACACATACAAAAGACACTTCAGAAGACTGAAGTTGACATTAGGAATCACAGTATGCCCAGACCCTATAGGTACAAGCGGGTGAGTAATTACCCACAATATTGGGGTTCGGTACGAGACAAATATATACCCAAAAATTTATGCGGGTTATAGTACCCAATTGGCCTCGCCCTGCTCATATCGTATATATTAATATAATTAATATATGTTACAAAATAGTAATACATACATATATATATATATATTATATTTTTTGTGAAAAATAATTATATTTTTTATGACTAATATTGTAAGTGTCTAATCTCTAACAATATAACTATTAGAGAGTGGAAACCACTATATTGCTATGTTGGATGATTATCAGAGAGTGAAAAACCCTAAACCTTTAATTAGAGTTTTTATTAAGTGGTTTGAACAATAACTTTAACAATCTTCATATTGGATGATTATCTTTCTAATTTTATTTATTTATGACTTGATGAGTTGGACGAATCAATGTTATGTTTGCTTGTTTTTAATATTATGTGTGTATGCTCTTAATGTTATGTTTGAATTATTTATGAATGAAGATTTATATAATTGTAGTAATTGTTTTACTTAATTCTTTTATTGATATATTATTATTAACCTTATACATAAGTAAAGTGAGGAGCGTGGGTGCGGATATGATTATATAGGTACTCAACAAGTATGAGGATAGGGATTAAAATTGCTAATTGCGTGGGTGTGAGACTGGGTACATATATTATTTTTAAACGCAAGTATGGGGAAAGTACTACAGGACCCAACCCAGACCTACCCATTTCCATCCCTAGTTGACAGCACTCCACTTTCCACATGATGCCACATACAATGAGGGCACATCATAAAGTGAAGGCTAACTGCATAAGAAGATGCAAACTTGTTGAAAGTTGAATTTTTCAATGAGAAACACTGATGAGAAGCATCAAAATAGAAGATTAAATATACTACACAGTCTAACCATGGACAAAATACTAACACACCAACATTTGAAGCTTCACTTAATATTTATGAAGCAATCTACTTCAAAATGCTTAGAGTTGTGAAGAAGTGTTATGTGTAATGAAGTTGTGCTACTTCAGAATGCAATATTAGTTTGAACTTCATCAACAAAATCTATAATGTATGGATGATTTCTTAGTAAACATCAAAATAATGCTCATCAGAAAGGTCCATTAAAATGAGAACCTCTTATTAACTATCTCAAAATGGTTCTGCAAGCTGTCACTTCATGATAACTGTAAAGTCTGACTACTTGCTCTAAAAGCTTGTCAGTTGAGTGGAACCCACTTCAACGTCTTTTTGTGAGCTTTATAAGGTTTTCTTGAAGAACACTTTGAACAAGTTGAAGCATTTAAAACAAGAACAACTTGAGCAAATCTCTGAGTGAGAAATCTGAAATTTCTGCTTCAACCCTCTCTGTGAGAGTGACCCACTTCTGCATTAAGCTTGTAAACTATAATAAAATATAATATCTACTAGATAGAGAAAACACATTCCTAAGTGGAATCCCTCTTAGAGGTAAAGATCTGTAATTTGTGCAGTAAAATAAACAGATACCCATTTATGTTGTAAGTCCAGTAGTGACTGACAAAGATTTGATCTAGTGGTGTAATTCTTCTAGTTGAGGCGAGGTTGGAACTTAAGTGGGAGTACTGGCAATTTGTTGAAATCCAGTGGTTGTTGGTTCAGCAATGGCTGGTTATGTTAATGAAATCTCATCTAGAAGGATGAGGACTAGATGTAGCCCAAGGTTGGGATGTATCAGTATAAAAACCTTTGAATAAGCAACTCTTTTTGAAACTAAACTTGCTTTCATCAAAGGTCTTTACATAAGCAACTCTTTTTGAAACAAAATCTTTGAATTGCTAAATAACCCTTTTGTTTTCCAAAATTGCTTGCATTTCCATTCTAAGCAGCTTGAATTTTCATTTAGAGCTTATTACATTTCTTCATTTTGAACTTACATTAGAAACCTCTTTGTTTTCAAAGAAGAATTAATTTTTTTAAACCTCAATTAAACCCTTATTTTCTTGTGGTATTTATTTCACTTCAATTGGCATTCGAGCTTAACTCTTAGGGTTAAGCACACTTGATAGTGTGAGAGGAAGATCGTGGAAGAAGTGATGAATGGACAAGGTCTAACAGTATTTATACCTGAAGCTACTTCAACCAACAGGCTTGTTGGCTTTGATGAAAAAGACTTCTAGGACTTGAAAGGTAGAACGAAGCTATTCCTGGAATCTCAGGATGTGGATTTGTGGGTCATCATATAGATTGGTTTACAAACCAACAAAAAGAAATCATGCTAAAGTTAAAATAGACAAACCTAAAGAAGAGTGGACCTTAGATGAGAAAGCTTGAACTCTAAAGCCAATTTCTTTTTGACATGTGCACTAAGTATACCTAAGTATGATAGAATAGAGGAATGTGAGAATGCACAGGAAATCTGGAACACACTCAAAACAACACATGAGGGTACAAATCAAGTAAAGGACTAAAAAGTCAATATTTTAACTCATAAGTTTGAAATGCTTAAAATGCAGGAACACAAATATGGAAGAAATGTTCACAAGGTTGACTACTATAGTGAATGAACTAAATGCTCTAGGAGAAAAGTACACAACAAATAAGAGCATTCAAAAGATTCTAAAGAGTTTGCCCAAATTATAGAGACCAAAAGTCATTGAAATAACAAAAGCCAAAAACCTGAAAAATCTAGCTATAGATGAACTAATTGGCTTTCTAAAGGTTCTTGAACAAGAGCTAATGGGTAAAATACAACTACCTGAAGGAAAATTCATAGCTTTCAAGGCCTTTCAGAAAACCAAGACAAGACATCAGTCCAAAGCACTAAACTCGATAGTAGCTTATGATTTTGAGAATAATGATGAAGAGTTTTTTGAAGAAGATGAAGAGGAACTAGCATTTCTAACCAAAAGAGTTCAAAGGTTGCTCAGAAGGAGAAAAGGGCCAAGAAGAAAATTTTCAAAAAAAGACTTTAGCAAGGAGAAAGCTCCAAGCAAGTTAGATGTTTTGAATGCAGCAAACCTGGCCACATCAAGATTGACTACCTTTTTCTTAAGAAAGATTTAAAAAAGGAGATCCAAAGAAGAAGGCAATGATGGCTACATGGGATGACACAGACTTATCATCTTTTGAGAATTAGATGAGGAACATGCAACTAATCTATGTCTTATTGCAGATTCTGACAAGGAAGAGGCATCTAGTTTCGAGAGTGACTTAGATTTTTCTAATCAGAAAGTATTCGAACAAGCTTTGGATAACTTACTTAATGACTCTCATATTTTAACTCAAGAATGTGCTAATTTGAAAAGGAAACTTTTGATGCTCAGAAAGAAAATGAGAAGCTCATAATGGATAATGAAATTCTTTTTAAGAAAAACCATTGTTTGCAAGAATCTCATTTCAATCATTCTGAATAGTTAAAACTGAGAAGAAAGACAACTACAAAAGGAGTTATCTCTTTTGATCAAACTTAACTTGAAATGAAAATAAAGTTTTGAAAAAAAAAGTTGAGAAACTATCAAAAGATTTAGCTAACTTTTGTGGATGGAATAGGCAACTTGGATAAGCTAATTGGAATCCAAAGAAGCTTCTATGATAGAGCTGGCTTAGGCTTCAATAAGAATCCCATAATTTTGTTTTCAAAAGTCCAATACAAACAAGAAGACCAAAAGGAAATGCTTCAACTGTAATAGATTGGAACACCAAACCTCATAATGTTACAAAAAAGGGAATATTGCCTTTAGAAAGGTAACTAACACACAAGGACCCAAGAAACTAATGGTACCTAAGATCTTATTAGTTTCTGATGCAGGAATGTCTATTCCACAACAAGAAGAAAGAGTTGTCGTTCTTGGAAAATGGTTGCTCTAGGCATATGACTGAAGAGAAAAGAAAATTCCCCAGCCTTGAAAAGAGAAAGGATGAATGGTCTTTTTCTATTAGAGATAATGTAAAATCCCTCATCAACGGAGTAGGTAAAATTGGTAAACAAAACTACTCAAATTGAAAATCTTTATTATGTAAAAGGGTTAAAATATAATCTTCTAAGCATTAGTCAACTATGTGACAATGGTTACTAAGTTATATTTGAACCTATTGCTTGTCTAATTAAAGAAACATCAATAGGAAAATTCATATTCGCTCGTGTAAGAGATAAATCTATATAGGATCTGTTTAGAGTCTCTACCTAGTCAATCCTATCTAGTAGCCTTTGAGAGTGATAAATGGATATGGCACAGGAGAGTTAGTCACCTCAACATGAAAAACCTATCTAAACTTTCAAGACACAACCTTGTGAGAGGCTTACTAAACATCAAATATGGGACAAACAGAATTTGTGAGGCTTGTGTCAAGGGTAAACAAACAAAATCCAGCTTTCACTCCAAAAATGCAGTAACATCCCAGAGAGTCCTAGAACTACTACATATACATCTGTTTGGTCCAATCAAAACACTTAGCCTATGTGGGAAGTGATATGGATTTGTGATAGTTGATGACTTCTCTAGATTTACATGGGTTTTATTCCTTTCTCATAAGGATGAGTCTTTTGAAGCAAATAAAAAAGTTCTATAAGAAAGATCATAATGAAAAATATTTTAAAATTGTTTTTGTGAGGAGTGATCATGGGGGAGAATTTAAAAATGCTTTCTTTAAGAACTTTTTTTCAAAAATGGTATCTCCCACAATGTTTCTTGTCCAAGAATATCTCAATAGAATGGTATTTTATGGAAAGAAAAAATAGATCCCTATAACAGATGGCTTGAAAACTTATTAGTGAGTCTAACATACAAAATTTTTTTTGGGCAGAAGATATTAGCATAACTTGCTACATTCTGAACAGTGTTTCTAGCATAAAGGTTTTGAACAAAAAGACTCCCTATGAATTTTGGAAAGGAGGAAAACCAAGTGTGTCATACTTTCACATTTTTGGTTGTACATTCTATATTTTAAACAACAAAGACAACATTTGGTAAGTTTGATGAAAAATCAGACAAGACAACTTTTCTTGGTTATTCTCTATCTCCTAAATCATACAAAATCTACAATTTGAGAACTTGAGTTGTAGAAGAAATAATGCATATTGTGCTTCATGAACATGATAATACACTTGAGAAGAAAAAGATTACAGATCTAGAAAAAGGGCTAGAAAGGACAAAGATCAACCAACATGATCAAAACACTACACCAACCTCCAAAAGCCCAAACAAAAATGAAGAAAAACTTTCAGAAAGGCAAAGCTCAAAACATAAAACAGAAGCTAAAAAGTGGAAAAAGAATCAGAAATTGCATATTTTAGCTGAAATGGAGAATCTGGTACCCTGACCATGGTCATAATTGCTTGACCATGACCATACTTGCCTAACCACAGCCAAACGTTGATTTGTTACGAAGTTTTGAGGATGGCTATAGTCCACCAACCATGGCCAAGCATAAAAATTCTATGAAGTTGCTCACTACATCATGGTTCATAGGCATTGATTGTCACTTAAAATTTCCCTTATAAATAGTAGGCTTTAAAATAGAAATCCCATCTTTTTCTTTTGAGCGCAATTTGGAAGAAGAGCACTATGAGAGCATTTGCAATTACGAAAGAGCGTGGAGATCACAATGAGGATCATTTCTTATAAAGATTTCTTCCTCTTGTGTTGCTTTCATTTCTTCTTTTATGATTTATAGCTTTGTTACGACCATGTACCACATTGTTTGGAGGCTCTACACTATGCACAAGTAAGAGGGAAGGATATTGTAAGTAGTCTTATCCTTGCATATGAAAATAGGCTATTTTCGAATTTAAACTCATGACCAACAAGTCACCAAGACACAATTTTACCGCTGTGCCGGGGCTCGCCCTCAAAGTCAACAAAACAACATGATTAGACTTAGATAAAAGGAAAATAATTGAATTAGGAGAATATTGTTGATTGATTTAATTGGGAGGTTATTGGAACTAAATTGGGGAAAAGGGATATGCGTAAAATCATAATTCTATGCTTTTCATTATAAGTGTTTGCTCACAAAGTTCTTTTGTTTTAATTCTTCTTTTCGTTAAAGAGTAAATTGATAATAAAAAAATTGTATTCATTTGATAAAACTCAAATTGCTTAGTTTTTCATTAAATTGATTAGTTGGGAATACGACTGTTTGTTATGGTTTCAAAATCCAGACTTAGGCCCATAGTCATTATTACGATATTACACTTGCACTTATTTGAGTATTACTTTTACTCATCAAATGTATCCCTTCTAGACATTAGAGATTAAGCTACCTGCTCGGCTGCTCTTGTGAAGTTAGGTTAACGTTAAATCCATGCATCTAATGCAACTATACATTACTTTGTAGTGATTACATGGAAATTTTTTATTTAAAATTACTTTTGTTCAAAGTCCATCTTGTTTGCTAAGTTGTAAGGTTTTTAGTAAGCCTAAAAAAACCTCTATATAAGCTCTTTAAAATAGTTGGTTGACGACATCATGCACGATATAACAAATATTTTTCTCAAAATAATATTATACGAATAAGTTAAACAAATATTTTATTTAAATCAATTACTAATCACGTCCCACTTCATATTACGTACCAAATATTTTAATTCAAAATATTTTTAGATACTCAAACAATATATAAATATATAAATATATAAATATATATATATATATATATAATATCCAGTATTATTTAAACAAATATTATTAATAAAATATATATTTAAATATCAAATATTATAAACACATGCATTTTGTCTCTGATTATGCATGGCCAAGTCGTCAATAAAGTACACATTATTATTTCACGCAAAATTATTATCGGTTATATCTCAAGTAGCATTTTTTTTTTTTGGTTTTGAGTATCTATATTTTAAATACTTATTGACGACGCATTTTTTTAATATATAAATTAATTCTAAATGCTACTTATTCATGGCTTTAGCAGTTGGAAACCTAGCTTATAAGTCATACGAATGGTCAGTTCGTCACACATAGCTGTAGAAAAATGTTTTAATAATACTTAATTTTCTTACATAGTATAATTAGTTTCATAGTTTAAATATTGTGATGCATAATTCAGGAAATAATGCATATAAAGGCTACTATGTGTATGAGTGAAAAGTTTGCAAACTTTACAACAAAGACATATTATTGATACGAAGGGATAAATAAAGTAGTTAAAACTATATACAAAGCATCTAGTTTATTTATTAGTACTACATTTACTTTTGATGTTCATTATTATCACATTAAGAAATGAAATAACAACTAATTGCGAAACCAAATTTTTTTTTATAAATAATTGTATCATAAATATTCCTTCTATTTTTTCATTAATTTTAACTAATTCTCAAATTTTAAAATTGTTGCTAAAAATTGTTAGTCTTAAATTTATAAAAAAAATTGATACTAATAACTTTCCAAATTATTCTTATTTAAAAATACAATAATTTATTAATTTATCACTCACTTTAACTATCTTTTTAATATCATTAATTTTTATATATTAGAAACTGTTGAGATGATTCACTGTTATTAGAAAAGCGGGAAAACATATAGGAAAATGTAGAGTAATTAAATATAATGTAACTATAGATTAAGAGTAGATTCGAAAAAACATGTATCGTTTTGTAGATTTATAAAGTGGCTTTATATAAAAGACAACAACAATTTTAAAGAGGAATAATGATTTACTCACTTACACATAGACAATCACCTTATTATTCAACATTCTAAAATTAAATTATATAAATGGCTAATTTTGTGGAAGAGAGATCAGTTTACACATCTTCTTACACTGTTTTTTTTTAACTTGTATTAAAATATGTTTTATATTTATCTAAACATTCAATATTATAATAATGTACTGTCTAGTTATATTGTTTATGTCCAATCTAATAATAAGAATAAAATCAAACTATTATTATTTTAATATACTTTTAAATATATGTATAATATATTAATCTTAATAACGTATATGAATGAAATATTAAAAAGAAACATTCAGCAAAAAGTATGAATGAAGTATTAAATAGTTTTAGTTTAATGTTATATATATATATATATATATATATATATATATATATATATATATATATATATATATATATATATATATTAAGATTTCTTTATGCAACGTTAGACAGATTCAAGAAAAGAATTGTAAAATAGTATAAAACTGTTTTCTTCCACAATTTTGGGAGGTATCCCAAATAGATTGATTCTCCAAACTTACACATCATAAATATTAGTATATTTTAAAATCTTCAAATATATGATTAAATACCCCATACAGGAAGAGTATACATACACACTTGAAGGAAATAAACTGAAACACCAACACTTTACATTAGACTGATCATGATGATTACAGTGATGGGCAGTAAATGGCTGCAATTTAAACACGTCTCATTACTGCAAACCAAAATAATTAATAACCTTAATATATAATTATTATTTTTCTAAAATAATAATAATAATCATAGCTAGTATCATATTTTTCTGAGAACCAGAACAAAAGAGATTGGTCTAATATCCTCCTTAGCCATTTCTTCATCTACCAATCTTGCATAATTCTCAAACAAACTTTCCAAGATCCCTTCTCCAAAGTGGTGTGAGATCATTGATTCTTGAATGGCCCTAACTGCCACAGCAACCTGTGTGCCATAGCTCTCAGTACTTTCGTGCTCATTATGACTCTTGTCCATCTCAAACATCTCTAGCCTCTCCATCTTCAATGACCCTTCTTTCCTCACCTCTTCTTCTATCTCTTCCCTTGATGGTGCATAGAAATGTACATCATATGAATCAAACTTCTCTTGCTCTATTTCTCCCTGAAAGACAAAACAAAACCAAGAATGAAGAAAAAGAAAAGGAGGAAGGAGGCTAAGAAAAGGTGACAAAAGAATTGATTCATAGTTATCCATATAGCTTTTAGGAGTACCTGGTCAGAATTTGAAGCAGAAAAGAAAGAGTAAAGGTGCATTCATAGTTATCCATTTAGTTTTGTTTTGTCAAAAGCAAACTCCTTGATTAAATTGTGTACCTCCAAAAAACATAAATCCTATATATTATCCTAGGTGTATATAGAGTTAATAATATACATAATTTGATTCTTAAAATCGACAATTTATGTTGCTTTGATATTTAAAAGTATATCTTTATGTATGGGTCAAAGTATTAATTTGTTGACTGAATTATCTTATTAGGTTGGTAGCTCATAAACAATTATATCTTGCAGGATTAATTCGTATAAAAATGAAATAACACAGATTACCACTTTCAAGACTGAACATTAACTTTAGTTTTATACTATATTCCATGGACTTTTAACTTTCTTCTTCTTTAATTAACATCACAATGACACGAGAGCTTAGATAAAATTAAGAAACTGACAACTTGATAATGCGAGTTCACCAATAAAAATCCAACCAAAATCCTTACATTGATTTTAATGTCAAGCTAGCGAACTCTGATTAGCTGAAGTCAAGTATTTATTACAAAATATAACGATCAATAAATGATTGAAAGATCATGTCAATTGTCAAAGACGCTGCTAAAATTAGCAAGGGTAAACATTACAGAACTTCCACATAAGTAGTTAATCATTTTCACCTATAGAGACTGTAATCATTTTTCACCTATAGAGACTGTAGTTTTGTTCCAGTAATTAAGAAGGAAGTTACATATTTTCAATTTTATGTTGTCCTTGTAAATATGTTGAATTTCAACTTGTCAGTTATAACATAACAACAATAATGGTAATTGTGATGGTGTGTCCTCTATTAAGTGTACCTGTGAGACTAGAATAGAAAATGAACGGGAAAGAATCTCCCAGAAGAAAGAGTTGCCTCTGTCAACATGTTCTGGGCCCCTTCTCCCCAAAAATATCAGCACCATTCTTCCACCTACTACTAGTTCTTCTGACCTTGACCTAAGAAATAAGGAAAAATCTTCCTGGAATTGGTGGTAGTATGCTTGAGACACCACTTCAGAGCTTGATTCACAAATGTAAACACACCCTTTGTTCAAAGGCCTTGTGTGCTCATCATAGAGTGCTGGAGGAACCTGCATGACACAAACCACCAATAAACTACACCTAAACATGTTTCTAGACACAACTTTGATATATGGACGCCCCAACAGTGCAGGTGTCTCTTTTTTCTTATCACATCATATCACCTATTAGTACTAGTGTCTAGAATGTCAAGAAAACATTATTATTATTCTAGATAAGGTTAAAACAGTAGGAAAATGATGATGAGCATGACAAGAAAGGGGGAAAGTGTGTTATACCCTTGAAAGCCAGTGAAGACTGTAGGAGGAGTGGACGAAGTGCAAGTAACTGTTTGGGAACAGTCTTCCATAAAATGAGCCAGGGTAGCCTCCAATGAAAATGGACGGGAACCCATTTTTCCTGTCTTGCCTAAGCAACTTTTGGAACTCTGGGAGGGCCTTGAAGATTGAATTGAAGTCATTTGTTGGAAGATCATTGAAGTACACCCTGAACTCTGTAGAGTGGTGCATGATCCTGTGGCTTATGCCTTGGATGGCCTGAAAGATATCTTTGATGATTGATAGGGTGTTTGGTCCAGAGGAACATCCCAAATCAGCAATGCCTATGCTCTTTGGAGTGGTTGCAAGGTAGAGCTCCTCAACTGTTTGTATGATTATATGCTTCACTTTATCAGATTCCTTCTTCTGTTGGAATAATAAGATTAAAGCAGGTATATAAGCATAATCACAAAGAATTATAGACCAGAATAAGAAAATGATGGGGGAAGATATTGTAGATTGCGAAAGAATGAATGAAAGAAAGAAAGAGCGAGAGAACCTGTAGTGAGGAATTCTTGGCATAGCTAGTTTTGCCAACTCCTCCAGTCATGTGGAAGGCTTTCTCTACATCCATTTCTTTTTCTCAGCTGGATTAGTCTTTTCTAGCTTCTTAGTGAAGTTGTGCCCATCTTTTAAAGGGAGATTTCAATGATGTGACCATTTACTTTTTTTTTTCCTTTTAATTTTTGTTTAACCTCTCTCTCTTCCAAAAATATGGCACATTACTAATCATGGGAGCTCAGAATTAACCACCTTTAGAGTGTCACTCCTCACAAAACTCATCCCACAAGTGACAATAATTGTTGCTGCTGATGATGCTCCTTGAGAAACAAGCCTAACCAAACAATGTGGTCTAAGGGAGAGTTAACTTATATTAAATCCTTGTGAAATGAATTTGATTAAATTTTAAAGTCCAAAAATGTTGTCTATGGGAGAGTACTCAGAGAGCAGGACTTGATGTGTCTTTGGTGATTGATCCCCATCTCCTTTCCTAGCTTAAAGGGCTTAACGTATGAGGGGGTTTTGCTTTTTTTCTTTGTTGACACTAATGATTCAAGCTGTCAAAAAGTTTGATGTTAGGCATCATTCAAGTGAAAGTCCTATAGTGGATATTCACTATTTTGTCCCCGCTAAAGTTTGATCATTTGGTTAGAAGGGCTTGTGATGGAGTAGGAGTTGGACCAACTTGTGATGGTGCTAGTCACTGCCACTTTGTCTGGATCAACAACTTTGAGTCCATCAAATCAGCATAGCTTTAGATGGGTAATTAGATATTATATTTTATTACACACGATCCCTTAAATTAGAAATCATTTATTCAATTTTATCTGTCATCAAATACATCGATAAATTGATACTGCATTATTTTATCTTAGTCGGTGACCTTGAGTTTAAGTTCTGAATATATAATTGCGTCAAATAATGCTAAAGAGAATTTTATTCTCAATAATAATATTATCTAACTCGAACGGAATTATTTTATAAATAATATACCTATAATTCTAAAAATAGGTTTATTCAATTTGTTGAAAGAAGCCATGCGCGTTAGACACGTGTAGGCAATGGGGTTGACACATGACCCGCTAACTGATCAAGTTGTGGCAAAATGTGGTGCTTAGTGGAGGTTGTGCTGCCATGGACATTAATTCATTCCCACATGCACTGTGAAGGCGCAAGAATTTTTCAAACAGGACCATAATTTGTCCCACGCCAGTGGAACAAGCATGAAAGGAAGGTACAGTTTTGGAGGCACTCGTTACCAATTGAGCACTCTGGGAATGGGGGGAGGGGTGCATGTTGTTGTTTAGATTAGACTGACCGCAAATTGACGAAACCAACGGTTGTTGTCAAGTACAAAACGGCAAAATTTATGTGTGCGCGCTCAACCGTAACAAGGAAAATATACCATAAAAAGGTGCCCAAGCGTGATTGGGTTGAAAACTTTGGGAATGAGGAGGGGCCCATCATTATTTATTTTTTGTTTAACACCCTTCAAACGAACGTTTAAAGAGAAGTAGTAATTTATTGCTTCTCACAAAATGGTGTTTTAGAACACATGTCCACGCCGCCGTAAAACAGTCATAGTCTTAGCTAACAAAGAAAACACTACTACTAAGTGTTTTCAATTCAAAAAGAAAATCTCTCTTTTTTATTGTATAAGAATCACATCAGATTCGCCATAATTTTAGTCTCTCCAGATTCAAGAAATTAATGAGAGGGAAAAGAAATTACGTGATGATGATACAATACTTTTACTTTGATGTTTTTTATAATATTATAACTAGAGGGGCAACAGGCTAGGATTTGTATTTCTAAATATTTATGTGTAAAATTCATTGCAGATATATAGTTAAATGTTAAAATATAATTTTGATTTTTCTATTTTATTTCATTCATTATTTTGATCTCTTATTTTAAAATAAATATTTAGTCTTTCAATTTTTAAAAATTGATAATATTTATTCAATTCTTAATTTTCTCTATATTTATTTTTGGCAAATATTAACCAATAACCAGTGTGTCCTAAGGATACTAATTAAAAAACTTCAAATAATTTTTTCATTGAAATACGTAAAATTAAGTTATTTATAATCACCTTATACTAAAAATAATTTTGTTATTAACAAGTACTTATATTTTGGAATTATTTAAATATCTTTAATTATATATAAAATAAATTACTCTAATTAACGTGACTACTTTAATTATATATCTTTAATTATTTAAAGTTACTTTGGAAGTGACCGAAAGTAGAAATAAGATGAATATGTGTGATTCTACAAAGCAACTTCTTTATCTCAAGTGAAACAACAAACACGTGACTACTATAAAGTTTTTATTTGACTTAATTATTTGGTTGATTTCTTAATTATAATTAAAAATTCAATTGATTTTTTTTATTATTAAAAAATTTAATCAGATGATCTAATTATTAAAAATATTATAATAATATTCTTTTCGTCAGATATGTTAGTTTGATTAATAAAAATAAATATTCTTAGATCATATGTCAATACAACTGATATAAAATAAGAAATTTTCACATCAATTAATAATATCTTTATTATTATTTGAGGCGGAGGTAAATAGATATTTTTACATCGATTGTTAAAAAGTAGATATAAAATGTCTATTTATAAAACTTTTGTCAATCAAAATAACAGAGCTAATGAAAAGGATATGAATGTAGTATTTTAAACAATTAAATTAAAGAATCTGAATGGACTCTTTAATAATTGAGGAATATAATTAAAATTTTAATTATAATTAATAGATCAATTATATAATTAAACCTTTTATTTTGCAACTTTTTTTACCGTCTTTGCAGAAAATGAAAAAAATGCCCCTTTGAAAGTAATTTTTTGTTTAGACAATGCTTGCTTGCAAGAGTATTTTTATCGATTTGTTAACTTCTATCATCTCATTTCATTTAAAAGAAACAATTTTACCATTTTTTATTATATATCTCACCTATTTTTTACATTACTAGAAAGAATGGTTTTAACATCACTAGGTTAACATCGATTTTTGATAAAATCAATGTTAACAAAAACGTCATGCCATATTCGTAAATAACATGAGTACGTTAACATTAGTTTTTTCAAAAATCGATGTTGTGAAATGATAAGTTAACATAAGTTTTTAGTAAAAATCAATGTTAAACCTACATTTAAAAATATATCTTGTCTCCATGAGCCCTAATTCACCTACTCTCTCACGCTCTTTTTGCCCAGACCAACCATTTCGTCACCACAGCACACTGCAGCACTCCATCGTCGACATCTTCCACCACCGTCACATCTCGTCGAAGTGTCTCATCTCCGTCAGGTACCTCTGTTTCTCTCTCTACCTCCAACGACGATTCTTTTCACCGTCGCAGGCATCACCACCGTCACCAAGACCGCAATAAGGACTTCTTCAAGATTCAAAATAAGAGCAAGTCCTAATCCCAATCCTACGGAGAACGATGTGGTAGGCATCACCACCACTCTTTCGATTCCAATTCTGATTCTGATTCCTATTCTTCACCCTCCCTCTCCGATTACTCCAGGTTCCATATCTATCCCTCACATAACTCATAACGCATGCATTTCTTTTTATTATTTTATTATGTATTACATCTACATGCTTTGCTTCAATACAGTTTGTGAATTTTTGAATTGTTGTAGTTTTGAGTTCTTATATCCTTTAGAATCCATGAAAATAACATAGTTAATTAAATATTCACCATCTTAGAAAGATTAATTTCTGTATAATTAGGAGAAAATATAATTCATTATTTTTGACCATTGTAAGGGAGGCACATAGTTTTAAAAGAAGTAGGTCCCAGGAGATGTTTATTACGCATAATTGATATGTATTGAATTGGGGGAATCAGAGTAATGTTCTTGTTCCAACATTTGGAGCTCTAACTTACGGAATTTGTTTTGTTCCATTTCATTCTGATACTATTTTTGGTGCTTGGATGTTGGAAGTGATATGAAATGGTATCATAAAGAATTATAACTAATGAAAATTTACCAGAAAACATATTTTGAAAACACTAGCCTTTGATTGAACATATTCTCAATCTCTTTTGTCGTGCATCCTCCCCCCTTACTGATAGAGGACTCTCTAGAGAGCATGAAGTTCTAGAAGCACTCCATGAATTAAAAGGTCCAATGACAAGGTCTAAAATCAAGCTTCTACAAGAAGAGATGACCAAGAGAATTATGACTGGACTATTTAACAAAGACAAGAATGGAGGAATACACAAGGAGATAAATTGGAGCACCTTGAAGATTGTAGGAAACCTCGCTTAGCGCGAATATCGCACTTAGTGCAATTCCTTTCGTAACTTTCATAATTTTCATATTGTCATAATTTAGTAATTTTTTATTTGTTTAATGGGCCTCAATATGGACTTAAATAAGTCCAAACTATGCGTTTTTAGGTTTTATTAGAGGCTTAACTCTATAAGTACTCAAACATTGCTAGTTTTGAAGAACTTTTTATTGAATAATATTAAGCATTTGCTTAAATTGAGAGCTTAGTCTCTTCTTGGTTCATGGCTAAACCCAAATTGATTCTTATCAAGGAAGCTTTCCTTTGTGGCGAATCCTCCTCAACTTATCGTTCCAACACGGATCGTGCCGTTATTCATACCATCTTCTTTATCTTCCCCACCTTTTATCTCTAAGTTCTACTATCTATCATTGGTATCTTGAAATTGGCCTCTGGAAACGATCCAATCCAAGCATTCATGCATTGGTAGTCATCATTTACCATGCTTCTTTTTTACATACCTGATTGTTATATTATTCTCATTGGCCTATGAAGTGTGAACTCATTGTTTATACTTGAATTGGTATCTTTATGGTTCGCTATTTCAAAGTGGATTATGTTAGGACTTGGAGTATGGAACTATAGTGGCCATATAATTGTGTGTTGGTATTTTAATAGTTCAATTTATCTTTAGAGTGAGAGGAATGTATACCTAGAATTGGATTTGAATGTGCTTTGGATGCATTTGCTCATTTCTTTTGAATTTCAATGGAAACAGAAGACCAATTAAGCATAAGTAAAGAATTGAATTATGTAAAACAATAGTGAACTATGATGTACAAGTAAGGAATTGAATTATGTGATGCATTGGATGTCAACTATAGTCCTATGAGGTTTCAAGGATAATTGAAAATGATAATTGTTTACGTCAAAACTAATTTCATTTGTTATACATGTTATTATTTATACTGATTAGGTTATATTTTATTATATCATACAATATTTTATTGATTCAAGACCATTGGAACAAGAGAGATTAAAGACAATTCGCATTCAGTGGGCAATATGTTATCTCAGAGTTAAAAATGAAACACTAGGTGTTTAAATTTTTTTACAATTATATAAATAGTTTAATTAGAATAAGTTATAGTAGATGATTTTATGTATTAACATTATTATTTTCTTTAACTATTTCTTATAATTAATAGTAATTATTCAATGATAATATAAAAACTCTCATTGTGAAATTGTTTGGATTAATCTATTTTTTAATTTGCAAGTTTGAGTAATATTAAAAAAAATTGTCAGGATATTAAAAAAAATACGAAAAACAACATCGATTTTTCTAAAATTTAATGTTGTGAGTGCACCACAACATCATTTTTTAGGAAAATCGATGTTTTGATTGCACCACAACATCGATTTTCTAAAAATCAATGTTGATTTTTACATATTTTACATTTTTTTGTTTATTTCTTATTATATGATATCGATTTTCTTAATAACTGATGTTGTGTAGTGTATGTTAACATTAATTTTTGAAAATCGATGTTAACATTGATACTTTTATCATCTATAATTTTAACGTTGATTAAAAATTGATATTAAAAGTTGAAAACAACTAATGTTAAAAATATATTTTTTAATAGTGTTAAATCAAACGACTCAACATTAAAATTTTATTTTCACTTTATTTTTTAAAAAACTATCTCTTTTTTATTTTTATCTATTCTATTCCTCTCCTCACACCAACGAAATAAAGCAATAGAGTTGGTGGTGATGTTGTTTTTGTTTGTTGATAAGAGATAGCTTGGATACTTATAAAAGTACTCTAACCCTAAGTTAGTCTATGAATTAGTAGGATAAAAGTATTGATTGAGCATACTTGGTTGGTATAATGAGTGGGCTGTACACGACATTTTTGTTCTCACCTACATTCATCACTGGCAACAGAACTCTTGAGTTGTAAAGGCTTTAGTAGAAACAAAACTTTAGAAGGAATATTCATGTAGGGGAGGTTTTTTTTTTTGGATCTGGAAG
The DNA here is from genome assembly GCA_013407115.1 of Glycine latifolia. Lineage (NCBI taxonomy): Eukaryota > Viridiplantae > Streptophyta > Magnoliopsida > Fabales > Fabaceae > Glycine > Glycine latifolia. Next base: position 8,818,877 of record CM023941.1, read on the forward strand.
GATGGATTCATTAGGATCTGAATCTTCATATATGCATTATATGGTGTATACATAAAGATTCAGTTTCTATTGGCCCAACCATTTTTGATAGTGAGTCTTTTATATATCTTTCTCTTATAACTGAACTGCGAATTGTGCCTTTTGTTAATAAAATCTTTTGTTTACTGATCTAAAAAAGATAATGATATGTTAAAATAATATATATTTGTTAATGTTGGAAAAACTTTATGAAAAATGCAAGCAACTTATTACCTAATGCACTCTTCTAATTGTGCCTTTTGTTAATTGTTCTGCTCATGAGAAACAGAATGTACCCAGCGGGGTTTGCTGGGATTTGCTATGGGATCAAACTCTCCCTCTCTGAAGATGCCTATGGAGATGAAGCACCCCCAGGAAGATGATCACTGCCAAAGACAACACAAGTGGTGTGCTGTGTGTGTAGTGTGAAGGGAAAATAGCGAGTCAGAATTGTTGTGTACCTTTCACTAGGAATGATGCTTTATTTATAGGATGATACCTGGACCTTGGGAAGATATTGTTGAGGCCCATTATCTTTGGTTAAGATATTCAGATTATCTAACTAGATGAATGGCAGTTCTTGTGATCATATCTTCTATTATATCTTCTATCTATGGATGGTTTAAGAATTCAAATCTTTAAATGGGCATATCCGTAACAGATGCCCCACAGCCCGGTTATCTAGTATTCTGGATGACTGGGATGTATCAAACGGATAGGTCCGAGCTAGATTGAATCCAAAGTCTTCATACCGTCGTAGGTTACTGTTGTTATCTCATGCCGAGTTATTTCTTGTCGAGTTTGAATTTTTCGCCGAGATATTGTTGCTTGCTCTACTGCCGAGGTATGTATCTCTTTAGGTGTTAACACGGTCCGATCTCTTAGCTGTATCCGAGCTATTTATTTCCGTAGTCTATTGGTCTCATCCGAGTTCCCTTAGGAAACCGAGATATATTCTATAGGATCGTGATGAAAATCTCGGCTTTCTAATTTATTCTGGAGTTATCTGTAAAGACGAAGGGTTGTCTTTTCACCTTTTCCTTGGCGACATTCCTTACTCTCAGCATTTAATGCGCCGTTTCTATTTATCACGCTTCCATCATGAGTTTGGAAATGTCTTCCTGATTTGCCCCTTGTATGAGTTGGGAAATATCATTGATGCCCCTGAGTGTCTGATCATATCTTGTAAACCACGTTTTTTGAAACGTTTCGCGAAGAGATTTTTTGCGGTTATCACTATTTACAAGTATTTCCTTCATTTTGTCTATCTTCATTCTCATTCCTATCTCCTTAACACCTGATACACTTCTTTTGGCTGTGTTCTTCCCTGTGTTTCTGCATTCCTTGAGGCTTAACTCGAAGTTCTTTTTCCAGGTATTTACTGCATCTCCTTTCAACTTATATTGTATTCCTTTTTCGCCTTCCCTTTGCATTATTTGATCTTTGAATATCTGCCTCCTTAGTCATTTCCTTTAGGTATTCTTTGCTTTTAAGTTTTTCTCCTCCTTGTTAATTTTAGTAATGAAGCTCACTCCTGAGGAGGAAGCCTTCGTTCGCAAGAACGTTCCCCCCAAATCCGCATTTTGGCTTTGGGGTCTTCCAATTTCTGATGAAGAATGGAATAAAGAGTTATTAAGACCTCCCAGGGGTCCTGGGGTTTCAAAGAAATCCCAAATAAAACCTCCCCTTACGCGTAAGAATGTTCGAACAGGAACAAATATTAGTGTTACTCATAATGCTCTCATCCAAACTTCTCAATCTTCTTCTACTACCTCTGTAATGGGTGCCAATCCTTCTTGCCATGCTGACCTAGAATCCCCAAAACTTACTCATGAACTTCAATTTGAACCATGTTCAAAGTGCATGGACCAGTTCCACTATTATGCCCATATTGGTCAATATGATAGAACCGGCAAGATTCTTGAATCATGTTGCCATAACCCAGTCCTTAAGCTTTCCCAGAAAGTGTTGCCGAGTCCTGAGGCCACAAGGCCGACTTCTTCTCATACCAGCTCGGCACTAGCTATTTCTTCATTTCATCTTCCGACTTCTTCCCAGGTATTTTTACTAATCCTCTCTTTTTTATTTTGTCGTAGGTCATTATGGATACTTCAGTGGAAATAGTAGATGAGTCCCACTCGGCAGGATCTCAATCTGACCTTCCTCCTTTGATTGATAAGTTTTCGTGGGTTACTCATGAAGTACTTCGTACTTCCTCTGTTTTGACCCCGGGAAGTATAGCGGCACTCCCTATTGGCAACCAGGATGGTTTCTCAATCCGTCCCCCTGCCCCGGACGAGCCTATTTGCTCATATGCTGGGGACGGGGAACCTAATTATTTTTTCTTTTGCAAGGATGTGGTTACTCGTCTCAGCATTCGTTTTCCTTTATCGGATTTCGAGATGCAATTGTTAGATTACCTTCACCTGGCTCCTTCCCAACTACATCCCAATAGCTGGGCTTTTGTAAAATCTTTTGAAAATCTTTGCGTAGAATTACATGTTCCTTGTACTGTTGCTATTTTCCTTTACTTCTTTTCCGTTCATTCCGGTCGTACTGGCCGAGAATCTTCGACTAGAAAGGGGTGGACTTCACTTCGAAGTCGTCCCGGCCGTCGTCTTTTTCCAATCTTCACCGATTCCTTTAAAAATTTCAAAAGCAATTTCTTCAAAGTTGCCGCCAAACCCGGCAAGCAACCATTCTTCCTCCGGGGTCCAGAAGCACCTGGAGTAGAGTGGAAATTTCCCCTTTACTGGACCCAGGATCATCATTCTAAACCCCCTTCCTTTTATCGAATCGAAGAAAGTAATTTGTCTGACACTGAAGCTGCGGCTCTTTCTCAAATTCACTCGTTTCGGGAGATTCAAGGTTAACAAAAATATAAGTCTTGTATTTAAAATTTTGTTTCGTTTTTACTAACCTTAATTGCTTTTTCAGCTGCCGAGATGGAAGAAGATCCCTCCGCCAACCTCAGACCCCGTCTCCCCCAAAAAGTAAACGACGGGAACTCTACCGATCGCTGCAATTATATTAATCAGATGCCGGCTAGAAAGACTAAGAAGCGTCGTGTTGCAAAGCCGACTTCCAGCAGTCCTTAGCTAACAATTTCCTTGGGATCGGCCGAGGATACTGTTGCTGTGGGCGTAGAAATTTCATCTATAGCCGGGACGGGGACTCAAGAGATCCCGGCTACTCCCACTATTGTGATTGAGGATGTAGCCATGGATTCTTCTGCTGACGGCGCTGTTCCCAACGCTTCTCTTGCTGCCCCCGAGATTCCTTCATTATCGTTGGGATGCCTTTGGGAAAAAGGGGTCGAAGATCTTTTTCCCTACACCAAGGCTCCCAAGTATTTTTCTGACAAAACCCATTTTTCGGATAACGACCTCCGAGAGCTCGACCGGCTTCATCTTCAAGCTTTTCGATGTGCTACCTTAGTTCCGAGTCTAGTTTCCCTGAAGACTCGTTATATCAAGTCCAAGACTGCCGGCCTCAAGCTTCAAGATGATAATCGTCAATTGTCTGATGATAACAAGAGGTTATCCGAGGAGATTCTAAAGTTGAAGGAAGAACTCGCCATCTCTCGTCAAGATTTGGTGATTGTAAATGAAGAAGTTATTTTCCTTAGAGCTGAACTTGAAAAGTCAAACAAGGAAGTCGACTTCTTCAAATCTTCTTCTGAAGCCGCCTCAATTGAGGCTAGCAAAGCTCAAGCGGAAGCCTCTTCGTTGGATCGAGATCTTGCCGCTTTGAGGATTCTCCACGAGAAAACTCAACAAGAGGCAATTCTCGCCAAACAGGAAGCGACCGAGTTTCAGGAAACCCTGGGGAGGGTTGCCGAGGATGCCTTTGCTAACGCTTTAGAGCAAGTTCAATTCTTGAACCCGGGAGTCACTTTGAACTTGGAGGGAACTGACTGTCGGGCTTATGTTGAGGACGGCAAATTCATTCCATACGTTGATCCTGAGGTCACATCTCCGGATGAGGCTCCTGTGGTGGCAATAGACGAACAGGTGAACGAATGAAGGGCCGGGATGCCGGTTTTATTTTGTAACATCTTATTACTTGGAACAATTTTATTTCTGCTTTTTGATTCAGTACTTTGAAAATTTATTTAATGCATCGCGCTTTCGCCGTTATTGACTTGCTTACTCGGATATTACCTTGGTTCCAATGACCAAGTGTCTTAATCGAATCATTCGTTCGAATGTTGTTTCTGTAAACGAGTTCCTGTCCTAGCAATTATTGAATGTATTTTGTAATAATTTAGGGATATAATTCTTTCGATATGATCGATGATTTATCCATAATTAAATAATTACGTCGGTTTGATCAAGACCGAATTAATACATAACAACGACTAGGCTCTCGAAAATGTGCACAATATACTGTCCTTGTAAGGATTTTATTTATTCTTCGAAGATTATTTAGATTCGTGGTATCAATGGAAAATTTATACCGGGTTTATGTTCCTCGGCTTATATATCCAGTGAGAAACGCATGAATACATTTAAAATTCGTGGTGTCAATGGAAAATTTATGCCGGGTTTATGTTCCTCGGCTTATATAACCAATGAGAAACACATGAATACATAGATCACGTTTTCTATTAAGGATTCGCCTGGATCCCGGCTTATGAATCGATCATAGACAAATACGTGAAAATAATTTATTTATAATCTCGGGCTTATTGCCGGGAGATCTAATAAGAACGATACTCCACGATCTCGGGCTAATTGCCGGGGGATACGTGGGTTTTTTCAGCTATAGTATCTCTTTAGTTTGTCGGCATTCCATATGCGCTTGACCTCCTTGCCTTTCAAAGTTTCTAAAACGTAAGCTCATTGCCCCAAGTTTTGGGTGACCCGATATGGTCCTTCCCAATTGGGTGCTAATTTTCCATCTCGGGCATTTTTGTTGCCGATGTCCGCACGTCGTAGTACGAGATCGTCTTCCTCGAAGGATCTTGGTTTACCCTTTTATTAAATTTCTGAGCCGAGATATTCTTCATGTGTAGATCTCGGCGATGTGCTGCAATCCCGACTTCTTCTATCATATCTAGCTCGGCAGCTAATGCCTTATTGTTGTCTATATGTGACATTTGCCTCCTCCAAGATGGTTGGCTGATCTCTACAGGTATCATGGCCTCGCATCCATATGTCATTCTGAATGGAGTCTCACAGGTGGCTGTTTGAGCCGTGGTTCTGTATGCCCATAAGACATAGTAGAGTTGCTCGACCCAATTCGGGCCGGCCTCTTACATTCGTTTTTTCAATCCATCCAGAATGACTTTGTTCGCTGCTTTCGCCTGGCCATTAAACTGTGGGTGCTCTACTGATGCAAAGTGGTGTTTTATGTGGAGTCCAGTCATCATTTCCTGGAATTTCTTATCCGTGAATTGCGTTCCGTTGTCGGTGACTATTTCTGTCGGAATTCTGAATCTTGCTATTATATTGCGTTCAAAGAATTTTTGGACACGGGCCGAGGTGATATTAGCTAGAGGTTCGGCCTCGATCCATTTAGTAAAGTAATCCACAACTACTATTAACCACTTCATTTGTCCTTCTGTTGCTTTAAATGGTCCTAACAGATCCATTCCCCATTTGAAGAAAGGCCATGGTGCTGTGATTAATTTCAACTCGGATGGAGGAATCCATAATATCCGTGCATGTTTTTGACAAGTGTCACATTTCTTCACGTGCTCTGCTGCGTCCGCTTGCATCGTCGGCCAAAAGTATCCGGCACGAAGGGCTTTTAATGCTAAAGCCTTCGCTCCCATATGCTGGCCATTAATACCCTCATGTATCTCGGTAAGTACATACTCGGTTTGGTCAGAGTTTAAGCATAACAATAACGGGGTATGAAGACCTCGTCGATATAGCTCACCGTCAACGATTGTGTACATGGATGCATCTCGGGTTAATCTTTTTGCTTCTATTCTGTTGTCCGGCACTATCCCTTGTTCCAAATAATTTATAATCGGCCTTCTCCAATCTTCGGCTATTAAGACCACCATAACGCATGCAGGTTGGGCGAGCTCCTGTTGAATGACTGTTCTGTGATTACCCGTTCCTTTCGTACTTGCCAGTTTCGACAATATGTCGGCTCGAGTATTTTCTTCTCTTGGAATGTGGGCTATGGTGAACTCATCGAACTCGGATATTATTTCTTTGACTTTAGCAAGATATTTTGCTAACAAAGGACCCTTGGTTTGATATCTCCCTTCGATCTGTGCTAAAACAAACTGTGAATCAGTGAATACATTAACTTTTAGTGCTCCCTGCTCTCTGGCCTGGTTTAGCCCAGCAATCAGCACTTCATATTCTGCTTGATTATTAGATGTTGGAAAATTAAGCTGCAGTGATTGTTTGAGTGACACTCCCTCGGGATTCTCGACAATGATCCCAGCTCCGCTTCCCTTGGAATTGGACGACCCATCAACATATACTTTCCACACATTATTCTTTGGTTGGGTGGAAAGTGTCGGGGTTAATTCTACCACGAAGTCGGCCAGGGCTTGAGACTTGATTGCGTGACGGGCTTCATACTTGATATCGAACTCGGACAATTGGATAGCCCAGTTCATCATTCTCCCTGCCAGGTCCGGCTTGTGTAGTATCTGTCGGATGGGCTGATTTGTTCTTACCACTATAGTGTGGCTTTGGAAATATGGGCAAAGCCTCTTGGCCGTTGTGAGCAGAGCGAAGGCCACTTTTTCGAGCTTCTGGTAACGCAGCTCCGAGTTCTTGAGAGCTCGGCTTACAAAGTATATCGGCAACTGGCTCTTATCTACTTCTCGGACTAGAACCGCGCTTATGGCTTCTTCCCCTACTGCAAGGTATAGGATAAGTGTTTCTCCATGCTCCGGCTTCAAGATAACTGGTGGTGAAGCCAAACACTTTTTTATTTCCTGAAAAGCTTCTTCGCACGTTTGGTTCCATCCTATACTGGCCTCTTTTTTTAACAACTTGAAGAATGGTAGGGCCTTTTCCGCGGATTTCGGGAGGAACCGTGTTAAAGCCGCCATTCTTCCAGTTAGCTGCTGGACTTCACGTTTATTAGTAGGGAATTGCATGTCAAGCACAGCTTTGCATTTATCCGGGTTTGCCTCTATTCCTCGGTGTGTTAACATGAAACCCAGGAACTTCCCGGCTTTTACCCCGAAAGCACATTTCAAAGGGTTCAAACGAATACTGTGTTGTCTTAGCTTGGAGAATGTTTCCTCCAGATCTCGGATATGGTCTCCGCTTTCATCTGTTTTAACAATCATGTCATCAATATATACTTCAATGTTGCGCCCGAGTTGATCGGCGAAGACTTTATTCATCATCCGTTGGTAAGTAGCCCCGGCATTTTTTAATCCAAATGGCATCACTTCGTAACAATAATTTGCTTTTGTGCCTCGGAATGCCGTTTTCTCTCGATCACCCGGGTACATGGGTATCTGATTGTACCCGGAATAAGCGTCCATAAACGATAACGATTGGAAACCGGCGAAATTATCTACTAGTTGATCGATATTTGGCATCGGATAACAGTCATTTGGACAAAATTTGTTCAGATCTGTGTAATCGACACAAACTCGCCATTTTTCATTAGACTTTTTCACCATCACCACATTTGAAAGCCAGGTGGTGTACTGTATTTCTCTTATAAATCTGGCCTCCAACAATTCTTTGATATGTTTCTCCAACGCCGCTCTTCTGTCCGGGCCGAGCTTCCTGTTTTTCTGTGCCACTGGTTTGGAATCAGGGTACATGGCTAATTTATGACAGCAAAATGTAGGGTCGATTCCGGGAATCTCGGAGGCTTTCCAAGCGAACACGTCCTGGTTCTCTCTAAGGCATTGGATTAGCTTGCCTTTGGTTTCTGAATTATTCTATGCGCCTATTTTCGTAATTTTCTCTGAAGATCCTCCAATCTGAACATCTTCCAGTTCGTCTACCGGTTCCGGTCTCCATTCTTCAACATCTCGCATATCCAATTCCACAAGATTAACCGGCTTGCGAGATACCGGCCTCTCTATTTGTTGATCTGAGGGATCTCCCTGCCGAATCCAAGGTGGAGAAGATGGGCCGCCTTCAGTTTCTCGGATCGTATTGAAATAGCATTGTCGGGACTCCTTTTGATCACCACAAAATGTAATAACTCGGCCAAGGTGTCCGATCATCTTCATCTTCTGGTGCTTGGTGGACATCAATATATCTCATTTATGAAGTGTTGGCCTGCCTAATATGATATTGTACGGTGAGGTGAATTCGCCGACGATGAATGTGACTCGGCCTGTCTTGAAACCTTCCCTTGTTCCCAACGTCAGTTGGAGGTCAATTGCTCCCTTTAAACTGGTGCCTCCACCGTTGAAACCGATTAGCATGGTTTGACACGGTTTTAAGTCCTCCTCTTTTAGGTTCATCTTTTGAAATGCACTCAAGTTAATGATGTCGGCCGAGCTACCATTATCAACAAATATTCTTTTAACTCGGAAATTCGCCACGGTCCCTGTTATGACAAGACCATCTTCGTGTCCGGACACTACGCCTTTCATATCGTCTTCTATGAAATAGATTAGCGGTGGTGCAGATTTCTTGCTATTTTCTTTGAATTTGGGTTGATCTCTTACCGACATAACTTCCTTGAGATATTTCTTTCGCTGACTGGTGGTGTCGCCTCCACCTCCCATGCCTCCCGAAATCACATTAAATTCGAATTCGGGTTCTAGGAATTCGTCCTTTTTAGTTTTCTTTTCATCTCGGTCTTTATTCTCCTACTGACTCTTCCTTTTTCCTTAGTGCCCTTGAGTCCGGATAACATATTGCCGAAGTTTACCTTCGCGAACAAATTGTTCTATCGCATCACGAAGTTCCCGGCACTGGTCAGTCGTATGACCCGGTCCATTGTGGAAGTCGCAATATCGGGAATAGTCTAACCCCTCCTTTTTCATTATCGGTCGAGGACGTTCTACTTTCCTCATCTCCATAAATGCAACTTCCTTCCATATCTGACCTCGTGGAGCGTTCAATGGAGCATACTTGTCGAATTTCCACTCGAACTTTTTGGACCTGAGGTTCGGGTCCTGAAAGTTTCTTGGAGGTCGGTTAGCGGGAAAATTTGAGGGTTGTCGATTGGATTGTGTATTCTCATGACGTCGGTTCCTCGGCGATGTAGGTTTCTTATTCTCCCTCGGGGCCGAGTTAGCGATCTCCATCTGTTCCAATTCCAAATATTTTTTGGAACAGATCATAAATTCATTTAAAGTCTTCACCGGATCTTTATAAATGGATTTGGCGAGACGGGATGACCCATTGAGCCCAGCCGAGATGAGGTGTACGTGGACCTTTTCTTCTAAACCTTGTACCTGCAAGGCGGCTTCTTTGAATCGGTCCATATAGCTCTGTAATGTTTCTCCGTGTTGCTGGCGTATTTTCCCCAATATGAACTCGAACTTGGGCTGCTTCTTGCTTGTTGCAAAATTCAACAAGAACTTCTGTCCAAAATCTTCAAAATTCTGGACAGAACGTGGTGGCAATGTGTGAAACTAGGCTTGAGAGGCTCCAGTCAAGGTAGTAGCAAAAATCTGAGAAATTATAGGCTCGTCAATACCTCGGACACACACTTACATATCGAACTCATCTATATGCACCCGGGGATCTTGGCTCCCATCATACTTGGATAAAAAGGAGCTATCGAAGTCCTCCAGGAATTGGGCTTCTACTATTTCGTCGATGAACGGGCTGTTATTCTGATGACCTCGGCGATATTTCCTCCGGTATGTATCGTCTTCTCGTCTGGGCCGACGTATAATTTCTCCTGCTGGTCTGTCAACAACGGCATGTTCTGGGATTCCGGCTGAGGGAATGGGCCGAGGTCTTCCATTACGCGAATGGGAATGGGATATCCTGACTCGCTCGGATTGACTGGTTGGTCCTCTATTATCAGCCTCGGCTGTGGGTGCCGAGTTATTTGTTTCATGTCTTCTTTCTGTTGAATTAGGTTGCTCGTTGTGCGTTGTCGCCGATCGTTCAGTATTACGATTGCCCGGCTGTTTGGACAAATTTTGAGCGTCCTCCTGTCGTTGAAGCTCATATCGTTTCTCCAAATTCTCTAACCGAGATAAAATAGCATTCAGGGCGTTGTGGATAAAACGCTGGTTGGTGTCTAGTTCTACCTAGGCCATTGATGGTGGAGTCTGAGCTGGTGACATTGCTGGAGAGGAAGCGGTGTGGGATGCCGCATCCTCTGCTACCACGTTCTCCAGATTCGCATTCCGGGGTGGTGGTGCGTCATGTCCAACGATCTGATGGCTTCTGGTATTGACCATTGTGAATTGGTGGGATTCGAAATTTATCGTTCCCACAAACGGCGCCACTGTTCTGCTCGTGAGAAACAGAATGTGCCCAGCGGGGTTTGCTGGGATTTGCTATGGGATCAAACTCTCCCTCTCTGAAGATGCCTATGAAGATGAAGCACCCCCAGGAAGATGATCACTGTCGGAGATAACACAAGTGGTGTGCTGTGTGTGCAGTGTGAAGGGAAAAGAGAGAGTCAGAATTGTTGTGTACCTTTCACTAGGAATGATGCTTTATTTATAGGATGATACCTGGACCTTGGGAAGATATTGTTGAGGCCCATTATCTTTGGTTAAGATATTCAGATTATCTAACTAGATGAATGGCAGTTGTTGTGATCATATCTTCTATTATATCTTCTATCTATGGATGGTTTAAGAATTCAAATCTTTAAATGGGCATATCCGTAACATTAATAAAATCTTTTGTTTACTGATCTAAAGAAGATAATTATATGTTAAAATAATATATATTTGTTAATGTTGGAAAAACTTTATGAAAAATGCAAGCAACTTATTACCTAATGCACTCTTCTATGCACATATTTAATGATTAGTTAAAATTGATTGAAAATCATAATTTATTTGTAGGTTTTACTAGTTTTTTACTAGTTTGTCTCCTAATTTGATAGTTTTTAATAAATCATAATTAATAATAGAGTGTGTTAAAAAATATTACTTTTATTTTTATTTATAAGACTCAATTACTTAATTTATCATAATTCATGTTATACTATGTTACTATCTCTCTTCTAAATATTTATCAATATAATATCTCTTATTTTGATTAGGAATATTTTATTCTAAAAATAATTAATACACAAATATTATAGATTGAATCATATAAAAAATAAATATTATTTTTAATTTGAATCTCGTAAATAAAAGGGAGATAATATAATAGACAGAATGTGTTTCTAATCCTCCTTCCTCTGCAAACTTTATTTATGTCACTGAAGCGTGGATTATTTACAACAATATGACATTAGGTAATTAATCCAATAAGCGTGGATGAATTAGAACCATAAGCAAACCTAACGGAAGGCAAACTCTTTTAATAATTGAATATTTTAGCACCCTTGAAAGGAGGTGTATATATAAGACAATTAATGAGGATCTCTTAATTTAGGCTAGGGAAACATCACATCATATAGACTTATATGGTATAAGGAGTCATTCATAAATGATGGATCTAAAAAAGATATTAGTGAATTTAAACTTTTCATAAACTTAATTGATGAATGTATTGACCTATAACATTCATTAATAAACAGTTTATATATATATTATGTTTGTCCGAATTGAGATATTAAGTTTTTATTTTGTGTATCAAAAATTGTAATTGAAAGGATAAATATACTACAGGTGATTAGTCTTAAATATAAATTATTCATCAATAAAATAAAATAATTTTTTTATATTATCATTTAATTATAAATCATATATTATACACATAGCAAATTTATTAAATTTTATAACAATTACCTTCAACATTCTTATCAATTATGAATCATCTAATTAACTTACAGTACATACACATTAAACTCAACTCAAAAGTATAATTTCTTAAATAAAGTATTTTCTCAAATTGGAACAAATTGCTGGGATAAAAGTTTGTCGTTTTTAAGCTTTTGCTTAAAAGTAACTAAAATCCAATTGCGGTGATGTAGTTTTGGTTAACAATTCACTTCCAAGAGTTTCAATGTGCGCCTTATCGTCAAATAACCTTTGTGCATGTTTTTCAGAAAGTTCCACAAAAGTAATCGATGTGGCATGGCATGGCAGAATCAAAGGATAGGAGACGCAGGCGTGATTTATTAACAGAAAAAAAAATGAGAAAAGATAGTGAGAAGGAAATTCAGATACGTAACGTAATGGAATTGCAGAGCCTTTCTTTCACTGCTGTTTGTGTTGATTTTACTGTCAGGGTATATTCCCTCCTTTGATCAGGGAAGTCTATGGGATTGTTTATTTGTTTAGGTTAAATTTTAGTTTTCTTTTTCAATAATTTTAAATCTATAATTTTAATTTTTATATTTCTAAGATATTTAAATTTTTTATTTTTTAAAATAAATAATTTTAATTATTATGTCATTTCAAAGGGATTAAATAAAGTAAAAAAATTAAATTCATGATCTTTTATTTTAAATACAAAATAATAAATCACGGAAACACTTATTTTAATTAGTTAATGTTATAAATATTATTTTACATATATCACCATAGAATTAAATTTTAAAAAAAAACTTATAAATTAAAATAAAATATTCAATATTTAATTTTATATGTATCTATTTTTTATTATAAAATATATTTTGATATAAATTAATAAATTATTATATATAAAAAAATTATTATTTTATTATAATTTTAAAAAAGCTACATAAACTAATATATAGATTATTTTTTAAAAATTATTTTATATAATATATACCAATTATGAAAATTTAAAACAATATTTGAATAATCTAAAAATTAAAATTTTATTAATTTTAATAATTAAAATAAAAATTTGTATTACTTACATAAAAAATAAATTTACATTATTTTTATAAATTACATAAAATAATTTTTTATACATAATTTACATATTAATTTATGTAATTTTCTTGATTAATATAATTAGTATTAAAAAATTATTTATTAGATAATTTTTATAGTTAAAAAAGTAAATATTAAAATTTTATAAATTTATGTAATTATAATAAAAATAATTTACATATTAAAATAAATTTACATTATAATTTATATATTAATTTATGAAATTTAATTATAAATTAGTAAAATTAAAAAAGATATAAAATTAAACTAAAAATATTATATATTAAATATTTTTAATTTATATATTTTTATAACCCGAAAAAAATTAATAATGATACATTGAAAATAATATTTATAAAGTCAAATAAACAAAGTGAATGTTTTAGTGATTTATTACCTTATTTTATCTTTGAATAAAAGTTTACACGTTCAATTTATATTAAGACCATTCTTTTTATTTTTTACTTTATTTAACTTATATTCACATAGTCTACATGAGTATCATGTCAACACTAATAGGGTACATCAAAGTCAACGTTTGACTATCCATAATCAATTGATGAAAGAATTGAAATTGTTTACTCGATAGGGGGACTAAATTTAAAAATACGAAGACCAAATTCGTGAATTTGAAATTAAAGAATATCATAATTGCATCTTAACCTTTTTTATTACAAGTATGAAGTATTCACTTTTAATGATCTTCCATTTCAATCACATTTTTTTTATCCATAAGGTCTGTAAACTTACTTAAGAGGTATGAATTCAATATAACTCAACAATTTATTTGTATATGAAGTTGTTTATGAGACATGCTGAATTTCATGGTTAATAAAATAATTACTTAAGAAAAATAATTTTATTATGACTCATATAATTTTACCTTTTTAACTAATATTTTTTGAGAATGTTTACTTTATATAATAATAATGATTTTAAATATATAAATTGTATTATAATTAAAATTATAACAAATAAATTTCTGTGCATATATAAATTACATTTTGAATTAGAGTGAATAATTTACATTGTAATGCATGATTATTTTTAATTATTCACAATTTATTTTAAAAAATTATTTCAATTATTTGGTGATGGGAAAAAAATAAATTGAGTGAGATAGATTGGTGATAAAGAATATTAAATATACAAATCAGGATAAAATAATAATAAAATAAGATGGTCGAGAGAGAGAAGAACATTTTAAAAAAATGGAGATAATAATGACAAGAATGTTCAATTAAAAGAGTAAGAATATTGAATATTCTAATTTGGAGCCTCGTTCTTCAAATCGTGTATTAATCTAATGTCTAATATAGGAATAGAGAATATATTTTAATTAACTATCTAACTTGATATCTTTTGTGGAATTTTTTATTTTATTTTATTTTTATTCATTCACAATTTTTAAATTCAATACATTACTTAAAAAAATTTGATTTTAATTTTACTTAAATCAACATGTTGATATAGAATATAGAATCTACTCGTAATTTTAATTTTCACATAAATAACTAATAATAAAAATATCTTATTAAAAATTATGTAACTAACATTCATCTTTTATTACACCAAAAAACATTCATCTTTTATATAGCTAATTATTCCACGTCTTCCAACTCGAACAAAAAGATCATTTGATTCCAACTATAAATAAATGATAAAAATTAATTCCAACCATAAAAATTAAAGGTAGGTACTAGATACCTCCAAAAAGAACTGCAACACTCAAGACAATGCCTATTTTATCAAGGCAATGACATATAATAAATATTTACCCTCGCTTTAGTGATATTGATTAATTTAAATTTCTTAATATTTCCGGTCCCATATATTATAAACAAATGATAATATTTTTTTCTTGATTATAAAAAATATAAGACTATTTTATTGCTAAATATTATTTTTTACCCTTAATGATTATTCTCTTTTTCATAAAAGTGGGTGTATTTATTGAATTATTAATAAAAGAAAACATATTTATTTGTTGAAAAATTATCTTTTAAAAAATAGTCATATCTTAAATTATTTAATATCATAAATAATCTTAAAATAAAATTAAAATTTATAACAAATTAATTAACTTAATTATTTTTATTGATTTTGATGAATTATGTAATTGTTTCTTAATATAAAACCAGAAATAGTATAATTTAACATGCGTTAGATTCTATAGCAAGTACCCTCAAGCTTCTTAAGGACAATATTACTTTGTCCTAGAGTAATTTTAATTATACCGGACCGATATTTAATTTATTATTCACAGTACAAATATATCATAAGAATTCTGCATGTTGACTTCAGTTGTGTCATTTGGATCTCTTAAGTTTTTTTCCCACTTATACTAATATCTTTCGATTATGAATTTAGTTTTTATTTATATGCATTGTCAATGTTAAATTGAAAATTGTGATTCATATGAGTTTTAAGATAATTAATGTAAAAAACAACTAATTTATTATACACAACGATTTAAAATCAAATAGTTGGGTAAATACTCTTTACATATGTAAACTATTTTATTTTATTATTTCATCTACTACCAGAATTAGTTAATGTGACAAAGTGAACATGACATGCCAATGAGTCGATATATATATGTAAACTGAAAAATATAAAATATTTGGACTACAATTGACTAAAATGCGTTCTGATTGTATTGACTTAATTGTCCATGTTAACGTTATTTGTGAGTAAATTATTTCTTTTATAACAACAATCAACAATAAAAAATATATTTTATATTTTAAATAACAGAAATGCTTATTACTACGAAACCATTTTCTTCAAATAGGCACGAATGGCACGACTCCGTGATTTCAGTTCAAAACAAGTTTTATCTTTTGTTGTTTTTTAATTACTATTTATTTTGTGCTAGATGCTTTTGCCTAATACATGCTAAAATTATTTTGCAAATAACTTGAAACTGAGTAATTTATGCGAACGATGTCAGGTCGTCAAACACATGGCACACGAGCTAAAGTGAAAAAGTTATATTTATTTCACAGAATATATGATAGGTTTATAATTTAGAATAGTAAAAATCAATTACTATATTAAGATTGATAGAATTATTAATTACTTAAATCATACACGATCTCGTTTAGTTAACTTTTTTTTTTAGAATATGTCGTTTAGTAAACTGTTTATGTACTATAGTTGAAAACAAATATGTGATAGCAATATAAAGAAATGATACTAACATGGCTCGTGTATTTCGTGCAGTGCTTTTACGTACTAAATAACACTCCTCTTTAAATAAACTAATGACTTAAATATTAGATAAAATTATAATAAAGGATTTGATTGTAAATGTGAGTAAATATGATAAATTCAGTTCATGCAATATTAAAATTGCACAATTTTAATACTTAAGAAACTAAAAATGTAGTTAAGTTTTTTTTATATATATTTTTAACAATTACGTCCATTTTATATTTTTTTATTAGAGTAAATTATACTTATATTCCCTGTATTTTTCTTAAATTGTACTCGATAACTTTTCTCTTTTATACATTATTTTTATCCTTATTACTAAAGTCAATTGAAATATATGAGCATACCAAATTATCCGTTAGAGTAAATTACACTTACACTCCTTGTGTTTTTGTAAAATTGCATCTGATATCCCTCATTTTTTATACATTACTTTTACCCTACAGGGCTAGTGTTTAGGAAACCAGACACAGCAGTGATGGTGGCCGAAACTAGAGTAAGGGACGAGGAGGTGGTGGAGGTGAATATAGAGGTGGCAGTTGCTTCGACGAGAGTAGGTGAGCCTAGACGCTGTGTTGGTGGGCGAGGACAACGATGAGGAGGAAGAGACGATGTTACCATGTGAGAGGGAGGAGGAGGAGAAGGAGGTGGTGGTGGTGGTAAGTGGAAAGGAGTTGTTGAAGAAAAGAAGAACTTATAAAATCCAATATGTGATTTTGAGAAAGAAAATGAGAATATTTTAGACATAAATTTTCATTAAAAGTCATGTGACTAACATGTATCTAATTTATGTTAAATTATTAAACAGTGTTTAAGAAAAAAAGAGTTTAGATATAATACAAAATAAACAATTAAATTTTTTTTTCTAAGATAAAAAAAAGATATTATATATAATTTTAAAAAAATACAAGAAATGTAAATATACTCTTTTTATTATTATATTGCAGTTCACATTTATATTATTTCTAACAAGTGTCTATGCAACTAAACATTCTTCATATTATGAATATTGGATGAGAAAGAATCTTTATCCTATTAATTATACTTTTCTATGGAACTAAACATTGTTCATATTATGAATAAATAGACCTGACAAAAAGTAAAATAATTAAAGAGGATGAAAAAAGCGGCTGATTTTTATAAATAATACAAATTAAATATTTAATTAGAAAAATGGTGCAAATGGAAGAATATTTAGAAAAATGGGGCAACCAAATACGCCCCATTTGGGCGTGTTTAAACACGTCCCAGATGGGCGTATTTGGCTATCCCATTTTTCTAAATATTCTTCCATTTGCACCATTTTTCTAATTAAATATTTAATTTGTATTATTTATAAAAATCAGCCTGAAAAAAGCAGAAATACAAAATGATGCAACTGAGACCCGTCACCTTTTCCCCCGTCTTTGCTTTCTTACCTTTATCTTTTTTCCATACATTGCGTTTATCTTGTTTCTGATCATGTCCTTCTGTTTTGTCATATCTCTCTCTCTCTAATTAAACCACGCATGTTAAATTAAATGTTATTGGGTTTTAAGGTTAGACTTAGACGCTCTGCTTCACACATTCTTTTCTCCGTCCACATTTTATTAGGTTAATTGCGTGTCTTTTTCTTATAAAATTGAATAAAAATAATTTCTTTTAGCAAATTAGAGTCTTTGACTTTTGAATGAGATATTAATATATTTTTTTATAAATTTTAGTCTTTTAAGTCAACTGAGACTGATAATTAATATAAGATTGAATTACATTTAAGATTCGTTTGTATTTTTTTAAAAATTAAAGATTAAATATTACTTTTTGTCCATTATGATTTAATTATTTTTTATATATAAAAAATTTATTTTGATTATTTATGTTTTCAAATATTTTATTTTACTCATTTCTTTAATTTTTTGTTGACAACATTTATATTTTAAATTTCGAAATAATTAAATTAGATATTATAAATCACCAGTATGTATAACAATATTTTCAAAAAATAGTTCATTTAAAAAAAATGGTTTAAACATTCAGATGATTTTTATAATATAATCAGAAAATACACAAACTAAACTACCAAAGAGAACTTATATGCAAGAAGATATCCTGATCAAATAGAAAACAATATAGAAGAGGATTTGAGAAAATAAAAGAAATCTGGGTTTGGCTTGGAAGCAGATCTCCGCTGGAACTCACCGTCTAGGGTAATGACCCTGCTGGCGCTGCTGACTGTTAGAGCGTGACGCTGGTGACAGGTGGCGCAATGCACTGCGTCATGTCGATTTTGCCGCTGAGTTGGAGGATGTGGTTTGGAGCGCGTTGTGGCTCTCTTCGTTATCACCATCGGGCCTTTCGAACCCGATAGCCTGTCATGTGGCCGTTGGCCGCCGCTGGGGTTCTGCTTATCGGTGTCATGCTCGTCGGTGTTGGCATCGTCCTCGTCAACCGCATTGAGACCTTTGTCGAGGCCACTAGCTCACCACTCTGCCTCTAATCAACATGTATTTCATTTGTGATTTGGGGAAATGACTGAAGTTCATAGGCCTAGTGTTTGCATTTATATCCGAGACTGAATGAAGGTTGATATGATTATGGAATGCTTAACGTTAGGAGTGTGAGGGAAGGTTGAAGATGACAAAGAGGATAAGGAATGTAAGGCACTTCATTAAAATAACAACCTACAATAAAATGAATATAAATTTTTTAAATTATATTAATATAAAAATACCTCATATATAATAAATAAAATCAAATAAATAACTAATACTAAAAGTATAATATAATCAATTACATTCGACAACAAATCTAAAAATATATATAAAAGTAATTAAGTTTTTAAGTCTTCTAGGAGTTTCTTTTTTGTGTTCTGAAATAAAACTTTTAATAAAATGATAATATTTATGAATAAAACAAACATAAATAAAGTGTAAAGTGTATGTAAATAGTGTTGTTCTAAGTGCATGCAATAATCCAAAATATCAATATGCAATGAATTTAATTTAAGATTTTATATGTGTATATATATTCTAATAAAAATTAAATTAAAACTTTCATAATTCATGACATTCTTAATAAATAAAATATTTAAATAAATGATAATACCTCAACACATTTAAATAAATATAACATACACAACTTAGTAATACAAGACTCAATTCTTTAATTTTTTAAATTAGTGCAAATTTCAAATTATTTGACTATCTTTCTATCCCAAATGAAACTATCCCAAATAAAAATATCTATCATACATTTAATTTAAAATTATCAATTTATAATATAAATAATATATTATTTACAATCATACTTAAATAAATACACAAATATATAAATACCAATGTAACCACTCAAACACAAGACACAAACATGCTTGAAAAAAATATCACAAAGTAACATTAATTTACATAACATGTATATATTACTCGTGCTCTAACTTTTCCGTTACTACTATCATGTACTCTAACTTACAATTATTATATTACAAAATTTAGGTCCATGGCATCCAGATTCTTGTTCTTAACTAGTACCGTGATTTTAAAAGGCAAGACTCCAATATACGTAATCATAATAAGGGATCCCTTTAGCAATTTAAAGGAATTGATACTACTGGAATTCTTTTTTTTTTTTTTAAATAAGAACACACACACATACCCCATATCTCTCTTTTCCAAGGTTCCAATTTGTACATAAAAACAAAAAGAAGCAAGTATCGTCACCGCAAATTAAATGTCAGCATAACTGGTCTGGGTTAATTTAATCGTTAACAATTTGTGTCTAAGGATTTCTTTTTTAAAACATTAACAGAATACTTACAATTTTGTCGGTTTAATTTATTTATATCAAGAATCAAAATACTTTCTTTAAAAACTATATATATATATATATATATATATATATATATATATATATATATATTAAAGTAAATGTTTTACGTATATCTTGGAATAAGTAATTCAAATTTTTTGTTATTTTTATCACAACAGAATTTATCCATTTTCTTCTTTTTTTTCAATTCTTGGGCAATCCATTAATATCAATAAAAACTATTTATTTGTGTGATTCTAGGAAAATAAATTGCTATCTTTATATAAGTGTTATACATAATTTAAAATTATATCTTTTGAGATTTGTTTAACCAATTTTTTTATATCTTAATTTTATTATTTTTATCCAATTTAATAAATTATTAAACTAATATATTTTCAAAAAATATAAAATCTAATATATTAATACAATTTAATCTATTTTTTTTATTTACTAACAGATATATTTAGATAATCTTTATTTAAATAATTATTGGACTATTTTTAGGATGTTACAAGGGATCCCAATGTTTTTTTAGAAGATTATAATTTTTAAAAGTAAAATAAAGATAGTGATGATATTTAGTCATCACTATTTTAAGTTAATTATTTTGAAATTTAAAATACTAACGATTTTAACAAGACGGTGCTAATGAAAACCCAAAGAAAAGATTAAAATAATACATTTCAAAAATATAAAAGACTAAATTAAAAATTTAATGTACTAAAAAATAATAGACTAAAAATGACATTTAACCAAAATTAGACTTAAGTGCTTTCTCAAAATATTCAACCTGTATTCTTAATTAAACTACATATATTTAGTTCATATAAATTTACCTATATATAAATTAAATTATCACAGAGTCAATCATTTAGGTCAGAAATCACTCATCTCTTCTTTAATCTAATTAAGTCCAAAATTAATTTTAACGAGTTTAAATTTTAGAAGTTAACAATATTTTTAAAAATTAGATAGATGATTGAATTAGTCAAAATAATTGTTCAAGGTTCAATAATTTAAATTTAATAATAATAATAATAATAATAATAATAATAATAATAAAACTTTATAATTATTCTTACCAAAATCTGTAAATGACACATACCGAGATTGAGATAGTACAAGTGGGTTCTAAAATTTACTCAAGTAAGTATATCAATTATATAGTGAATAATATAACTGAATGTTTACTTCTGAGGTAGTCTTGGAGAGGTATGTTCATCGTGGGTGAATAATGGTGTGAATGAGTATCAATGAATATGAAGAAATGTGTAAAAGGATTAGATAAAACATATATTTATAGCGTAGAATATGAGTCTTTAGCCTTTATTGATAGATAATATGATATCTTTTAGGAGATAATGTGGTTACATTTTTTAATAATAAAGTGTAATAGATATTCTGTTAACTGACAAGTCCCAACACTCTTGTAGCATGACTGACATGGAAAACAAATACGTATACAGTTCCTATATATAGCAGGACTAACATGAAAGACAGACACGTGTACAATGATCTCACATGACCACATTTATTTTTATTATTTTGTATAGTACAATAATATTGAAAACTAAAAATAAAATATAATTTTTTAAATTCAAAATACACATAAAAATTTAAATCAAATATATCGTAATATACTTAAGTTTAAGTTTCAAAACAATGTCCACTAATAATAGGAAGTTTATAACTAATAAAAGAAAAAAATGTGAAAAATGTTTTAGGTTGATTTTTAGTTTTTTAAGGAAAAAAAGAAAATGATATAGTGCTACAAATTTTTAATTGATCACTCATTGTGACTTTTGTTTATCAGGGTGCATGTGAACCAATTTTTACCATTTTTTTTTTCGGATTGGTTCTATGATTTATCTGGACCAGAAACTTGATCGATTTACTACTTTTTCGGTTGGAATAGTTCAATTTTCAAAACACTGAAAAGTAAAGACCATGTGCATGTGAACAAATTCATTTTACTCTGAATCTACTTAACTCCCTCAATTGTCTTCGATTTTTGTCACTTTTAAATAAGATGTCATGATGATGTAAAGATTTGGCCTCAACCACATAGAGTCCAATGTACCACACGCCATTTTTCAAAAAGTACTTTATATAGAATTTTCCTGCAAGAACACCTGACCTGTAGTTGAGAATCACATGAACTATAGTACTGCTAACACTATTCATAGTTCAGCTTAGATTGATTTTGTGATGGGTGAGTGGGCATTTAATTTGACGCCAATATGTATAAAATATATATATCACCTGCATATGCATTCATGCACTAACTATGGGGGAATTGGTGTCCGTAGTATCCCACTACTCGGAGGGTTTTTAGGACCCACAGTTATTCGACAAGTGCTCCCTTGACTTTCGTTCAATAATTATTTAATTTAATTTTTTGAAAAAAAAAACAAAATTTTTAGTGGGTTTTTTTAATCCGTTCTTTAAACATATTTTGGATTTTGACTTCGATGAACTACAAGAAAGTCACTAGTTTCATGTTTAAAATATTAGGTCATGGATTTATTTATACTTTTATAGCAGAACATTGCAAGGGTATAATAATGTTGAATACCAAGTGAGTGTTGACAAAATAGTGTTAGTGGGGACTTTAAAATTAGCCAAATAGCTTGAATGGGGGCATGCGCACTTAATTGGCTGCCCCAATGTGTGCCCTACACAAAGTCAACCGGGCATACACTTGATATAGATTCATAAACCTTCTCATGGTATTCTGTAAAGGAGCAAGGTGGTTGGTGTTTACGTTAGCATTGAACTTGAGTCCTTTTTAAAGTGTATAGGTATACTAGTATGATAAATGCTATTATTACACTTTGAAACAGACTCTTTTTTACATATTTTTAGTTGATAAATACTAACCCAAAATTAAACGTAGAAATATATTATTGAAAGATGAAAATTGTGTTGTTTATAATTTTTTTTTTTGTTCTCTTATGACTCCGACAATAAATATTTTTTCTTTTAATTCTTTAATCAATATCTTAATAATAATGGTTAGAAAGACCCTTTCAAATATTATTGATTAAAATTTATAAAAAATTATTAATATCAATATACATGATTAACAAATGATTTAATATTTAGGCATGTGATTTGGGATTTGATCACGAGTATTGCAAAAAAGGGATTTAACATCAATTAAATAAAAAAGACATTTAACATTAGTTGTGAATCAATGTTGAATCGAGTGATGTTAGTGAGACAATTTTATCATTAATTTTAAAACCAACCTTAAAAATGAAATTTGACATTGGTTGTAAAAGAAATCAATGTTGAAAGTGCATTAATAGGTGTATTTTCACTAGATTTTAACATCGATTTTGACTAAAATCAATGTAAATTTTTTTTTTTTAATTTCAACATTGATTTTGACTAAAGTTGATGTACAAAGTAACTATACAACATTAGTTATTTATAAAACCGGTGTTGCGTATCTTCTTTCTACATCGATTTTAGTTAAAATTCATGTAAATTGTGGTTTTTTAATTAATATTCATTCTTGTTTTACAAAAACTAATATGTAAGTTGTGAAACAGAACCATAACAATGAATTAAAAAAATAACAGAACCAATACAGGATGTCGGGCAATTTGAATGATACGAATATATATTTATATTCAAATTACTATCAATAAATTACTAATACATTTAGAAACTATATATCAAACAAGCAAAAATTTAATATATAAATGCCATGTTTCAAATATGAAAATTATAAAACTTCAATGAACATTATTGAGTGATGAGTAGCAATAGATAAGAATATAAGTTTAGGTTCATCGTTGTCAATGGAATAGAGAGGAACAAGTGAAGTGAGCAATAGATTGAGTTGGAGTAGGTTTTTAAAATGCACATTTATTTTGCTAATAACTGTTGTTAACACAAGTTGAACAACATCAATTTTGACAAAATTGATGTTAATAAAATCCATTTATTTACAAAAAATATTACCGCACATAATTTAACATCGATTTCTCATATAATTGATGTTAAATTGATATGTTGAATGTATATTTTCTAGTATACAAATGGAGAAATATTTGTTAAAAGAGATCAATTTCTTGATTAGATTTCGATACCTTGACTGATTAGTCTTAGTTCTTGATCAAGAAATATCCTAAATTCACCTAATTGTTTTTGGGAAATCACATTAATTCATGGGTCCCACTCATGATTTTGTACAGCATATTTGTATTCATTTATTTATTTCTCACAATATCATTTGTCAAAAGTAATCTTGTTTGAGATATAATCATAGTAATAAATATTGACACCTCTCTTAACGAAGAATTAATCCTTGGTGTACCATGTTGTGAGGATGATACAAGAAAAATGCTTGTAACATACTGTCTATCATTGATTAAATTAAATTTATTGATAACCATTAAATTATGAATAAAATATATTAAATGAGAAATGAAATTTATAATTTTTTAAACTTCCAATAAATTTTAATCATTAATAGTTAGTTTATTCAAAATGGTGTGTTGCAAATGATCATTTCTCAACATAATACAATGCATTTTACAAACTGAAGTTTCATAAAATAATAATTAAATTTTTTGGTACAATATACTTATAAGTAATTATCACTTTTAAAATGTAAAATATATCCTATGTATTAAAAGAATCCCATCATTTCACCCGGATTCCTACCAAGTTCAATCACAATTCACAAGGAAAACACTTCTATCTTGGCCATAAGTAGCACGTACAATAAACATGAAATATTTCATATTAACGTGTCTAACTTTGTTGAAAACTCGATTTGACTAGAGTTAATTTTTTTCCTAACATGTAAATAGAAGGAATGAGAATGAATTTCAAAGTATCAATACTCACCCTGAACTGAAACTTACTCCTACTTCGGTAATATTTAATTTACAACAAAATTAAACCATAAAATTAAAATATATTTTATGCTAACTAAAAGTATATGATTCTTAAATTTCCTACTTTTTAAAAAAATTATTCTTCATTTTTAAGTATTCTTTAATTTAAAATGTACTTGATATACAATTTGTTTAAATAAAAATATATGTAAGGTAGGGACAGGTTTCCTTAATCCTTGCCGTTGGAATAGGATATTGTATTCAATTGGTAAATCTGAAGTCAATTTTGAAGAGGTTATGCCCCGGGTCAGAGCCATATAAAGGATACAAATAAATACTGTTACAGAAGATAAATTTTTCATATGTAAGTTTTAAGTCAGATGGTTATGGGATGCAGTTCATTTTTATCAGTAAAATTAATATTTTTATAAGTTTATTACACATTTAATTTGCCTCAGTAAATATAATATGGCAATGAAAGTGACTGTCTAATCACCAGTAGTTCCAAAATTCATGAAAAGTTATTAATAAAGTACAAAAAAAATTGTCTCATTTATATGTTCATTTAACATGAAATAATTAATATTACGTAATCATTACCAAAAAAAAATTAATATTAAGTAATAAATCAATTCAATGTATATTATTATTATTATTATTATTATTCAACATTTTAAGTTTTCGGTAGTTAATTTAAATGTCGATAATGGTAAGTTTTAGGATTTTTTTTATAAAATTTTTTTTAGTCCTTATAAATATATTTATTTTTTTAATAAAAATATGAGTTTTATTTTTTATAAATTTATTTTTTAAAATATTGTTTTTTTAGTAATTACAGGACATATATCTAATTATATCATGAGTAAATATATTGAGTTGACATATGACGTAACATGTTTAAATTTATGTACCATCGTCAACAAGAGTTAATTAAAAGAAACTATTTTTAAAACATTTAAATTTTATGAAATTAAAGTTAATATTTTTTTCAGAAAAACTAAAACCAAGTTTATTTTAGTTTGATTTTGTTTGATAAAATTCGCTAAAAAGTTAACTAGAAGCTGAAAAGTAAGTTGAAATATGATAGTTAAAAAATTTATTTATTAAATTATAAATGTTAAGTAAAACTAAATGTTTAAGTAATTGAAAAGTGTAAATGACAGAAAAATAATAAAATAATTATTTATTTAAAAAGAGTAATTAGAAAATTAGATAGGGTAAAAATAAAAAAAATATAAAAAAGTTTAAAATTAAAAACTAACATTTTAAAAAATGTTACTTTAAATAGCATTTCAAAAAATATTAGAATCTATTAAGAAGTTATTAAATAAAATTTGGTTATCAAATTGTTAATTTTCAATTAATAAAAAAGTTAAAAATTAGTTAAAATATCTTATTGATTATAACCTATATTATAAGTAAATTAAAAACAAATAAATATGACTAAAACACAGACTTATGTTATAGGTGAGCAGGAATCATTAATTGAAGATCCTAATTCCATTCATGTCAAACTGAACACACTTCCTTTGCTAAAAGCCTAAAACACAAACTTCCCCATGCTTGTTGTATGCAACATAATGATGTTTCGTTATATATTAATTCAGATAGACACTATAGGGATTATTACTATAGTTATAATTAAATAAGAAATAGACAGATAAATTAAGAGATGATAAATTTGATTTAATTTAATTTTATATTAAAATATTATAAAGTACACTCTTTTATTTTTTTTGTTGAGCTTATGATTTTTTTTTCTATTTTTATCATTGAAGGACAACATTTGGTGTATTTTTTTTTGTCATTAGTACTTTGTTTATTTTTCATTCTAATTAATTTTTCTCTAATATATCTAACGTTGGATAAGCAGTAACTTCTATTAATTCTTTGGGGGGAAAAATCTGTAAAATGAGCTTATTTTTAAAGATGCGACTAAAAGTATAATCAGTTTAAAACTTAATGATTTAATTAAAGTTATATTATATTTAAATTAATATTCAATTTATTTATTTATTTCAGCCTTAATCAAAATTTTAAGGCTGTCTTGTATTATGTGTTTGGTTCGGATTCTTGTTCCAATCATCATTGATGTGATTCAACTTAGAACCTAGCACGTAAAGAGAAGACAAAATTCATTTGAAGGACACATAGCGAATAGGAATGGGATACACACACGACTTCCTGGAAGCTTACGCGCTCAGATTTAATTTGACTAAAGTCTATCTATGTATTCATTTCATTATTTATTTATTTCAGATATATAGAAGTTGAAGTGTAAATTACAAAATAAAAAATATTTTAATGTTAAAAAGTCTTATAACTTTTAATATCATCATGAGACGTAGAAGAAAAGAGACATGGAGGAGAGAAATAAGTATGATAAATACTTATCTCTAAAAATATAAGATAATGATAAATTGATTTTTCTAAAAAAAATAAATTTAGTTTATAAATATGTAAAAAAATGAGAAAAATTGATTCTCTTTTAAATTTTTAAGACTATTTAATTAATATGTAATGTTTAAAGATTAAATTGATAATAAATTATATTTTTAAAGATTAATTTAATATTAAATTACAAAATTTATAAATTTATCATTAAATTATTACAACACCAATTTATTACACTTTTTGTACTCCAAAGATTAAATTCAAATCTTTCGATCTTTCAAATATCAATTGTCACTGTTTCATGCTTGCTGAGACCAAAATAAGTATTCACTCCCAGATTAATTATGTCATACAAAAATAATCTTGTAAATATTATTATATAATAACTCTTAAAAGAAAAACTGACGTGTCAATTTATTATAAAGTGACATCAATAAAATTAAAATATTTAAATTTAAATGTAAAAGCTAAATTCATTAAAAAAAAAAACTTTTAAAGAGTACAGCATCCAATACCTTTTGAGGGGCTGAATTCAAATACGTTTGATCGGTCATCTACTGAAAAAGATAAGAAAGCGCGTTCATTCGGTTTATCTCAAGTACACCGTACAGGGTCCAAGGAACAGAGAGTATAAACTCTAGCAAATAAAACTTTTTTTTTTTTAATTTCTCCTTTTCTTTTAAGAGTATATCTAATGCAAGATACCCATTTAGATTCCTTCATTCATTTTTTGTGGTCCCTATAATGACATGTCACCCATAAAAAATTTATTCAATATTTTGTTCAAATACAAAAAATTACAAAAAATTCAAAAAAATTTCACATATTTATATTTTTTTAATGAAAGTATCATTTTTCCATTTTTTTCATTTTCTTTTCTTCAGTCCAGAAACTTCTCTTTCTCCTCCCACACATCCCTTTTCTTCTCTTCACTCCAGAAACTTCACTTTCTCTTCACTCCCATGCGTCCCTTTTCTTCTCCCTCTTCAGCTCTCTCTTCACTCCAGAAACATCCCTTTCTCTTCAGCTCTCCTTTCAACCCACTCAACTCTCTCCTCTATCTTCTCCGCTTTGCTCTCTCTTCACTCCCGGTAGTGTCATTCCTGCACGCGTGTGGTCCCGTCGCTAAGTCGTCGCTGTCCTCTCGCCGTCGCTAGGGAGCGTGCAAGCGCCGTCGTCGTCACCGTGTTCCTCGAGCAACCGGACTCCTCCTTCCCGAGCGTCGTCTTTCTCGCTCCGGCCTCCTCCTTTGCGCACGTCAGCCTCCTCATGCGACAATTTCCTCCCGCAGACTCCACCTCCCGCCACCACTGTCTCACCCGCACCACAATCTGGTTTGTTTCCCTCTTTTTTTTTCTATGGGTAGTTGACGAAGATAATGTTATTCTAACTTTTTCAGCATCTTGCCATGATGAATGAAATGAAATGATATTTCCTCCCCTCAATGGATCCATTCTTAATAAATGAATAGAATTTAATTAAAAGGTATTAGCAATATTAAGTTTTCAATATTCTCATTCAATTATAGATTGTAATTTATAATAAAATTGGGGGGGGGGGGGGGGGGGGGAGAGGGGTTCCTTTTAAAAAAATGCTGAAAAGTGTTTTTTGGCAGAATTGTACAATATAATTAGAATATAAGCAACATATTTTTTTTTTTTTTGCATTGTTGATTAATCTGTAACACATCTTTGAACTTGTACCTCCTTTGGTATGGCAACATTTAAACAATAGACAATATTACTTCCTAATTCTGTAGCCTTGATGCTCTAGCTGCCATAAGTACAACCATATTCCTGTCAACACGTTTTGTAAAAAACCTGTCAAATATTGGTAGCTAGTTGTCAAGCAAAAAAGAAAAAGAGTTAACAATTTGGAACATTTCCATGCAAAATATATATAGACATGTACATGCATGCGTGCATATACACACCTATTTTCATATGCAAAATTAAAAGATTCCATGTGAAGTGGATTTTTTTTCAAGAATTTATGATAAAAGGCAAGTTGCTTGTCAATTATTAATATTATAATTAGTCATCATTTTCCCATGATATGCCATTATTCATGAAAGTGAGATGTTTCTTTAAGAAAATGACTACTCTTATTTTAGAGATAGAGGTGATCAATTGAATGTGTTTAATTTGCGTATGAAGGAATCTCCCATGTGGTGTACAAAGCACCTTTTACATTTCAATGTGACAGGATATTCAGATTAATTAATACCTATGACTAAACTTCATATCTAACTACTTGTTATGTTCAATTTATTGTGGGTATATATAAGTAAGACCCCAATCATGTCCTTGTCCACTGTAAGTTTGTTAAGAGTTAATTAATGTGCTTGTTTGGTTAGTACATAAGACAATCCATTCCAAATATTATTCAATGATGGTCACTCTCTTTACTATGGCACCTTGCACAAAATAGATCGATCCACCATCAGGGCGTGTAAGCTATTAGGCCATTGAGATAATGGTCTTAGGTTTCCAATTTTTTTTAGGGCCTCAATATTTTGATACATTTTTTAATGAAATATTTTTTTATTAATTTTCATAATTAAACGATAAATTATGTTATAGTATGATATATTAGTTAGTATTATTTTTATTAACAAAACCACAAATATTAAATATAGATGTAAGTATTATTATAAATAATTTAAGTATACTTTTATTATTTATTTAAAAAAGTTAAGCACATTATTTTATATATATTTTGGACCCTACATTTTTCCTCCCTAAAAATATATTATTGAAAATAGTATAGAGTGTAAATTTAACGAATGAATCTATGATTGATATATGAAAAAAAAAATTTGGTGCAAATATTGATGCCAAAATCATACATTTAACTAAAATTCTATTTGTATCAACTGCATTAAAATGTACATCTTTAATTGGAAGTCAATTTAAATACATTTTCAAATGTACATCTTTAATTGGTGCAAACTCTTGATTCATTTTTAAAAATAAAGATATTACAAAAGTGCATACTTAAAAAAATTATACTATAATTAAAGTATTATATCATATTAAAAGATTATTTTTTAAAATATGCATCATTTCTAAAATATTATTAATAGCACTTGTAACAATAATTGTTATTGAAAAAATTAAAACTAAAATTATTTAAATCTTATATAACATTACTTATGCCAAAAATAGGTTAATTATGTATAATAGCAGTAATATGTAATTATGTATAGTATGTTTCCTTTTAACATGCTCTCTCATATTTGTTAAATTCATGTGAATTTTACCCTTACATTCAGTTCAATACTATTGCCGTTTAAGGTTAGTTCATATAAATTAAAGAGTAGCAGATTTGAAAAAGGATCTTAGAGTATTTATGGTTGTGCTAGGAGGGTCTCTTATACTTAATAAGCATAAAATATTAATGTATTTGGTTCAAAATATTATTATATAATTTAATACAGCTCGCAAATGTGATTTGTTAGTTGAAAATAATAATTAATATATGGGACATATTATTTTTTAGAATATTAATTAGTTTTTAGAGTTATGTGATAGTGAAAGAAATATAACTTATGTTTGTAAGTTTTGTTCACAAGAATAATTTTGGAAGAAAAAATATGAATTTAAAACAAATTTAATTTTCTAAATTAAATTAATTAAAAATTTAATTTTAGTTAATTAATTAATTAAATCTTATAATATACACTAGAGGAAGTATATGATGTCTTAATCCAATTCTTTACCACAACTAGGTGTGTGTGTGTGTGTGTTTTTTTGGAGGGTGAGGCTGTTGAGTTAGTAGTAATGGGTCCAATCACATAATGGGCTTTCAAGTATGTCCATTTTTTGTACTTTACTCCAGACACAAAAGAGAGTTCTTGGTTCAATGAATTTAAAAAGAAAAAAGAAGTATAAGAAATCATCCCATCAACAGAAATAGCAATAAACTAGTGATTATTTTTGCGCTAAGGGGAGGTGGATTAAGGGCTTGGGAACAATCGCTTTGTGAAACCAGTTTAGAACATATGCTTCTATTTTTCAGTGACAATTTGAAATATCTGGTCAGAGCATGGCATGCTCATTTAGGATTTGACCTTTTTTAAATGCTGGGAAATTTTGGTGAGTTAAGTCTCGAATGTCTATTAGGGTTAGGATAGTTCACAGTTCAAAAATGTTTACTGAAATACTAAAAAAATATTTAACAGTAAGATTTTCATGTAAGCAATAAAATTAGAAGTACTTAAATATGAGTTTTATTCTTGTTATAAGGTTTAAATTAAAAGCATGGCTTGATCAATCTAAAATGTTATATATATATATATATATATATATATATATATATATATATATATATATATATATATATATAAGTACCTTATAAAGGTTATAGCTTGGTAAAACTCCCAATGATAAGTTAATTGAAAGTTTATAAGTTATAAGTTAGGATCTAAAAAGTTAGAAAATTAGTTGAAAACTTATAACTAACTGATTTAATTGAAATTGTTTAGTAAAACTAATAGATAAATATCAAAATGATGTAAATTAACATATTTAATATTTTTTATATTTCAATTTAATTCTAATAAATTGTATTCTTAAAAAGCATGACAACAATTTTTAAATTTTGTATTTTAAGAAAATGTTAAAGATTTGATAATTTTACTTATTGTTTAAACTCAAAATTTTCATTTTATTCCAAATTAGTAAAATAAATGAACTAAACTTTATTAGAATTATGTTGTTTATTTTTTTTACATTTAAATACTTTATTGATAATATTATTTTAAAACAAAAATAAAAAGTGTTTTTTCTTTATAACTTTTTTAAATATTTATTTTCCTATTTATACAAGAATAATTTGGATGTATATGTCTCTCACTTGCATAACTAGGAAACATGATAAAAATCAGATCTTTTATTTAAAACTAATCATATATATTTGAAATTCCGTTTAAACTAGGTCATATAATTAAAAATAATAATTCAACAAATAATTGTAAAGTTGATATGATTTAAATAATTCTAACCTTAAGGAACAATGCGACAATGACAATTGACCGTCATGTGTGTAAGAATGGTAAATTAGATAATAAAAGTTTTCTAAACAATAAAAAAAGATAAGAGGTTCTTAAATTAAATAAAAGGGTAAAACAAAATTTCAAATAAAATAGTAAAAATAAAATTGAGGATAAAAAAGCTATTAAGTTTTAAGTTAGCTTATTTTCCATAAAATAAGCTACTAAAATAAGTTCATATATTAAATAAGCTTATTTTGATCAAAGTAGCTTATAAGCTAATCAAAAGAGCTTATAAGCTCCTCAAACGTGTTGCCAGACATAACCAAGTCAATTCTAGCATAACGTGGCAATGAAAGAAATAACCCATTAATGTTTATTAATTTTGTTTAAACTGGTTATTAAACCCTAAAATTTAGTTAAAGAACTCAAGTATCAAATAACTTGTGTCAACAATTTTTTGTTCTAACAAATTAATTAACTTAACCTTATAATAATGACAAGAAAAAATATTAGAGAATAGTTTCGTGACACTTCTCTTTCTCTATTTCAAATCAATTATGTTTAATTCTACATGCATCTTCACAGAGTATTTTGCGATGGAATATTACAATATCATGTTCATGTAAAGGACACACACACACAATTTCACATATTATCACGAGAAAATAAATAATAAATTAATAGTATAAAATAGTTTTATATATTTCATTATCATTTATCTCATATCAGTAATTTTTGTAAACAATCAAACAAATATTATTTCTATTATTTCATATTATTATTACTTTTATTTTTATCCGTGTACTTCAATTCCTTACTTGTCCATCTTTTTCAATTTATTATCTTTTATTTGTATCTATAAATTGAATTCAATATTTTTTTTAAAAAAAATTGCCAATAATTAAATATAATTTTATATCACAATTTATATTATATATTATATATTATAAATTCAAAATATAATTTAGATGTGAGTTTAATGGTCATACATTGAGAGAATAAAATAATTTTATATCGTTATTCAATCACAAATCAATATTGATATGACTTTTAAAGTAATTTTATAAAAATTCACAAATTTATCATAAATGATGGATTGTAATTTGATGACGATATGTGTAAACCTGTTTTACATTGTTAATGTATAACTTATTTTCTTTTTATATATTTTGAAAAAATATTTATCATGAATTTTAATTATAATATAACTTATATCTTTAAACGAAAATATTTATTTATTATAATTTTCATTATATAAAAACAAACATATGGCATGTAAAATGTGTGGACTAAAATATTAATTAAATAAAGGTTTAAAAAATGGTTGTACACACCATATTCATCTTTTTTGTTGGAAATTTCTCCATAATTAAGGTTGGTTCACATTCCAAGGCCTGCATAAGAAGTTGTGGAACACTATCCAAGAGCTTGAAATTGGTTTATTTGACCTTGAGAGTTACACACTCCACTTAGGAAAGTGAAAATTGGAGTTATAAGGAGCTTTGTGAATGTAACTCATTTATTGACATCTACCACTCACTCTTGAAGGAAGCCACACCCTTCTCCTATAAATAGGGAGGCTTGTAAAGAGTTAAATCATATCATACAAAGAGAACCAAACAAGGGTGATAGTGAGAAAAAGAGTTATAGTTTCCACCACACTTGGTGAAAGTTGAAAGAAATTATAAATCATCCTTGTTGGGTGAGGTTGAGAGATATTTTCTTGCATTGAGAGAGTCATTGTAATCCTATTTTTAATAGTAGAGATTTACTGACTTGGTCCCGTGGTTTTTACCTTTCACATTGAAAGGGTTTTCCACATTAAAAATTATTGATGCCATTCTTCTACTCTCTATTTTTGTTTTTTTGTTTCTGCTAAGTGTCTATTTTGAGTCTACAAATAGGAAAATAGTGTTGGTGTTTCCCAACGCATTTTTAATCAACAATTCAAATTTCATTAAACTGCACAAGAAGTGCTTGAAAATATTATAAATAACCAAAATACCCCCACAAACATTTTACATCAAAGATATGCATATTAGAAGATTCAACTCCCAATAAGTCCTATGTATGATCAAATGTTGAACCCAAAGGAACATAATGTGATATCCCCAACCCTATGACAAAAAACAATATCCTTTAGTCACCCAATGAGCCAACCGTTAGACAACTAGCTGGAGAAGAATTCAATTGCTGAAAAGAGTAGTGAAAGGTTTTATCATATGCTTTTAACCACGACCACACCAAAAACAAATTTTTTTGAAGAATTTCTTCTTGGTCTAGATTTTGACCACGAAAAATAAGGCCATTTCTTTGTTGTCATACACACCAAGTGATTGCACCCCACACCATCGCCTATCGTGATTGCATGCACCAACCATTGAAACCCAATGCATGTTGCCAAAAATGTTGTCTAGTATTATTTGGAATAATAGTGCATATACCAAGAAGAAAGTAGCATTTCATCCAAATGTTTTGTATCACCCTACATGAGAAAATAACATGTGACATAGATTTCTCCTCCTCAAGACAAAACGGAATAGAAGATTTCCATCAAGCATAAGTATGTGACATATCTGGAAATTTTATTTTGATTTTGGAAGTCCCATGAAATATCCTTCACATGAATATAGTCACCTTTTGTGGAACGTGCAATTTACACAAAGCTTTGAAGATATCTATCTCCTTATTCCCAAACTTCAAAGCATGTAATGCCAAATATGATGAACTCACCATGTATATACATGAACATAGGATCTTCCAAGCCTACCCATCATCACCAACTTCCTTAATACCACATTCTCAAAGCTATGGCAAAAAATTGTTACCTTATCCTTTTCCCACTAAAACCATTCCTTCCTTTATTTAAACTTCTATTCCCATTTTCCTAAGTTCCATTTCCCCATATTTTCAATGTTGTACCCCTTTTTGTTTGGAATTTAGGAACAACCTAGGATACTCAAAAGCCAAGTATCCCCCCAACCACCCATCCAACCAAAATCTAGTCTCCCTCCCGTCTCCAATATTCTACTCCACCAACTTATCAAACCAATTATTTTCCTTTGACCCTCACACTAATTTTAGTAGGTCCCAAAACCTTGGTATTTTGACTCCAACACACCCACCCAAAGGGACTTCATATCATGGAACATATTCCATTTCCACTTTGCAAGTAGTGCCTCATTAAACAAAGCAAGATCTTTAACCCATAATCCTCTTTGCTCCCTTGGTTTGCAAATAGTTTCCCACCTAACCCAATATATCTTCTCCCTACCATCTTCATTTCCCCACAAAAAACTTCTTTGCAAAGCAATCAAATTCCCCAAAACCCCTTTTGGGATTTTGAAAAAATAAAGAAAAATAATAGGTACGGAAGAAAGTACTGAATTTATCAAACAAACTCTTCCAACCATGAACAAGTGTTTATACTTCCACATAGTAAGCTTTTTCTTGAATTTTTCAATAATAGGATCTCTTGTCTCCACCTTTCTTATATTGGATCCAATCGAGAGGCCTAAATACACAAAGGGAAAGTCCAATAATCTACAATTAAAGTATCTTGCATACCTTTCAATAGCTTCTCCATCCACTCTAATGGTACCAAATCTACTTTTAAGAAAATTCACTTTTAACCTAGATGCCAACTCAAACTACCTCAATATGCTTTTGATGACCACTACATTGTTAAGGCTCATTTCCTCTCTATATATAGTATCATCCACATATTGTGATAAATTCACTTCCACATTATTTTTACCCACCTTAAAGCCCGAAAACAAATTCTTAGAATTTGTTTCCCTCATCAATCCACTATGCTTCTTCCCAACTATATTGAAAAGAAAGGGAGCAAGCAGATCCCGTTGCCTAAGACCTTTTTGAAGCATGAACTCCTTGGGGGGTCTCCCATTAATGAGAATGGAAACTAAGCTTAATGCTAGACACCCTTTAATCCAAATTACCCATGTTTCATTGAATCCTAATATTCTCAATGTGTAAAAAGGAAGCTTCAACATAAGGAATCGTAAGCCTACTCATAATCTACCTTGAAAACCAAACACTTCTACTTTGGTTTAGCTTCATCAACAACTTCAGTTGTAATTATCACACTGTGTAGAAGATTCCTACCTCCCAAAAAGGCATTTTTCCTCTAGTCAATCATCTCATGTAACACTTTTTACAATCTTTTGCCAAAACCTTAGCCACAACTTTATACATACACCCCCACTAAAAAGATTGGTTTAAAGTCCCCTAAAATAATATGATGATTGATTTTAGGGATAAGAGTTATAAAAAAATGCATTTGTTTAGCAAAAGTTCCAAATCTATGAAAATCATCAAGAAAGTTAAGCATATCTTCCTTTAAAACCTCTCAAAATTTCTTGGTGATTTGAAATTGAAGCTATCAAATCGCAGACTCTTTGTGCTGCCATAATCCCAATCTACTTCCCTAATTTCCTCCAACCCAAAAGAAATCGTAAGCATATCATTATCTTTACTCAAAATACTTTTGAAATTCACCCTATCTAGTGTAGGTCACTCCCAAGAATCTTTACTAAATCTATTCTTGAAGAAATTCCATGCTTCCTCCTTAACCACATGGATTTTCCACCCAAACACCGCATATATAAAGCCCTTTAATCAAACTTTTTTCCTTCTCCAATTAACCATTATATGGAAATATTTTGAGTTGCAATCCCCTTCCTTCAACCATTTTGATCTTGCTATTTGTGTAAGCAAAGATTCACTGCATAGCACATTTCCAAATCTCTTCTTGTAAAGACTTCTTAGCTTCAATCTCTTCCTCGATCAAACCCCCACAATCCTATTTTCTAACCAAGTCATTCAATGTAGCTCAAATGTTGCAACCTTATGATGAATGTTGCCAAAAATATCATGATTCCAAGCCTTTAAGATAATTTTTTAGCCCTTTCAACCTGTCTTTGAAGATGAATCCACCTCTTCCATAAACCTCCACTTCCTCCAAGCATTTGCCACCATAGAATCAAAACCTCTTCCTCTAACCAACAATTTAGGGTCTTAAACGGTTTAGGACCCCAATCAAAATTGTCAAATTTCAAAAGAATAGGCAATGATCAAATATGTTTCTCTCTAGTATATAAATTATGCTACCACGCCACATCTCAAACCACTCATTTGATGCCAAAAATCTATAATTTATACTTTTAGCTTTTCCATTAGGCCTAAACCAGGTGAAGTTTCTACCAACAATAAGAATATCATCCAATTCCATATCATTGATGAAATTTTTGAACTCCAAACTTTCACCTTTTCCATAGTCCACCACACTTTTTCCTTGTCTTTCATTAATAGATCTAACACAACTAAAATCCCCAACTATGCACCAAATTGTGTTCAAACTATTATTAACCTTTGATTTCTTAATATCTTCCATAACCTCTGTTTAGCTTCCAAATCATAAGGGAAATATACATTTAGAATAGTAACATTGTGGCCTTCTTTCTTCCATATCCCCTCCAAATAAATATATCCCTCCCCTTGATAGGAATTTAAAACTTGGAAAATGTCTTTACTCCATAAACACAACAAACCTCTTGCTCTATTAAATGTTGGTTGTGAACACCATTCCACCTCTATATCCATGTCCTCTAAATGGCTTGACATAATTCTTTATTGATTACCTCTTTTTTTTTTTTCTTGTAGGAAAAGCAATTGTACTTCCTCCTTTATAACTATTTTTTCACAAACTTCCATTTAACCCTCCCTCTAAGCTTTTCACATTATATGATAGGACTTTCGTTGATCACCTATTGTAAATCATTCCTTAAATCTACGTGTTGCCCTTGCTGCCTCTGTTTGATCTCTCTTCTCAGAATGTATTGATTTTCCCATCAAAAAGTCATTATTCCCTTTAGCTGACACTCCTAGCTTCATACCAACATCCCATACATTTCCTGCCTGTTGCATCTCATCTCTAATTCTCAAGAGATTGTAACCATCAGACAAATTATCACAAAAGTCTTGAGATGCACTCCTTACCACCTTATGCCTCCTAGATGCTTCCTTATAGGTGGATGTGTTTTTTGAAGAAATTGTTGGATGATAATCAATGAGGCCTCTTTCAAATACACATGAACTACCCACCTCTCGACCTTCAATACGAGATTGAGAGCCACCACACTCGTGCCACTGTTATGTCTCATAACAAGTGCAATTGCGCCATGCTGACTAAGATCGTGTTGTACCACTTGACTCCACCTCCTACATAGTTTTAGCCCAACACTAGACTCCAGATACCCTTCTCTATTTTCTGGTTGGACCAAATTTATGTTGTTTCTATTTGCACTACCACCACCACATTTGTGAATAATGGGTTCACTTATATTAGCTTTGCGTTGAGTCCCACTATTTCCTCGACATTCTTGCATAAAATTGTCTATTATGTGCAGTGTGTCACCAATAGACCTATATATTACTACTTTAACATTTGGCTCATTTACTTCTTGAACTTCACATGCAAAAGTTTGAATTTGTGTGTTTCCAGTTGTCTCATATCCATCACACTTTATCCCCTCCCTTGCTTTCTAGATTGTTCGATTTCCTCATTATGACCATTTTGTTTAAAGGACATCTTTGTTGCCTCCAAAATCCCTTTTGGCGTCAAGCACCCCATTTTCGTGTAAGTCTTCCCTTTGAATCCCATCAAATATGCCTGTCGAACCAATTTATTTTCCTTTTTCCCTTCTAACAGTTGAATTCTATCATCCTTTAGGCAGCTTTCATTAAAGAGATATTCTAAGTTGTTAGATTATTATCCAGGGGGTATTGTACGATGTCCTTTCTCCTTTTGTTGTGACCCTAGATCTTCCCTCACCACACCTCCATGTTATCATGAGCCTCTACTTCCTTGCAGAAAGATTGAACATCTATTCCAAGATCACTAGCACATGACCTTTTTGCCTCTGTTGATGGTCAATAGCACCACCCTTCACCTCTGTTACATGTCACCTTATATGGTAGTTCCTTAGATACATTTGTCTAGTAGAACACACCATCTTTTCTTACCCTCAAACTATGTAGAATCATCTAATGAGATGACATTAGGCTAAGAGCTAGAGCAAATTGCAGATTTTCCAACTTCAAAGTTTCCTCTGCCAACGTTATCACTAAATCCACCGAACAAAGGATCTGCGAAAATACACTCCAAATCTAGGCTGTTAATGTGATGCCCACATTTCGCACCCATGTGAGACGATTCCCTGGAACCAATCTCGGGTTCCATTTTTCAATAGAGTTAAAGATTGACCACAATCATTCTCCATTCACCTTATTACTCTGTCAGACCTGTCCATCTTGTAGCCCTGATATTAGTACCAAATCATTCCTAAATACTTCATGGAAATATCCCCAAATACTCCAAGGAAAGATTCTTCATGGATTTTGTTGAACATTGTTAAATCCTTAAGTGTGCCCACCCAGTATCTTGTTAGCCAATTTAATGGAATTGGATTCATTTTGAAGTCTAACCCATTCCATGGCTCTTCACTTGATTCCTCTGTCCTATTCCTTTGAACTTGCCACACTTGATTTTGTTTTATGCCACCTCTACCTGCATTTGGAAAGTAAGCATTTTTCCTCTTTTCTCCAAAATCCTGTATATTTCTTGTTGGTTGATATCTTAGTGTGTTAGCTTTATTCCCTCCTTGAAATGTATTTTTCCCTTGTCTATATGTGTTCTGGGTTCGATTGTTTTGTTATCCATGCTTTACCTTCCTCATTTCCTGACCATTCTCCTCCTTCCTTCTATCTTTCCTTTTGCCTCCTTTCTTCTATCCTCTCCGTTTGAATTTGGGAATGTTTACTTGAATCTTCTTATCCTGGAAGAGGATATGATCAAGTTTTCTTTCCATAAATTTTTCATGCAACACCCCATTATATATGACAAACCTGTATTTGAATCCTTCCTTATTCCTTCTAGGAACGATAAATACTTCTTTCACCCTTCCCTTTCTTTGAAAAATAACTCTTATAATATTTTCCCCATATTTTTTCAAGGAAATGTGATAAGTAGAATGTTGATACTGCCTCCTTTGGCTTCCTATTCCTTGGGCTAACTATAGTCCATTGATGACCGATGTCGTATTACTTCAAAACAATTAAACTACGCTAATTCTATAGCACAGGATTAACCTAGGTCGACTCAGAGACACGATCAACATGGTTCCCACTTCAATTCACTAGTAAATAATAGGAGAATTTTTATCGAATAGTTTGCATGCGATAAACAAAAATTACAAAAACACAAACTACAATTGAAGAAACTGACAGAATTGATTAAAGGTAATGTAAAACAGATTAAAGAACATCAATCAAATTCACCAAACCAAACAATGTGAACTATCATAGTTCTCAGATAATGATCTTGTTATGAAAGTTCATTCAATTTTATTAGAAACAGTTCAATCGAATTAACCCCTAAATTAATTGAAACCACAAACCTAATTGAAATATCATCCAAATAATCTGTGATTAAAATTCAAAATTAGGAAATGAATCCATAACCTAATCCGTTTTCAATCCTAAACACATTCATAATCATGAAAATCTAATAGAGGATTGAAGAAGAAAGTGAACATTCATACAGAAATTAAAATACCAAACCAGAACTCAAATTTTCCTTGCTTGGGCTGGATCCTTGGATTGATTGATTGTTTAGCCTTCTATGATCATAATCAATGGAAGCCCCACGAAATTAGTGCAAGAAAATGGAAGAACAAAAATGAAAATGAAGAACAGTGAAAAATAGTTGAGAGAAAATAAGAGAAAGAGTTTTAATTCTGAAAACTTTTAAAAGTCACTACAAAATATGTTTGTGCTAAAATGAAGTGTATCCCAAATCCACTAACTAATTGCACTAATGTATAGTAACTGAGTCAGTAGGAAAGGATGGGTCATGATTAAGCCCATCTAATCTAACTAATTACTAATTACACCAATTCGCAGCCCAAAATTCAAGTGCAGTGATTTTGACTTCCAAGCCTAAAATGACCCTCAAAATGACAGAATTGGCCTCAGCTTATCTCTGACAAAATTGTAGATTTTTTCCTTATTTTTCCAGGGACTACTCATATGCGCCATATGGTGTTCTGTAGATCTCTCTAGGTCCTACACAAGGAAGATAGGTTAAGTAAACAAAAAATCCGAAAATAAGCAACAGTTATCAATTAAGTCCATTTGTTTGCCTAAGGAAAAAACTAAATTAGAATGGAAAAATAAAAGTCCAAGAGAATTCAAATAAGCTAAGAAGTATAGAAAAATATTAAAATAAAAATACTCAATCATCCATTCGTCTTCGTCGCCTGTTGTGTACTCCCCTTGTGTTTTCCCTACTGTCACTGGTTGTTTTTCCCTTTCCCTTACCTTTTCCTTCTCTCTCTCTCTCTCTCTCTCTCTCTCTCTCATTCTTTTTCATACCAAACATAACTACTAACACAAGTAGTAATATTAGTTAGTACTTGTATTCATCCATGTCATTATAAAAGAACCGCATGTAACATTGAATTAAAATTGTCATATACTTAAAAATTGTTGATTAAAAATAAAGTAAAATTATTCTTCATCATGGTTGATTGGTTGCCTTGTGGCTTGTTTTGTATATCTATTATTAGCCCCCCTAAATTTGATAAATTACTGCTATTTTTTTTATGATTAAAACTTGTAGAAAGGGAAGGTACTCCAAATACTACAGGGCAGAGCACCAATGACATATTGAGACTGCCAGGAGAGGCCTACCTAGAGGATTACTATATAGTCTTGAATCACAAGATGTTTTACTCAGTTGCAACTACTCAACTAACCCTTAAGCGTTAGAGGATCTCCCTGAAGAGGATTGTCCACCAAGCAGAAAAAGTGATGTAAGTGGGACAAAAATTGCTTGATGAAAAGGAGTAAATTACAATTTTAATTCTTATATTTTAGATTATGTATAATTTTGGTTCCTTAATTAGTACTTTCATTTAGTTTTATAATTTATATAGATTAAAAAAATAAAAAATATGTCAAATTTTTAAATAGAAATTAAAATAATGTGATTAAAGTTATTTTTTATTCTATTGATTTTTTTTTTAATATTCATACAATTTTCATTGTCAATTTATACAAATTAATCTCACTTTAGATATTGATTATATTTTCATTCGCAATGGATAAAATTTGAGGTTAAGGACTTAATTTTAATTAAAAAGACTATAAAATTAAATTCAAGCAATTTATAGGGATTAAAATGGCACATA
The DNA here is from genome assembly GCA_013407115.1 of Glycine latifolia. NCBI lineage: Eukaryota > Viridiplantae > Streptophyta > Magnoliopsida > Fabales > Fabaceae > Glycine > Glycine latifolia. The sequence goes on from CM023941.1 coordinate 8,861,297, forward strand.
AAATAATGTATGAGAACTAAAAATATAATTATATCTTTAGAAAAACATTTACAAACACATTTAATGTATTTGAAGGGGCTTTCGTTATTGAGCCAATTATTATTCAATAAATTTGATCAAAATCAACTCTGAACATCAAAACCGTGCTTCTAATAAGCAACATTTTGTTGATTTTGCGGTGGAAAGTACTAGTTGGCTATTTAATATTATAATATTATTATAATAATATTTTAATATTCTTAAGGACTATTACACATTTAAAAATGATTTTTTTTTATCAATATATCCCAACAATATTACTTTTACTAAAATCACTTCCTTCAAACTCACTTTTAATCAAGATCATGTACAAACACATTCACTTAATTAAGCATGTCACAAGAAATCCCTTCATAACATGATTATATTATGCACTATGACATATCCACGTTTAGACACAATAAAAATTTCATGATATATAGCTAGCCATTGCTTTTGCCCATGTTTTGTCAATGAGTATCTTTGTCTCATTGACCATTCAGATTATGTGGCTAATGAAAGTAAGAGACAACCTTCGTCAGTGTAAACGAATTCACTTTTATCACAGAGGGAGAGGAGAGGAGAATTGGTGTTTTGTCCCAGTTTCCCGATATGGATAACAAGTTTGGGTAACTATAGATCAAATGATTGTGTCCAAATAAGTTAATGAACAGAACTAAACGTAGGAACATGATGTGAAAGGGGGGCGGTGTGCTATACGTATATGAATTGAAAAAAGACAAAGGAATCTCTAGGCCAAAAGTTTAATTTCAGTGTAATTTAAATATTTTTATACTGTCGACGAATTAAAAATTATTATAAATATATCTTTTAACATAATTATCATAAAAAATATAAAATTGACTTGATAGTTAAGGAATAAGGAGAAAAAAGAGGTTGTGGATTTGAATTATCTCTCACTAACATTCTAAATAAAAATTCTTAAATAATATTTTTCATTAAAAAATATAATTATTATAAAAGTTAATAATCTTATTATTCATAATAATATATTTATTCAGTAAAATTTTGTGTATCTTTTCAAAGAGACAATCTTGCTTGATTTGAGTTATATCATCACGAGTAACAAAGTTTTTTTTTAGTATTGAAAACTTATATTTGAGACGGCTACTAAAACAATTGTGTGTCAATTAATTCTTGTATATGATAATATATTTTTCTCTCCATTTGAAAATAAGTATTGTAATATGTTGTTTCATACAGATAAAGAAAAACTAAAAAATGAAAGAGAGTGGTAGTTTTACAAAATTAACCTTATTAAATAGATGAAAGAGAATAATATTAATATTAGATTAAAAAATTAAAGTAAAATTTATTAGGTATATTGGTGGAAAAGAGCAATTAATATTATATTGAAAAGTCAAATGTTGCACTTATGTTGGGACAAAGGGTAGTATTAAATAAGAATGTAATAACCAATATGTCCTTTATCCAAGTGAAACTCAATTCAAACTCTTTAAATAAGATCTCATATTTGTGTTATGTAGATAAAAAAAAAGAAGACAAATGCTAACTAATACTCTTGGAGTATTGGTTAAGGAATTAGAAAAAGTAAATTGGGATGCACAAAATTATGTTGTCCATGACTTTTTTTCCGTTCTCTTATATTTTCACATTAAATACTTCATCTTTTTAGTTTCTTAGCTAATGTTGGACATTGGTTAACAAGATCCAAAAAAAAGTGATTAAGATGGAATACTCCACTAAAAATGATTAATCAAATTTTTTGATAAATTAATCATTAATAAAATTAATAAATAGTACGGATAACATAATAAGTAAAAAAAATTATTGTGATTAAAATATATGTATTTATGTGTATATCTATATCCCCATGGTGTAGTTGAATAGTCTCATTGAATTTATATGGCAGCAGCAGGAGAGAGAGACAGAGAGAGGGTTGAATGACTGGCTATTCATCGGACTAGAGAAAAGGAGAGGGGCTAGGTAGGTGAGTGAATGAGCAAAAGGTGTGTGACTTGTGAGTGTGAGCCCTAGGGAAAGTGTGTATTTATACAAGCATAGAAAGGTAGGGGCCTGAAGTGAGGAGATAGATTTGTTTCCTTGTTTGGGAATTGTGGAATCGTCCCATCACAAAAAGACACCATAACACCCATCTCCTGCATGCATTTGCTCTTTGCCCTGTAATGTAATTAGTCTCTGCCATGACCTTGACATGTGACTCTACCACATGTCACTCTCACATTTCCTCTTCAAGCGCTGCACCCACAAAAAGGGGGTTTAGATAACAGGGTCCCTTTTTTTCACTATCTTTTCCCTCTTCCCTTTCCTCTCAATATTCAACTTCTCCCAACTTATCTCGTGCTTCAACTACATTGCCCTTGCCTTCCTTTTACATATATCTAGCCAGCCAATGCTTTAAGACATAGGAAAAGACTTAAGTATAGTCGTTATTGATGTTGTTTCGGTGTTAATTAAGATTGGAGGCTCCTCACTTCAACATTCAATATTGACATTTATTATGTGAGAAAATTATAATTTAATTAGAAAATAATTATATATTTTTTATATACATCACATGTATTTTTTATGAAAGATAATTTTATTTGAGTTAAATATGATTATTATAGATAACAGTTTTTCCCCAAAATATTTAACCTAACTACAAATTTAGGATTTGAACTAGATATTACTAACTTGACATTGTCACACATGTGATCTTAAATAACATTTTTTTTTGTTTTAAAACTTATTAATAAAATGTTGTTAAATTTTTAACAAATATTGTTAAATATGAATAAATGTTAGTATAGTAACATTTATTTATATCTGATGATATTTTTTAAAGGTTGTTAAAAAAATTTAGTAATATTTTTAATAAGTATTAGACAAAAAATTATTACTAAAAATTATGTGTAATAGTACAAATTCGACATTATTGATTAAGTTAAAACAATACTGCAAAGTTAATTTACACATTGACTAAATGTATTTAAGAATCTACATCTAAATATCGTCTAAATAAATATTAGTTAAGATTAAATATATATTATTGAATATTTGTTTCCTAAAAAATGTTACTAAATATTTGTAATATTGTTACATGATTTTGTGTTTTTTACATAGTAAATAATTTCTTCTTCAAATAAAAACTTTCTATTTTTATTTCTTAACATTAGTTAGCATTTGTCCTTCAGTATGTGCATATCCTAATTTACACATTGGTTTTTGGTTTATCAATTACTAGAAACTATGGTTCATGTGCCTATTTCATAAACATGTGTGGTATATTTATATATATATATATAAGGCTCGTAATTTTTTTTCTTTCCAAATTTCCATTATTAATCAAGATGGGTGAAAAAATTAAAGAAATCCAATGGTTTTTGTAATCAAAATTTCAAAGTATCTTGAATTCTGGCTCTGATTCCCAGTAGGTATTATGTTGAAGTTGACTTCTTTTTTGTTAGCTCATAATTGGTGTTTTGGAATTTCTTTATAACACTTTTTATCTTCAGTTGATTTAATTGAGCTTCCCATGCATATTTACAGGGTGGGCTTCTAATTCCAATGAGGTTTATTACCATTCACTTCGATCTATAGGTGGTGCAATCACTGCATCTGAGACATGAATGGGTGGCAAGGTGGGATCTGGGAAACAACTTGAATAAGCAATGCATTTATAATAATGGGGCAGTTCCTATACTTTATTTTCCATATTTGAGATGTAGAAGCCTTATGGGTTGCAATTTGAGGGAAAAATAATGAATAACGTCCAGAGAAAGTTGTTTTGGAACGGTTGAATACTAGGGTTACTTACGAAGTGTGTGTGTAGTGGTGAAAAAGAGGGGCCAACTGCATGTTTATTTATGCAGTGGAAGTTTAGGGGAGGGGAGGGTTAGCTTCCAAAGTCATGATATGGTCAACTACAATTTATGATGTGAAAAGATTTAGGTGTAACTAAAACAAGAAGTCTCTTACTATATGCTAAACGTGTACTGAAATTCAGTTATGTGAGTTATTTATATCTTCTACTTTAATAACATTTTATGAATACTTCAATTACATTTTTAATGTTTTTATGCAAGCTAACATACTATAATTAAGAATAGTATGAAACACACGTTCACATCAATAAGGGTTAGGTTTAGTGGAAGGGAGTAATTTCTCATGGACAAATCAAAATTTGAATTTTTATTGAAAAAAGTTTTCACATCTAATCTCTATGTTAAATAGGATTGCTTCCCAAAGATATTTATAATAGTAGTAGCGGTGTTACTTTCTTCTTGAAAAGACAGCTTTCAAACAAAGCTATGTAAGAACAACAAAGCACAAATAAAAAGTCTAAATTATATCTTTAGTCCTTAGATTATCGTCAAAATTTGGCTTCCTTATTATTATTTTTTTGTATATTTGATACCGTTATTATTTTACTCGTGTAATCTCGATTTGTCTGTTAATTTAGCATAGAATATTCAACATAAATATTAATGCTGGCATGGCATTGTAGGAGAGTGATATTTCAATTATGAATGTGTTGATGCGGAAGCACAAGAAAGTGTCATGTTAATATTGCATTAATATTATATGTCAAGGAAAAAGGTAGTTCAAAATTATGCAATTAAAATAATTGGGAACCAAATTCCCATAGACAAAATAAAGAGATTCAAATCAAATTTTAATAATAGTAGAAGAACTAAAAGTACAATTAATTAAGGAAAAAAGTAACATTTGCAATAACTTTATACAATATTCTCTATAACTAGTTTTTTTCTCTCTCTTTCCGTTACATAACTTATAAGAATTGTTGATATAATATGTGTAAAAGTAAAAGTGTAAAACTATTCAAAATAAAATCCTATTATATGGAAACATCTAAAAATATTTCTTATAAAGATTTAAATCGCCTACCAATTAAATAGCATCAAGGATCAAACTTAAATCTTTCAAGAGTCTGTTAAACGATAACCAACCTACCTTAACGTAATATGTTCGTAGAATTAAAAAAAGAATGTTATATAACTTAGGAATAAAAAAGGCACGGGGCTTGCAAAAAAAAAAAAAAAAACTTGTGAATGTATAGTTTTCGCAGAAAGAATGGGGATGAAAATTTCGGTGGAGATTTTAAGTCGACATTTATAAAGCATTGGCCCAGAGATTTAAAGTTATTTTCATCCCCGTAAAAGAATCTAGTTAAAAATACAGGAGTGTTAACCAAGTGTTTTAATTTTGAGTGGTACATATAAACTAGTTAATTTAATTACAATAAATTATTCCAGATATATATAGCTGGTGGATGTTTGGAGTGGTGCAATTCCACAAAGGAGTGTTGAAGGACCAGAAACATGCATGATTTAGGTTTATTTTATTTATGAATTTTGGTTGAAACAATTGAAAATCAACTTTTGTTCTTAAATACATTTAAGTCAACGTAAAAAAACTTGTAGCTTTTGGAGTGAAAATTTTATATTAAGTTTTAGATAAATTTTAATTACTTCCCTAATCAGAGTATGGTTAACTGATAAAAATATTATTAATATATTCCCATCATGAGTATCCCTTATGTGATTTATACTAAACTCTTTTTAATTTATTGTCTTCGTATCTAATGTCTTAACAGATTAACACGATCCTAAATTTTATCATAAAACTGATTTTTAAACGTAAATTACTTTATTTCTAAACTTCAACTAAAACTAACTTTATAAATCCAAACTATTCAAATTATTTTTTCTAAAAAAGCTCAAATTCACATATAATTTGTCATAATATTGTTTAAAATTAAGATAAAATATGCTTTTTTTCTTTAAAATATCTCAAAATTCTTATAAAAATTTAATACATTTTTAATCTTTATATTTTAACAGAAACACATGTTTGAATTCTTTGATAAGAGGCTATACTGCATTAGTTTTAGTAAATATGAAAATTAAAAACATATTAAATATTTATATATGGGGACTAAGATCAAAATTTATAATATTTTGAGAGATCCAAAACATATTCTACTCTATAAATTACTATACCTTAAAAGTTATAACCGATGCCAAACACTCCTAGCATTTTTTACATTAGATGAGAAGCAAACAAAGCCTCTATTTTCTCTCTAAATTTTCCATTTACGATTGTAAGCTATACAACTTTTCTTTCTGTAAATTATAACACATACGTGCATGCACAGATATATGTATATTAGTGTGTGTATAATAAAATAGAGTAAACTTCTTAAACTTATGCAGATTTTTTTAATCATTCAACTGTTGTAAACCTAATGAATGACTACCCCTATATATTTAAATTAATATTAAAGCTTACCAACAAAATAGTCTTCGATTAAGATAATCAAATTTCGAAACAGGATTTTAATTATATATATGGCTCACTCTCTCATTCATGTTCCTGCAGAGAAGAGATATATAATACATATAATACATGTATATATGTGCTAGTATAAAGTAATGAAGAACAATATTTTGGCGATTGTAGATGGTTAATTAGTGTCAGTGCTTGGTGCAGGTCATGTCTGCAAACAAGCGTGCAATATAATGCTGCAGCAAATTGTACTACAAGAAGACCAAGTGGTAAAACCAAAACTACTCTTCTTTTTTTGACGCTATACCCCACAACACAACACACAACTCCTATTCCTATTCCTATATATCACTCACTGACTCTTTCAAATTGCTATCTTAAAACCTACAACTGCAACATTTTCCTCCCTCTGCTTAACCCTACTCCTCTCTCTTTCACCCTTCTCCTCCTAATCCTTGTTCCTTCGAAACATGAACCACGAAGACAAACTCACCATGGACCTGGTTCCACCATCTGAACACCTCTGCTACGTTCGTTGCAACTTCTGCAACACTGTCCTCGCGGTAACTTCATCTTTAAACACTACTACAAAATAATATATACCTACCCCCCTTTAACTTGTTTATAACTCATGTTTCTACTTATTCATATTTATGTTATAGTATCATAAGGCTATGTTTATATTGAACTTCTATGTATCATACAAATATATATACCCAATGTTTTCAGTTGTAACGTCAAGGTTTTCTTCCACAATTTCTCGCAATAGTGAAACACAATGAAACTGCAAAATTGTGACCATCGTGACCATAATTTAAAACCTTGTATATGCACCTATTGGAAAATGGTTAACAATTTTTTTTATGTATAAGAAAAATTGAATTTGTTAAATTCATGAGTACACAAGTGGATACTCAGAAGTACATTAACAAAAATAATGTTACGTAAACTTGAAAGAGGGGAATGAACTAGAGATATATTTATTTATACATATATGTTGATGTTTTTTTTTTTTTTTGTGTGTAGGTTGGTATCCCATGCAAGAGGCTGTTAGACACCGTGACAGTGAAGTGTGGTCACTGCAGCAACCTCTCCTTTCTGAGCACCCGACCCCCAAGTTCTCAAAACCAAAGCATTGATCATACCACCCTAAGTCTACAGGTTGTACATGCACCCCTCATAATAAAACATTAATTAATATTCATGAACAAGACACATTTATATTCTATGTATACTATACCTAATGTTTCTGTTTTAGTTTTCTTCTTCCTTGCTATGCTATATGTGGTTTTTCTTGGAGATGAATAGTAAAGTGAGGGTTGGGTAGAAAAAGTGAATGTGTGCATGTATACAAACATAAGCATCTGTTTTGTTTCCAGCAGGGGTTTTACAGTAATGCCAAAAAGGGACAAGCATCATCTTCATCTTCCTCACCAACAACATCCAACGAGTCAGTGTCCCCAAAAGCAGCATCATTTGTTGTGAAACGTACGTAGTTACCACAGATCAAAACAAACCCTTTTTCAGAACCCCTAATCTCCAAACAATTATATAACACGACACCTGCATAATCATATGATGTGTTTCTTTCACAACCCCAACCATTATGTGTCCTTATTATTTTGTTTGATTTCTTTTTCAGCACCTGAGAAAAAGCACCGTCTCCCTTCTGCTTACAACCGTTTCATGAAGTAAGTGCAAAAGAGATGTGTACTTTTTTTTGTCTTTTGGTCTCACACAATACAACCCTAAATAGTTTAACTAGAAAGAAAATACTTGTTCAACATAGTTTATTATCAAATGAAAGTTTATTCATAAGTTTGATTACCAAGCTTAGTTAAGAATAACTTATTTTAATAATTTCTTGAATTTAAAAGGATTTGAATAAAAAGATCATAAGTTGTTTTCATCAACATAATTTTTTTTTCATTTACTACTTGGTTGATGTTGTTGTAAATGTCAGAGAGGAGATACAGCGCATCAAAGCTGCGAACCCTGAGATCCCACATCGAGAAGCTTTCAGTGCTGCAGCGAAAAATGTAATTTTTTTTTCTAACCCTTACTTTAGGCTTTAGGGTTAGCACTGCACATACTTGTAACTAGCTTAACGTTTCTTGAAACTCACAAAATGTTCATACATGTTCCTAACTTGTGCTCCACAACTAATTCATAGTGGGCTCGGTTCATTCCAAATTCACCAACCAGTTCAGTTTCTGCAACCAAAGTTAATGTAAGAATTCGTGATCATTATTATTATTTCCATGAATTAATGTTTTTCTCCAAGATTATTAATTATTGTTTGATTTTTATTAACTCGTGTGTGCAGGCTGATTGATAGAGCTGTGGCATGATGGTTTGGAGAGAATTGGATCAAGTTAACTAATTAATATAAACTAGATGTCATGCACTTAGTTATATTAAACTATGTGTTGTTTAATTTCTCTATCTATATCTTTTAATTTCCTTCAGTATCGAGATGGACTTTATGCATTCCTGTATGTAGATCCGAAACCTGTTTAATTAATGAAGGCAGGACCTATATGTATTTAGTACTACATAGTAGTATTTGTTAATCTAAAATAGTTATGTTAAAGTACGTATTCTGATCCCATTTTCAGTGCCATATTGGGAAATATTTAAAAGATAAAAAATTGCTAGAGTTTTATAGTAATGTTATGTAGTAATGTTACATTTTTAACCAATCAATAAATCCAGTTTTCCATTTATTATCTTTTAAATAGCCAATAAAATGTATACACGTTAACTAGTGCATATTTATATTGTATCTTTTTTAACGAAATAACATAACTCTTTTCGTATAGAGAAACGTTGTTTCTTACTAAAAAAATATTTTACAAAGTACACACAGGTCCTTCTTTGATTTTAAACAATTTCACTTTTCCCATTTTTATCTTTTGAAATGTATGCATGTTACTTCGTGCATATTCGTGCTATATAAGAGGTAATGTAATAGCATATTGGTGCATAACTGCATATTCATGCTACATAAGAGGTAATACAATAGCCAATAAAATGTATACGTGTTTATTTTTAGAGAAAAAATGTATACATGTTAATTTGTGCATTCTATAACAACGGTTCGTAAAATGTCTGAAAACGCTTCGGAGTTTTGGTTCTGAGATGAATCAGTATACGTACATGGTAAGAAAGGGAATAGGATTAATTTGTAACACTCAATCACGTGTTAGATGATTAATTGTTATAGAATGCTCCTAAAGCTGATTCACATGTATTGATTCTTCTTCCTTTGTTAGCACATGCATATTGTCTCTTCGACGGACCTAAATGCTCCTAGTTGTATAAGCATCTACCATACAACACTGGAATTCGTAAAATGTGTACGATGGCTATTACAAGGTTGATATAACTCGCGAGTGTTAATTGAGAGAACTATTTTTATTTCATGTTTATATGAAGTATAAAAATGACAACTTGTTTTATTTTTTATTTTTAATAAAAAAAATACCCTCTATAGTCCTTAATAGTCAACAAACATATAGTGTAGTCATGACCGTTTTGACCATTTTCATTTTGTTAAACTAAGACATCATTTGTTTCGGCTAATTTTGGGTACAGAGAAGTGGGTTCAAAAAAAGTGTAAGAGAATAAGGGCCTATTTCGTTTCTTCAATTTCTATTTTCATTATTAATGAAATAGAAACTGATAAAGAAAATGAGTTTGGTTGTGTTTTAGGAAATATCTTTACTGAAAATATTTTAAAAATTCATGTAAAAATTAAAAATGATAAAAAAAAAATCATTTTCAGCATTTTCTCTAAAACATGAAAATGCAGTGGCACCACGACAAATATAACATCATTCATTTTATTTTGTTTTGTGTTTTTGCAAATGGTAACAGCTTCTGATTGAGCTCTCTTCAACGAACTGTTTGTTTCCGTTTTAGACATCAATGGGAAAATGACTGCTATCAATAATGCTTATGCATCAACATTGCACTGGAGAATTCACAAATCTCATGCTTGCATTAGTTTGAAATTTGGTATAAGGAAATTTTGTATTAGTTTATTTTGTTATTATTGTTTACTTTGGACTGGAATTTGGTATATTGGGGAAGAGTCGGTGTCAATCGTTCAGGTTGGCTTGTGTCAACCATGTTGGGAGGTTCCAAGGTCATTTCTTTAATGTTTTTGATTTTCAGAGAATTGAAAATGAAAATTAAAAATATTTTCCAAAAACAAACAGCCCCTAAATTTTCTAGTTTGGAAGTGGGAGACGAGAGAAAAGTGTGGTGGAATCCACACACAAAATTCTCTTAAAAGTGCCGAGATTGTTTATGGCTAAAAAGGTTGAAAAGAATTGTGGGGCCCATTAAAAAATTAAAAGGACACTTAGCCTTTTTACCATTGTGTAAATATATGTTATTAGAGACAAATGTCTGTGTATTTTATAATAACCCGACTAAAATATTTGTATTCCTTCATTATGTACACTGCATGCCTTAGGACTCGATTAAAAAATCAGCAGACTCCATTCTAACAAAAAATATCAATATCAGTGGCCATGTATGCTCCAATTAATACATTTGAGACTCCATTGCAAAAATCTATATATAAACCTTTGTTGTACTAATTGTATATCTCGAATATATTTACATGCATTCAATATATTAGTTACCTCACTATGAACTCTTTTCTACAACAGCCTTTAACTTCTCTACTACTGTCAAAAGAGAGGAATTTCCCTCACAAGCCTCAACCAGTACTCTTAATCTGGACTCTAACCAACTCTTTTCAGAAAGTACACCATTCAGCTCCTCTCCCATGACAGATGGTGGCGGCTTGTTATGGTGAATGAGGCTCAGTAACATACCCTGCAACAAGAGTTCCATTAGTAATGTCTGGCTACACCAACATTATGGCGGTATAATTGTAAATACAGACGCAACAATGCAAATTAAATTAGGATGTAAAAGATAGGACAAAATCTAATACTTCTTCCATGGCCTCAAACTCTTGGTCATAAAAATACTGCGACTAGGATTTACCTAAACAGTGATGTCTCACTGCACACTTAAAATTTTATTAGGTAGGCCAAAGTCCTAGCTGATACATTCCAAACAACGTGATGACAGAACAAGCACACACGTGCACAGCACACATTCACATATAACATTTGATTTCCTTAATCAGATGGGATAAAACTAATTGGAGAATGAATGGCAGCACAAGCTCTGAATGGTGATTTTCTTAAACTACCATTTGTCAATCAGGATAAAAGCTTTTAAGACTTTGGTTACCTCGTGTTGCTGTTTCCCAGCATAATCTCGCAACAGAGACTTAGCAAGTCTGTTTCGCAGCAATAATTTATCCGTGGGACAGGCATGAAATATAAAGGAGGAAAGATGATGGACAACAAGAGTATATGCAACTGATCCTCGAATTGCAGCCCTGTCAAGGGCATCAGAAACCCACGACTTCGAATAAGCCTCCAAAATTGCTTCATTATCCTGCAGAGATACAGTACACCATTAATGTTGATAGATATATGGTGTATTCTGAGCCAATGACTAGCATGCATTGCTGGTGCAACCACACAGGTGGCAAGTGCACCCCTCCAAGATAATACAGTAGTAAACAATTATCACCTACCCATTAAGTTCCAATTGTTGCTATTCACAGAAGTTATAGATATTAACAAAAAATGGAAAAAAAAAATTTAGATAAGGAAACTTGATGAACAACAATCCTCATTCCTCACCGTAACATGACAAAGCCATCGTGATAGTTTGTAACTTTCAAAGTATCAAAGATACAACCTTACATTTCTTCCCTACTAAAGACAAGCTTTAAAAACATGTCATTGTAAAAAATATGTGCAAGTTTGGTGCAAAGTGACCCTATCTGTTATATTGCTGGAAGTATAAGATCCTTCACTATATCCAAAATTCCAATTAGGAACTTCACTTTATTATGTATCATATAAAAAATAAAAGGACCCAGTATCAGTATGGCTTAGTTTGGTATTTCCTGTGCTCTCAAAAGCTTCCTTAAAATTCATGACAGATGCTACAATACAACCAATAAATGTCAAAGGAATTGTAAATTTTGTAACACAGTTATACTCTGCAACATTAGCTGTACTTTGTAGCATATGCTTTTCTGTTTTTAAGAACATTTAAACAACCACTTTTTCAAAATTTAGAAAATTATAATAAAATGGAAAATATAAGTGACATTTATATATTCAACCCAATATCATCAACATATAAAGGAAAAAAGTATCATAAGTACTCAATCAATGTCCTCTGCAGATAATGCTCCATAGTAAAATAGCTGGTAGATAATGATTATGTTTTTTTACCTCAGCAGGTTCAAGGTATCCTTCAGCACCAGAAAAGCATTTTTCTAAAGGTGGCAAAAGCTCAAGAACACGAGCATTGGACAGTGTATTCCAGGCAGCAAGTCGAATGGAAGTTTCAACATAACGGTGTAGATAAAGTGAAACTTGCCGTCCAAAAATAACATCACCATAAGAAACAGCAGAAAACTGCTCCACAAGTTCTTCAAGAAAAGTTGAGTAACTTTCATGAATCTCAGTTTGGAACCTCAGAAACTCAAGATGCTTTTTATCATTTGAAATAACTTCTTTACTTTGGTTTAACCTTGCCTTATCAAGAAGCTCACCATAAAGATCCTGCAAAGCTTCAAAAGTAACCATGCTCCGATCATCTTCAAGTATTTCCATTCCAACAAGAAAATTAACAGACAAGGAATGTAACTTCCATGTCAATGATACTTGTTGAACAGGAGAAGGAATGTCAGTACCATGAAAAATGGACATTGCTTCAACACCTAAAACAAAGAAAAGTCCACATTTGGCGACTTCAATCAGATTAGAGGGATCGTGTAGTACATAATCAACTTTTTTAGTACCAGCCCGCTTGCTATGGAAAATTGTTGAGATTGGACTAAGGTAAAAGTGAACTGGAAGTGGTAGTTTCTGGTGAGCCCATTCTATTGTTAAAGAATTACGGCACGGACTTGTCATGCAAGACATGTCTGAATCCTCATATATGGTTTCCAAACAAGCACCAACCTTTGGAGAGGTCTTAATGCCAGAGGACCTACTGCCATCCACAGATTTGGACTTCACCTTTACAGACAACCATCTGCTCCTGAAATGAGATGATAACATTCTGCTTAAGTGCATGTAATCCTCTTCTTCATGTTGCCAGCCAAAAGTTTTACCCCTCCTATCCAAGAGAAAATTATGTATGCAGAGATCAAGGTTCTTCAAAACAGAGACATGGAACAAGAGATCCAATGTCTTTTCTACAACAACCTTTTCTCTAGGTCCTGCAATTAAACACAATCCCAAGCCAGCATTCACCCTTTGGATAATGAAGGTTGTTTCTTCAGTCACAACACCTTTAGATGCATTTTCAAAAATTTCCAGCAAATAGACGAGAAATTTTGCATCTGTTTGTGCCAATAAAAATGTTGCTGACCAAAATCCTCCACTTGGGGCACCCCATCCAATTCCTGCCCCTGGAACTGGTCCTCCTCTGCCAAATGACTCAATGGACTGTATGCAGTGCCACCCTGAAGAAACTGAAAACATAAAAGCATCAAGCATATACCTTAATTCAACCAAACACCCATTAACAATGCCGTCCTCAAGCACTTTTCCTTCTTTAGAGAGACATTGTTCTTGGCGTGGGAGACTACAGATGCCAGCCCTGGCAGACTGTATCAGATTATCAATTGTAGTAATAATCTTGACAATTCCATTTAGACAACAGGTGGAAGCTAAAGACATTTCAATATCATCCCTCTGCCTCAAATAAACTAGTTCCTTCATAAAAGATTCACCTTTAGAATCTCTTCCACATTTTGCCCCAAAGGAAGCAGAAAAGCCCAAAAACCAATATTTGATCAACTGAAGTCCAATCTTAGGTACAAATTCTGGAAGCCATGGCACGTGCCCTTCAGTTTCGATAGAGCTGATAGTATCCCCCCATGTCATCCTTTCAAGCACTCTGAAAAGCATGTGAGTCACAGCAGCATACACCCACAACAAAGGAGTTGCAGAAAGATCTCGGAAAGCAAAGTCACATCTTCCTTCTTCCTGTCCCTCAAAGAACTTAGATACTTCTGGATCACTTCTGCTTGCTATCCACTTTATGGCTAAGTCAACCATTGGACCAACATAATTCCAAGACCATACCTCTGTGTCACCAGCAGACTCTGGAAGTTGATTATTTAGACACTGCTTTGAAAATAGATTTGGAAGTCTTCCAGCCAAAGACTCCAGAACAAGGTATGCCTCCCTAGAGATGGAAGTAGATTCATCCAAAACATTGTTTTCAACAAGCTTTTCAAATGAAGGCGGATTCAACCAAAAACACAAGGCAGGGAACATTTCTGAGAAGTAAGACACACAATATCCATATTGAATGCAGACCCTCCAGAAACGCATTTGTTCAACAATCAGCGCAGATGTGAGTTTACATTTTTCCTTCCCTAACCTTAGCCAGTGGTCAACAGAGGAAGGACTTTGATATAAATTCCAAGTCATAGCCTGAAAATACCCTTTCTTTATAAACTCTAAACAAGTTTTCTGGTCCGACCGAGCAATCACCTTTTCCAAAATCCAATGAAACATTAGGAATGATTCTCTAGCTACTGATGCAGAAATAACTTCCTATAAAATAAAATGGAAAATTACCACTCACCTTCAAGAGTTTTACAGATCTAGTCATAGAAGATCGAATTTCAAAATTGTCAGCAGTAAATCTATTCACAATTGTCTGAACAAGTCTTTCGCATTTCAGTACAGCATTAGCACATGTAGGTGAATGCCTCGCTATAGCAATCAGTATAGAAATGATACATTCTTCTAAAGCTGTTGTAGGATCTGTCTGCAACCATTAGAGAATAATGAATTTGACAAGGAAGTTCAAACATTGTAAAACAAAAATATCCTTAATCTTTGTAGACAGAATCTCATGACATCAAATGTTTCAGCATGATCAATGATTAATTATGTTTTACCTCCAAAAGATAACGAAGTCTAGGAAGGATTCCCATGCGAACTAGACCTACAGTAAAATCTTGCCCAGCAAACACTATATCGTCTTGAATAGTATGTTTTCCTTCAGTCTCATCATCCATTGAATCATCGCTGAAAGGAAGAATATTAGAAGGTTTGGCACTGTACTTCCAGAAACCCCCTTGAAGGAATCCATCATTAATATCCGGTCTGCTCCTAAAAACTGGAGCCGTGCAAATATCCATGTCACAAGTTGCTATCTTCTGGAATTAAATAAAAAATCAGATGAATCTAATTTTAAACATAATAATATTGTCAAATTAAAAGATAATAAAAATCCAGTTACCTCTGACATATCACAGTAGTTCTCATTTGCATCATAACTCAATACAGATTGAACAACTTTTGTACAGGCCAGAACTACAGAACTGTGGTTATCATCAAGACATATCCTACAAAAAAATCAGAGCACAACCGCCGTCAAAAGATGCCCATATAATGAGGAAAGAAATAAATATATGATAATACAATGAGAAAAAGGATTATACATTGACAGTGTAAAAAGTTTTATACAGTCATCTAATCACAACCCACCATGTATGATAAGTTTGTTGACTTGTAAAATAATTATTTTAATGTAATTCAAACATTGATTTGTGATTAGATGACAGTGTCAAACTGTTTTACACTATCATTGCATAGGCATTAAACTCTAATACAATTTGAAAGAATTAAAGTATTCATCAGTATATTTATCATAAGCTACTCAAAATAGCATATGGATTACAACATAATAATACCATCTATTGGAAAAATTCAAACATATTGACAAGATATATAGCCATCTATTTGGGATGACATTTATTGGCATTTAGTAATTTATAATTCATAATAAAAAAATCTTTATAGCCTCACCAAACACTCCAATTGAATTTTAGGAACAGCTATGCAGGTAGTAAAATTCCCTAAGGGTCCATGGGCCAACCAGCATCCATTTTAACATATGATGATCATCACAGTTTTAGGATGAAGACCACAAATAAAGGGCACAGATTAGAAAAAGCCAGTATACACAAGAGCTCATCCCAAAGCATAATAATCAACAAAGCTTATTTAAGCAAAGAATTTATTAAGATAGAAGAGAAAGATACAAATATAAGAGGATAAGAATCCTCAATGACTAAGGACACGGCAACCAAAAATTAAAAGAAAAAAAACCACAGAAACAAAGATGAGCACCCGTTTAGAGAACTAGGCAGCAGGTGATGGGACCACTTTGAAACCAGGTTAATATTATAGGGATTTAAATAAATAAAGAGAATAGGAGAGAATTTTATCTTCATTGGTGTGTAATGATATGTTACAAAAGACAAAGCGCTAATCCTCATCCTTATGACAAGGTTCCAAATCCTAAATTCGTAATAATTAAAATATCATGAAAATAATTAAATATGGAAACCACTCTCGAGATTAATTAAGATACTCTAAAGTATTCTAAGGCATAATAATATTATAAAACATTTTACCACAAATAAGGCTGGCTTCTAGGGTGCAAGACATGTAAATACTCAGTAATGTAAACATATATGTGCTCTCAAGCTTCATTGAGTCCATGTCACATGCCAGATGGAAGTGATATTAAAATTACACACATAACCAAGCTGGAATTGTATTTATTACATCCAAACCAACCAACTTGTATGCTTAATGATTAACAGGAATATATACAACAATATTCATTTTCTTAAAAGAGGAAAAAGAAAACCATGCATCTTCACTCAGTCAAAGCAGGTAGTTTATAATACCAACAGCTTGGACCAAAAAGTAAACTTTACCTAAGTGACAACACAAGCTCAGGTTCTGGGCCCAGTGCAAAAGCCCAAACAGCCTCCCAGTCAACTGATTTGTCAACTTTGTTCTCATTTTTTGTCATATACCCTGTTCTGTCTTCGCAAATATAGTGTAATGCCTTATCAAGCACAGATGAAAGGAGATGAAATGCAAGGGCCCTTTGTCCAGGAATCTAAAAAAACAAAATATTTGGCAGATGCTGTGTTAATAAAGGAGAAATACTATAAATATTATTTATTTTATATTCATAATTGTAAATCATACAAACTGTTCCAGGTCCAGGCATCCAACTGAAATATACATCGGTTACAACAAATAACATACCACACTTCTAGTGAGTGCCACTGCTTCTTTAATTGTATAACCAGAAGCACCAGGATCTCCCTCGGTCCGTAGATAGTCACGTTCATTGACATTGTCTGTATCATGACAAAATTGTCACATAAAGAAAATACAAAATTTATATTTAAACCTTCATCCTATTTCCAAAATAAACAGAATATCAATGAATAGAGTAATATACAACAAATGCTAAGATTTGAGGGATATTAGAGCTAACAACAATCAGGATGATATCCATGAATATTCATTATTCAAGTCTTTACTTGCACCAACATTTTGTTTTATGCAAATGCTAACATCTAATATGCTGAATATAGAACAGTAGCCATCTAATCAAGTCTATGAGCTGGAAACATTTAGAAGCAAAGGAAACCATACGGAAATTTCAGTCTTGGCATGAAACAGAACAATTTTGTAATTTGTGGCACAATGCAGGGGGGCAGGGGGCATAATCTACTCAGCGCTCTCAGACAGGCCATGATTTAGCAACACCATCCTTATTAGTGTCATGATTAGTTAGGACAGCTGTTAGTATAGCTGTCAATTCTGTTATTCTGTTAGTGCAGTAACTAAGGTTAGTTAACTGCCTTAGTTAGGTTAATTGTAACCACAGCTGCTTTCTCTATAAATAGAGAAACATAAACCCCTGTTTTTCCTTTCTTTTCTCTCTCTCTCAAAATCTATGATGGTATCAAAGCTTGAGATCCATCAATGGCGGAAAATCAAAATTCGGCTTCTGCTTACTACTTTTCATCTGATTTCTCAGAAGTTAGATGATTCTAACTTCCTGCTATGGAGGCAACAGGTTGAACCTGTGATCAAGTCCCATAAACTTTAGCGTTTTGTGGTGAATCCTCAGATTCCAATGCATTTTCTCATAGAGGAAGATCGTGAAGCTAGAAATGAAAATCCAGCATATTCCGATTGGGAACAACAAGATCAGATCCTTCTGTTGTGGCTTCAATTGACTCTTTCAGTTTTAATCCTATCTCGAATAATTGGATGTGTTCATTCCTATCAAGTTTGGGAGCAGATCCACGAGTATTTTCAAAAGAAAACACGTGCAAAAGCTAGGATATTTTGAACAGAGCTCAGAACTACAATGCTTGAGCAGAAAAGGATGCATGAACTTCTTCTGCGCATCAAATGTGTAGTCGATGCGCTTGGATCATGAGGAGATCCTGTTCTTCCGCGTAAACACCTTGATGTGATACTTGAAGGCCTACTGGAGGAGTATGGTCCAGTGATCGAAAGTAATTTTGAGCCAATTTCGATTGGAGAAGTAGAGGCGCTACTGCTTGTGCATGAGGCACGCATGAAAAAGTTTCAGAAACGCTTGGTGGATTCATCTTCGATCAATGTTGCTCAAGATTACAATTCCTCTTCGAACTCTTACAGTTCCTCTTCGAATAACTTCAATTAGCAAAATCGGTCCAATTATTCTAGAAATCACGGTGGCTTCAGTCGCGGTGGAGGTCGTTGTGGTGGTGGCAGAGGCCGCAGTGGTTGTTATGCAAACTTTCAGTGCCAAGTTTGCTATAAATTTGGTCACACAGCAGCGGTGTATCATTACCGCTATGATTCTGAGTATCAGCCAAACACATCTCTCAATCTGCTGGAACCAGTGTTTCAAGGCAATTCGTCGAACACCTTTGGTTCAGAACAGAATCAGGGAACTAATTCCAAGACTCCCAACCTAGTGCAATGCTAGTCAACTCTGAAAATCAGAATCCCAACTCTACCACATGGATACCTGATTCTGGCGCATCCTTCCATGTGACAGGAGAGTCTCAAAACATACAGCAGCTTGGTCCATTTGAGGGTCCAAACCAAATATACATTGGTAATGGCCAAGGCCTTTCTATTGAGTCTTCTTGTTCCACTAAATTTTTTCTCCTATCATCCTAGAGTCTCTATCATTAAAACAATTATTGCATGTGCCTGCTATCACTAAAAACTTGATTAGTGTCAGCAAATTTACTAAAAATAATAATGTTTTCTTTGAGTTTTAACCTAATCATTGTGCTGTGAAATCACAGGGAACCAATGAAGTCCTACTTCAAGGTTCACTGGGTCCTGATGGTCTCTGTGTTTCCACATCTTGCACTCAAAGATTCTGCTTCAGGCAACCTGCTTACTTTCAAATGCCAGTGTTGATTCTGTTGTTAATCCTGTTTCTAGTAGTTCTAATGCACAAATTTTTTATTCCATTGTAAATCCAGTTTCTGATGATATTTCTGATGCCAAAACAGCACCTAGTACTAGCTCTCAAACTATATGGCACCTTAGATTGGGCCATCCTAATGCTAATGTACTAAAGCTTGTGCTTAATCATTGTAATATACCCATGGTTAATAAAACCATGTTTGAATTCTATGCAGCTTGTTGTGTTGGTAAGTCACATAGACTACCCTCTTCCTTATCCCAAACTGTATATTCTGCTCCTCTTGAGCTCATATACAGTGATTTGTGGGGACTCATGTTTCATCTACAAATGGCTTCTCTTACTATAAGCTTTGTTGATGCCTACTCTAAGTTCACTTGGATCTATTTTCTTAAAAATAAATCAGACACTTTCCCTATTTTTCATCAATTTTAAACCATGGCTGAACTTCAATTTGATACTAAAATAAAGAGTGTTCAAACAGATTGGAGAGGTGAATATAGACCTCTTGCCTCATTTTTTCAAACTCATGGAATTATTCATAGACTGATTTGCCCTCACACACACACCAACAAAATGGTGTTGTGGAGAGAAAACACAGGCATATAGTTGAGTTAGTCTCACCCTACTCAAACAAACTTCTCTCCCTTTAAAATTTTGGGATTTTGCCTTCCAAAGTGCAGTTTATTTGATAAACCTCTCAAGTTTCAAGTTCCTTACACTGTTTTGTTCAATAAGTCACCTGATTACACCTTTTAGAGGAACTTTGGATGCTCTTGCTATCCTTTTCTTAGACCCTATAACAAACACAAGCTTGAGTTTAGGTCCCATGAGTGTTTATTTCTTGGCTATTCCACTTCTCACAAAGGCTACATGTGTCTCTCACCTAATGGCAAACTGTATGTTTCCAAAGATGTTGTCTTTAATGAGCTTAAATATCCTTACAATGATCTTTTTCCATCCTTATCCAACTCTGTCACTCCATCTAAGAGTGACTTTTACCAACTGCTCATATTCCCATTGTTTCACCCTCTCCTAATGAACCCAGTCTTTCCTCGCAAACTGCTGAAACTAATTCTCCTTCTATAAATGCTGACCCTCCTATTTCCCTGAATGCTGAATCCACCAATTCCCAAAATGTCACATCATCTTCTCCCTTTTCAAAGCTGAACCAAATTCTGTAAATGATGAACACTCTAACACTGTTTCTGACTTAGACAGAGATTCAAGTGAACTGTCTAATACTTCCTTTTCTAATTCTCACACTGTCAATCCCCCCACTTCTAGTCCTATTCTTCCTCCACAAAATGCCCATCCTATGCAAAACAGATCCAAATCTGGAGTTCATCAACCTAGGCTGCATCCTTCACTATTTTTGGCACATTGTGAACCTAAGACAGTTAAACAGGCCTTTGCTAACCCTCAATGGTTTGCTTATATGAAACAAGAATATAAGGCTCTTAATAAAAAAAAATTTATCAGCAAAAATATTATGTATTATAATAGTAGGATGAGTACAAGTGGTACCGTTCTATTTACATTGACACCCTACTATGTATAGGCCTATGGAACCCTAATACAAGCATTATTGCATGAATTAGGAATCCAAAAGCCCCGATATATCTAGGTACCCTTCCAGAAAAATAACCTATAAAGCCATCCCCCCCTGATTACAAAAGCCAACCCTCATATTACTAGCCCACAAATAGAAAGGGATATCAAATCCTTTTTCCAAATTCTTGAGCCATAACCAACAAAAAAAGATGGCATCACCCATCAGCTTTTGACCGTTAAAACTGTCATTAGAGAATACTACCTTGCTCCTACAGTACCATATGCAGCAAGTCAGGGAAAGCCACCATGTTTGCCAGCGCTGAAGCCTAATGGCCTTAAGGTATCTGAGAATGCTGAAGAAAGTGATGACTAGGCGATTCCGGGTAAACTCCAATGATGTTTAGCCAAGACAATGCTGTCCACCATAGAGGCAATAAAACATGGGATCTTGTTCCTCTTCCTAAAGATAGACAAGCTGTGGGTTGTAAGTGGATCTTCAGAATTAAGGAGAATGCTGACAGGTCAATTAACAGGTTCAAGGCTTTGTTAGTGGCTAAAGGGTTTCATCAAGTTGCTGGTTGTGACTTTAACAAAAACTTTTCTCCTGTGATAAAACCTGTAACAATTAGGTTGATTATCACTCTTGCTCTCACTAATAAATGGGATTTGTTCCAGCTAGATGTCAACAATGCCTTTTTAAATGGCTATCTTGAAGAGAATATCTACATGCAGCAGCCACAAGGCTTTGAAAGTTCAGATAAAACCCTGGTTTGTAAGCTAAATAAAGCTTTGTATGGCCTTAAACAAGCCCCAAGACAGTGGTTTGATAGATTAAAAGGAACTCTTTTACAGCTTGGATTTGCAGCCAGTAAGTGTGACCCTTTGTTTGTTTACAAAGACAAAGGACATATCATCTACATTCTTGTTTATGTAGACAAAGGATAGATTAAAAGGTTCTATTCATCATGGTCTGCATCTCAAGGCTGCTCCTTCCTCTCAGCCTTTCACTATTAAAGCCCTGTGTGATGCTGATTGGGCCTCGGATCCAGATGATAGGAGGTCTACCTCTGGTGAAGTGATTTATTTTGGTCCTAATTTGGTCTCTTGGCAGTTCAAGAAACAACAAATTATGGCTAGGTCTTCTATTGAAGCTGAATGCTCAAGCTACTGCTGAAGTTACATGGATTCTGTTAGAATGTATTTAATGTAGTTAAGGCCCATAGGGCCCAAATGTATTATATATATAAGTGTATTCCTTGTGTGCTCAGTTAAGACACACAATTCATGATGAGAATGTTGATCTGGACCCTCAGCAAACAAAGAAATGGAAAGGCCCACTATTAGTATATCAGAGAAGAGCTAACAAGGAGAAAAAGGGTGAAGCTGACGTGTAATGTTTGTTATGAAATTAGTGGAATGTGTCTTCGGTTGTGGAGAGTTAGTGGAATGTGTCTTTGGTTGTGGAGAGAGAGAGAGAGAGCCTAGTAGTTAGTTATTTCTTTATATATATTAGAGTTGTATTTAGCAAAAATACATATTGTAAGTGCTGGTTAGCTTTTGCTAACAACACCTCTATTTTCTGTACACGTGTCATCAGTTAGGAAGTTAGCGTCTTCTATAAGATTGATTTAGAGGTTATAAAACCTCTCTTGTAACTGACACAATTTGACTTTTCCTTAATCACTGAAATAAGATCAGAGTTATTTTCTTTCTCTGTTTTTCTTTCTTTTCTCTCTAAAATGGTATCAAGAGCCATTTTTTTGCACTGGACATGTAATAAGATCAATTAGTTGCTCAACAAAAAAAATGTTCTTTTGGGGAGACATCCGTTGATTATTACCTTGGACATGTAATTTCTTATAATGGTGTTGCCATGGATCCATCCAAGGTTCAAGCAGTGTTGGATTGGCCCAACCTATGAACTCAAAAGGAGTATGAGGGTTTTGGGGACTTACCGGTTACTATCGATGTTTCATTAAAGATTATGGGAAAATAGCTCAGCCGCTTACTAGTTTGACCAAGAAGGAAGGGTTTATTTGGAATGAAGCTGCAGCAACTGCGTTTCTGGAGTTAAAGAAATTATTAACCACAGCCCCTGTTTTGGTACTGCCGGATTTCGCTAAAGAATTTGTGATAGAGTGTGATGCCTCGGGAAATGGCATAGGTGCTGTTTTAATGCAAAATAAACAGCCTATCGCCTATTTCAGCAAGACTCTTACTTCTTGAAATTTAGCTAAATCTGTCTATGAAAAGGAAATTATGGCACTTGCTCTTGCTATACAACACTGGCGTCCCTACCTGATGGGAAGATCATTTACGGTGTACACAGATCACAAGAGCCTCAAGCACTTGCTGTCTCAAAGGATTACCACAGTTGATCAACATTGTTGGCTGTCTAAGTTGATGGGATATCAATTTGAGATAATCTATAAACCTGGACCTGAAAATAAAGCAGCAGATGCCTTGTCTCGGATGCAGGAACCAATGGAGTTGTCTTCTTTAGTCTCGAGCCCATATTGGTTGGATTTGGGAAAGGTCAAGGAAGAATATAAGAGGGACCAAGACTTACAGAACATCATTTCTGCGTTTCAGTCTGGACAATCCGACCTTGTTGTTTCTGTTGGGTACACCTTGCAGGGAGAATTATTATTCTACAAAGGCCGCATGGTACTATCTTCTAACTCAGCTCTCATTCCAGTTTTGTTGCAAGAATTTCATGCTACACCTGCAGGAGGTCATTCTGGTTTCACGAGAACGTATATGCGTTTAGCTAGTGGTATATTTTGGAAGGGTATGCATAAACAAGTGATGAATTATGTCAAGTCCTGTGATGAGTGCCAGCGCCATAAACATCAGACTTGAACTCCAGCGGGACTGTTGCAACCCCTCCCTGTTCCACAGCTTATATGGGAGGATCTCTCTATGGATTTTATTACCGGTTTGCCTAAGTCCCAAGGGTATGAGGTTATACTGGTGGTGGTTGATCGACTGTCCAAATTCGCTCATTTTATCTTAGTCAAACATCCATTTACTGCCAAAAGCATAACTGAGTTGTTTGCTAGAGAGATCATCCAATTGCATGGTATGCCAAGATCAGTGATTAGTGATCGTGATCCTCTTTTCCTTAGTAATTTCTGGAAGGAGTTGTTTCGATTGCAAGGAACTGTATTAAAAATGAGCACATCATATCATCCCCAAACAGACGGTCAAACTGAGGTTGTTAACCGGTGCTTAGAGAGTTATTTGAGGTGTTTTACGTCTAAACAGCCGAAGCATTGGTCTTTATGGTGTCTTGGGCTAAATATTGGTACAATACTACATTCCATAACTCTACCAATACGACTCCGTTTGCTGTGGTTTATGGTAGACCTGCTCCTATTATTATCCATTATTTGGCTGGGGAAACTCAAGTTGATGCGGTGGCTCGGGTGTTATTTGATCGTGACGAAGCTTTGCGTCAGCTCAAGTACCATTTGCTGCGTGCTCAGAGCTCCATGAAACATCAAGCAGATAAACATCGCAGAGATTTGCTTTTGGGGTAGGCGATTGGGTGTATGTGAAGTTGAGACCCCATCGCCAAATATCTGTCTCTAGGAGGATAAATCCTAAGCTTGCTGCTCGTTTCTATGGTCCCTTTCAGATACTGGAACGCATAGGTGTTTTGGCTTACAAATTGCTTCTGCCACAGTCCTCTCGCATTCATCCAGTTTTCCATATTTCTCAGTTAAGGAAGGCTATTGGTAATGCTATGGCAGCAGGCAGTCTCCCTGATGAATTGGCTGTTGAGGATGCTCAAAAGCATGAGCCGGAGGCCATTCTAGCAGCTCACCAGTTTATAGAGAAAGGGGCAGATAATACTGAATGGTTGGTGCTCTGGAAGCATAAGCCAGTAGAGGAAGCAACATGGGAAAAGGAGGCTAACATTCGTGGACAGTTTCCAGGTGTCTACCTTGAGGACAAGGCAGATTTTATAGGGGATGGTATTAATAAGAATGTTGATCTGGGCCCTCAGCAAACAAAGAAATGGAAAGGCCCACTATTAGTATATCAGAGAAGAGATAACAAGGAGAAAAAGGGTGAAGCTGACGTGTAATGTTTGTTATGAAATTAGTGGAATGTGTCTTTGTTGTGGAGAGAGAGAGAGAGAGAGCCTAGTAGTTAGTTAGTTATTTCTTTATATAGCTAGGCTAGACTCAATAGGAGTTTTTACGCATGGTTTTCCGAATTATTTCTACGGGTGTAGAAAGGGCTAGGAGAATATTTTCCATAGCAGGGGGCCTCTGTGCTCATTTTTCGTTTTTCTGCAACTTCTGTATTTCTGTTTTTCTGCTGAATTAATACAGATACTCTCTCTATTCCGATAGGGGAGAATTATATCCTATCAATTCATAAATCATATTCACTCTTTTTCCTCTAACTTGGTACCAGAGCTTTCTGGTGGTCCTTGTCGTCGTCCGCCGCTGTCCGCCGCCATCAGCAGTTGCCGGAAAATTTTCCAGTGACCTTTTCCGGCCGAGACCCACCGGACTTGGATTGTCTCTTCCCGGTGATCTCATCTGTCCAAGTGTCGTCTTTTTTCCGGCCAGCCACGCTCCGTCACACGCGGCTTCTTCTTCGGTCTTCTCTCTCACGCGCTGGCACGTGACGCACCGTCAGGCCACCGTTCACGGCCAAACTTTCCCGTCAGCGTCGCCTCTTCCTCCTGGTCCCGGATCTGCCCTTGTTTTCGAGTGGGTCCATCATTTGCAGCATCCTTCTTCACTTCCTTAATCTCTGTTTGTTTTACCTTAATGGCCGAGTCGACCTCTGATGCCACGAAGGTTCTTCCAACATCTAACACAGCATAGGGCATCATATCCACTGCTGTTCCATCCATTACTGCTGCAAAACTCATTGGCTCCACTAATTACAAGAACTGGTCCACCTCCGTTAAAATCTGGTTTGGTGGTCAGGGATATTCGAAGCATCTCACAACTAAAGCTGCCAATGTTCCCCAGGAAAGAAAGTCAGATTGGAATAAAATCGATAATCAGCTTTTGATTATTCTTTGGCATTCCATTGATATGACCATCCTTGATATCTTCTATTCTTTTGAGACCTGTTATGAAGTATGGGAGGAAGCGAAAAGCCTCTACACAAACGATATTCAGCAACTTTATGCTATTGTTTCTCGAATGATGGAGTTGCGAAAATCCCCTAATAGAAGATGGAGTCATATGTTGGTAGGAGTAGCTCCTTAATGAAGGATTTTATGGCTATGTTACCTTATGCTGCAAATGCCAACGATTATAGGAAGCAAGTAGAGCGTCTCTTTATGGTTGTCACCCTATTTGGTCTTCCCAAGGAGTTGAAAAGTGTACGAGATAATATTTTGACCAGTGGTGACCCTACTCTATCACAAACCTTCCGGCGTTGATTGAATCTGGAAGAAAAGACCGTCTCTACACCTCCTCTTGGTTCAGTAATCGATTCCACTGCCCTCATCTCGCGTAGTAATGAATCCTGTGGAAATGCTGGACATAGTAGAGGTCGTGGTCGTAGCCAAGGTGGACGTGGTCCGAGGCCTTATTGTAACTATTGTTAAACGTGAGGCCATGTTGAAAAGCGTTGTTACACAAAGTATCGACACTTAAAACCTTCTCCTGCTGCTCACATTGCTGACATTGCCTCATCTTCCTCCTTCAGATCAGTCTCACTCTCTCAAGCAGAATATGAGGCCTTCCAAACTCTACTGAAGAAGGCCTCTCTTCAGACTACCACTCCAGATACTGAAAATCATATTGCTTGTCTATCTCAATCATCGCTTGGCCCTTGGATACTTGACTCAGGTGCTACTGATCATCTCTGTGGTAATAAGGAACTTTTTACTTCACTTACTTATTCTGACAATTTACCATCCTTTACCCTTGTTAATGGCACCAAGGCTCCTATTCATGGTGTTGGGCAAGCCCGTCTAACTCCTTCCTTAACTTTGACCTCTATTTACTATATCCCTGGCATACCTTATAATTTGATATCTGTTAGCAAATTGATCTGTTCCCTGTCTTGCACCATTACTTTCTCTAACCAATCTGTTTCTGTGCAGGCTCCGGGTATGGGGACGATCATTGGAGTGGGTCGTGAGTCACGCGGCCTATATTATTTGATGGTGTCTGCTTATTCCCCAATTGCATGTTCCATTGTAGAGTCACCGGAACTCATCCACAGTCGTCTAGGTCACCCAAGTCTCTCCAAACTTCAATTGATGGCCCCTGTTTTGTCAAATATTAAGTCCTTAGAGTGTCAGTCGTGTCAGCAAGGAAAGCACACTCGCTCATCTTTTGCTAATAGAGTCAACAGACGAGCCTCTGCTCCTTTTTCTATTGTTCATTCCGATATTTGGGGTCCAAGCCGAACTATATCTGTTTTGGGATTTCAATATTTTGTTACCTTTATTGATGATTTTTCTCGTTGTACTTGGGTTTATTTAATGAAAAACCATTCTGAATTGTTTTCTATTTATCGGAGATTTTGTGCTGAAATACAAACATAATTTGGTACTCCTATACGTATTCTACGCAATGATAATGCTAAGGAGTATGTTTCCTCCTTTTTCTCTGAGTTTTTAGCCAAACAGGGAACCCTACACCAGACTACATGTCCTCACACTCCACAACAAAATGGAGTGGCAGAACATA
Organism: Glycine latifolia; assembly: GCA_013407115.1. NCBI lineage: Eukaryota > Viridiplantae > Streptophyta > Magnoliopsida > Fabales > Fabaceae > Glycine > Glycine latifolia. The sequence goes on from CM023941.1 coordinate 8,889,229, forward strand.
AAAATAGACATCTTGTTGAGACCGCACACACCCTTCTCATTCATATGAATGTTCGTTCCACTACGTTTTTGGGCTGATGCTATTATCACCTCTTGCTTTCTCATCAACCGTATGCCTTCTTTTGTGCTTAACAATGACATCCCACACGGTATCCTCTTTCCTGATTCCTCCCTTTACCCTCTCTCTCCTCATGTATTTGGTTGTACCTGCTTTGTTCATGATCTCACTCCAGGAAAAGATAAGTCAACATCAAAAGCTTTTAAGTGTCTATTCTTGGATTACTCTGGTTTTCAGAAGGGTTATCGTTGTTATTCTCCCAATCTCAAGCGTTACCTTGTGTCCGCTGATGTTACCTTTATGGATCAACAACCCTTCTCCTATTCAGCAACTCCTTTATCTCAGGTTGACCATGCTCTCCCCCTTCCTATCCTTACTTTGTCTCCACCGGTTGTAGCTGACTTACGTGCTGAGAACCGTCCTCTCCTCACTTATCAGGGTCGTCCTCGTTTGCCATCCGATGCCAACCCTACTATAGATGTCACTCCCACTGACTCACCGACTTCTTCGGTTATCTCATCCCCTCCGGCTCCACGAGAGACTACTCCCATTGCTCTCCGCAAAGGTATCCACTCAACTCACAATCCTCATCCTCTTTATGCTTTCTTGAGTTATGATCGTCTTTCTTCATCACATTTTTCCTTTGTCTCTAGCCTCTTTTTTGAATCCATTCCTAAAACCACAAGTGAAGCTCTCTCCCGTCTGGGTTGGTGCCAAGCAATGATTGATGAGATGACTGCTCTTCATTCTAATGGCACATGGGATATTGTCTCTGCTCCTCCTGGAAAATCTATTGTTGGCTGTCGTTGGGTATTCACAGTCAAGGTTGGACCTGATGGCACGATTGACTGTCTCAAAGCCCGCCTAGTGGCCAAGGGGTACACTCAGATTTTCGATCTTGACTATGCAGATACCTTTTCTCCTATTGCTAAGATGGCCTCCGTTCGCTTATTTCTTGCCCTTGCTGCCATTCGCCACTGGCCACTTCTTCAACTTGATATTAAAAATGCATTCCTACATGGAGATCTGCAAGAGGAAGTCTATATGGAGCAACCTCCAAGGTTCGTTGCTAAGGGGGAGTCTGGGAAAGTGTGCAAGCTCCGCAAATCTTTATATGGGTTAAAGCAGTCTCCTCGGGCTTGGTTTAGTCGCTTCAGTTCTGCAATTGAGGCTTTTGGGCTGATCCGTAGTGAGGCCGATCATTCTGTCTTCTATAGGCATAGTTCTGCTGGTCAATGCATTTATCTTCTGGTCTATGTTGATGATATCATTATTATAGGCAGTGACCATGTTGGGATTGATCAACTGAAGCGATTTCTATTCAGCCAGTTCCAAACTAAAGATCTTGGCAAACTCTGCTATTTTCTAGGGATCAAGGTGGCACAATCCCGACAAGGCATTTTCATTTGCCAAAGGAAGTATGCTTTAGATATCCTAGAAGAAACTGGTATGTTGGGGTGTAAACCAGTTGATACTCCTATGGATCCTAATCTTAAACTTTTACCTAGACAGGGGGAGCTCCTATCCGATCCTGGCAGGTATCGTAGACTTGTTGGAAAATTGAACTATCTCACTGTGACAAGACCAGATATTTCCTTTGTAGTTAGTGTGGCAAGCCAATTCCTTGATTTTCCTTGCAGTTCACATTGGGATGCCGTTATAAGGATTATCAGATATATCAAAGGCGCACCGGGAAAAGGCTTATTATACAAAGATAGAGAGCATTCTGAAGTGTGCGGGTATTCATATGCTGATTGGGTAGGTTCTCCCTCAGATGGACGCTCCACTTCAGGATACTGTATTTTCTTTGGAGAAAATTTGATATCTTGGAAAAGTAAGAAGCAAACTGTGCTGGCCAGGTCTAGTGCAGAGGCAGAATATCGTGCCATAGGGACTGCAACATGTGAGCTCATCTAGTTGCGACAGTTGATTGAGGAACTACACCTTTGTGAGCAGTGGCCTATGTAACTCATTTGTGATAATCAGGCTGCATTACATAGATCTTCAAACCCAGTCTTTCATGAGAGGACCAAACATATTGAAATTGATTGTCATTTTATTAAAGAAAAGATTCAAGCTGGGCAAATTGAGACAGCATTTGTAAACTCCAATGATCAACTAGCAGACATTCTCACAAAGGCCCTTAGAGGACCTCAGGTTAACTATATTTGTAACAAGCTCGGTGTCCATGATATATATGCACCAGCTTGAGGGGGAGTGTTAGAATGTATTTTAGTTAAGGCCCATAGGGCCCATATGTATTATATATGTAAGTGTATTCCTTGTGTGCTCAGTTAAGACACACAATTCATAAATCATATTCACTCTTTTTCCTCTAACTGATTCAAACTCTTTTAACAGAGTTGTCTGTTCCTTTTCATACACTAGAGATTTACTGTGACAACCAAAGTGCAGTGGCTATCACTCATAATCCAGTTCTTTATTCCCAGACTAAGCACATGGAGATTGACATCTTTTGTCAGGGAGAAAGTCTTAGCTAAGGAGCTCAAAGTGTATCATATTCCTGCTATAGATCAATGGGCTGATGCCCTCACTAAGCCTCTCTCACCCACTTGGTTTCTTTTTCTGAGGTCCAAACTCAATGTAGTTGAGTCTCTTTCCAATTCTCAACCCATTGAGTTTGAGGGGGGGTATTAGTGTATAAGTAAGTTTTACTTCATGATTAGTTAGGACAGCTGCTAGTACAGCGGTCAATTCTTTTATTCTGTTAGTGCAGTAACTAACTAAGGTCAGTTACCTTCCTTAGTTAGGTTAATTGTAACCACAGTGGCTTTTTCTATAAATAGAGAAACATAAACCCCTGTAACTAACTTTCCATTCTGTATCAATAACAGAACTACTGCTTTTCCCTCTCTTTTCTCTATCTCACAAAATCTATGATTCCTGTATTTGTATTTACCAGCAATATATTGCCTACATGATACACACACAAATACTAACATGTTTGATAAAGATTAAATTTGGATAAATAATCGCCAATTTTTTAAAATCTCTCCTAGAAATAGAAAAAATGTGATTATTTCTCCAAATAAGTTGAACCAAACTTGTATTAAAAATGTGATTATTTTCTCCAAATAAGATTAAAAATGTTTGATAAAGATTAAATTTGTATTCAACTGCACACTCACTTAGCTATGACAGTTACCAAGTTAGTTCTTAGTTAAGTGTCAATGTTAGTTAAGAGTTTGTTAGAAGGTTAGTTAGTAATAACTAACTGTTCTAGAACTCTATATATACTTCTCTTTGTAACAGAAATCAGTTGCCCAATCATAATAACATTTTCTGATTCTAAAAGTCCTTTCTCTCTTTTTCTCTTTATCTCATCTTCTTCTTCAGTTCTGTTAAGAACTCTTTTATCGTATCAGAGCTTGGTGACGATCATCAATGGCGTCACAACAGAATGCGCTGTTTTCTGCTTCTTCATTTCCGAATTCAATTTCTCACAAGCTTGATGATTCAACTTTTCTTCTCTGGGGACAACAAGTCAAACCAGTTATCAAGTCCCATCGACTTCAGCAATTCGTCGTGAATCCCCAGATTCCGCTCTGCTTCCTCTCTAAAGATGATCGTGACACTGGCATTGAGAATCCAGCTTATGAAACTTGGGAGAACAAGATCAAGTGCTCCTCACATGGCTTCAACCGACTCTCTACATTGATTTTATCACGAGTTCTAGGATGCACCCACTCTTGTTGAGGTTTGGGAACGCATTCACAATTATTTCCACAAGCAAACAATAGCCACAGCTCATCAACTTTGCACTCAGCTTTGTGCTACGACACTTGCAGGCAACTCAATGCGTGAATTTCTGTCACAAATTTGAGCAATTTGTGATTCTCTTGCTTCCGTTGGAAGCCCAATTATGCTTCAAGAGCATATTGATTCTATTCTTGAAGATCTTTCGCCCAGATTATCATCCGATTACTGCGATCATTGAAAGCAAATTTGAACCCCAGCCTATTGATCAAGTTGAGGTGCTTATATTGGCTCATGAATCGCACTTGAATAAGTTCAAATAGTCTTCCTCTGGTTCACCCTCGATCAATCTCACTCAGGTGTAAAACAAGCAGGATTCAGAAAGCTTCTCAAATTTTCAAGGCGGTTCTAGACGTGGAGGTAGCTACAGGGGCGGTTTTACCCGCAATGGTGGTCATCAAGGTGGTGCCAGCGGTGGTGCTGGTGGTGGCAGTGGCTGTGGTCGTGGTGCCAGTTGCTTCGCTAATTTCCAATGTCAGTTGTGTTATAAGTATGGGCACACTGCTTCTGTTTGATGGGAATTATCAGCCAAATTCCTCTTTAGTCCTTCATGATCCTACCTCACAGAATTATGGGCCTCAGAATCAGTACAATGGTGTTTCTGGTCAGAGTAATTCTAACCCTATTTCTGGGCAATATTATGGTGATTATCGTCCCTCAAATGTTATTATACTGCACCTCCCTTTCTACTACTCTAATACATGTGCATTTAGAAGTGCAGTCAACCAAAAAAAGATCATTGATTGCTGGGAACATAAAATAATATAATGTATAATATTGAATACAAATCACAATCTATAAACAACGGTTGATGTTTCATGAAGAAAAGTATACAAACATTAACAATGCAAACTATCACTAGCTGAGCTGAGCTTTGATTTACCACATACCCAAAAAAGATAAAATTTAGAAGAGCATATATCTACCTTAAGAAGACATACTATCACTAGCCAAGCATCTACATATGCAAAACACTAAATACAGAAGAACCTATATATTGTTAGGATTCATCGAGCAGAGAGAGAGCATTGAGATATTCAGACAGTGATTACTGATAAATGTTTATTCATTGATTGAAAATAGAAGAGGTACGTCTAAGATCTATAGAGATAACCTAGCTGAAATTAATCTGTCAGTTACAACTGACCAATAGCAGAATTCTTAGCAAGCATATGTAAGTTAACTGCAGAATCCAGAATGGTAGAAGGAGATACTCTAATAATACACACATGCAAGGATCATACAAAGCATCATCTTGATATTAGAACCAAAAGATAGTAAAGAAACATAAGAAGATAGAAACACATACCATAGACTGATACACGTTCAGAATCAACAACATCCCCAGCCAAGGAAAATCGTAGCTCCCTAACAGCCTCAACTCTATTGCTCCAAGCATTCCATGCACTACTACTAGAGGTGGTTGAAGTCTTTGCGCTAATTTTCTCATCATCTAGCTTTTCTTTGGATGGCGGCGCAATCACTGTTTGAGTGATGCCATCCTCTGTGTGCAGATGTTTTGCATCCTGAGGACTCTGAACATGTCCATTCACAGAGTCTGAGCCAGTACCCACTTCAGATTTTAGTTTCTTCAATTTATCCTGCCCCCTCTTTTGTAGTGCTTTTAGTAATGCAGGGCTCATCTTCTCCATTATCTCAGTCTGGGCTTCTGCAATCTCCTCAGCTGACATTTGCTGGATCCGAGCTCGATTCTCGGCATCAATTTCACTCTCAACAGACACAGACTTTTGTTCACTTCTAATACTATTGGAACTAGAACAAGACAGCATGCTTGAAGTCAAGTCAGTTTGCCCTGGCCTTTGCACATCTAGGGATCCAAAATTGTAATCAGCCATTCTATCAGAGGAAATTTGGTCCAATCCAGGCACAGATTCATTTTTCCCCTTGTCATCATAAATTCTGGCGTATTTAACTTTTGCCTGGTGATCTACCTTATTTGATGTATCTACTTCCATAGTCGTAGTTGAATTGATAAACCCACCATCTGAGTTATCTAACAGTGGTTTAGTATCCACTTTCATTGGAGAAATGACATTATCATCCGAAGATGAGGTTTTCTTGTATGTACTCTTACTGCCGTTTTTGTTCTTTTTCCCTGTAGTTTGGCTAAAGCTTGACACATCTTCCTCTGTTTTCTTCCCCATGGAAGAACTATCATCCCGAGTGATCTCTTTCCATTTTCTAAAATCCAAACCCTTTTTCCTCCTCCTTTGTACCGGCATGGCAAAGGCTGAAACTTTTTCAAACTCCTGGAAATCTTTATCTTCTTCATCCTCAACATTATCATCACCATCATCACCCTCACCATCATCATTCCCTTTACTACTCAGTGGACGCCAATGCTGGAAAATCACCAGAACCTAACTATCAGTCCACAAAGCTTACAACTCATTACACAAACTACATTCACAATAAACCAAAATGAGTCAACGTAAGCAGACATACTTTTATCTTATGCAGCCAACCCCACCACATGCAAAAACAAAGTATAACTTTGTGTATATCACCCATTAATTTTTTATTTTTTAAATGCAAAACGAATTTTATAGATGCTGAAGTGGAAAAGAGTACAAGATGTACCCCTCCACTAAAAAATCCGATACAAGCAGCAGGAAGGTTCCTGCATAAATCTACATAGCTTCACTAATAATTTAAAACATACAAAACAGAACAGCATCAACCTATTATTTCCAGTACTCCTTATTACCTCCCTGACGTGTCAGTTAATAAAAACCTCATGACAATTTAACCGCACCAACACAGATGGTCTCTACACAAACCACCGATGCCAATGAATATCATGCACCAAGTCCTGTTAGCAATATGCTTATAATATCCCGCAACAACTTTGACTTCACAAACCTGCATCTCGTTGAACTGTTGCCACCATGATACCAATGAAGTGCTACATTAAAAGTGACAGAAACCATATTCCAACATACAATTAACCACCAAAATATCCCATGCCCACCACATATTTGAGAGAACTCCTGGCCGAACCTTCTCATTATATTCAAACCACTCTCACTTATTTATGCTGAGCAATCATTCCTTGCCATCCCCCTACATTCCTTCTCCATCAAATGCCATACCAACCCAGTCCTCTATCACTCTATGCCTACTGTTATCCCATTAATTAAAACCCACTAAATCTTAAATCAGAATTTTCCAACATATCCTCCTCAGCTAAACTCCCTATACGCCTAGAAAACATTAAAATTCTTTTCTTTTCTTTCTTTTCACACATTACTCGTAGCAACACATCTTAATTTCAATTAAGTTGAAGCATATACAACACAACACAAGACTATAGCTTTACACCGAAAAGGGTAGTTACAGGGAACTTACAGGGCCATGTGAACGATGGCGCGCAACAGGGAAAGGAAGAACAGTGGGCTTGGGGAAAAAATGGAAGGGTGTTGTTGTGGGGTTGTTGATGTGCGAATCAGAGATACCCTTTTCCACGATGGAACCAACCAAGTGAAAGGAATCGTTTTGGTTTATTTGGAGGGAGCTCGTGTTCAACACCTTCACCACCTTCTTCTTGGGATGTTCTCCTCCTTTGCCCTTTTGATTCTCCATCGCGCAACACACTGGACCAACGAAACACGAGAAGCGAAACAGAACAGAAAAAGTGAGAGAGGGAAGAAAAAGAGTGAAACTTTGGAGGGCAATACTTTGGGCCTGGATTGCTTGCCGGTCTGTTTAACTTGGGCCTCGGCCCATGTGAGCCCAACACGGTCGGTGGAGCAACTAATTTAAGGCTGTTGCTTCCTGCATTTCCAGTTGTCTTCTTGCGCCTTTTCCGGAATATTTTCCGGAAGCCAAAATAGGAGATGCATTCTGCAATATAATTTTATATTCCGGGTGCCAAAAAGAAGATACAGAAAGTAATTCGGAGATGCAGGAAGCCCAAATTGACATCCAAACTCTGAACGAACGTTTGACCGTAGGAGGGATGGGTGTATGTGTGTGGCTATTGCTATTTAGACTCCCTTAATTTACCAATGCCTCCCCATTTACTTTATGTTTTCCCGAATGATCCTGTAGAATACATTCCCTTTTATCAACATGCATTAAGTCTCCCTATGATAGCACTAGCAACATAATTATGTAACTAAACCAAGAAGTCTAGCTCAGTTGATTAACTGAGCATGATGCGTAAATGTTGCAAACTTTTGATATTGTCTTTAATTCCTAAAAAAAGCACAATTATGATCATGAGATCATTGACCTAATGGCAGTAGCACCGACTCACCGAGGCAGATAAATGGTTTTTGAGTGTTTCAAAAGTGAAACTGGGGTGAGACAATAAAATCATATATCCCTTATTCTTTTTACAAGAAAAGAAAATTCTTAAATGTTTTTTATTCTTATAAGTTTATATTTTTTTAAATTCTGGTTCCTATAAAAAAAATTTTGTCGAATTTTAATCTTTGTAAGTTGGTATTTTTTCAATTTTGATCCCTTCAACATATTTTGCTATTTTTAATTCTTACAAGTTTGCATTTTTTTTAATTTTGATCCTGTAAGCACGAACTTATGGATTATAAATGAAAAAATTAAAATCTTAAAGAAATTAAAATTAAAAAAAATATATCAAGGATTAAAAATAAACAAAAAAACCTACGTAGACCAAAATTGAAATAGTGTGAACTTACGAGAATTAAAATTAGAAAAGTGAAGTGTCCAAAAATAAAAAATAAAAAATAAAAAAGTACTAACTTACCGCAACAAAAACATATTGATGATTGTATATTGTTTAACAAATTGATAATGGTACATAGTCTTTTTTTGTTTGCTTTGTTTTGTTTTATTCTCTGATCAAATATAAATAATTTCAAACGCTACTAGCCATTATCAATTATAAGATGATAGGAAAGGCAACAGCAGCAGCATATATATTATTGAAACTCCCCCGGTAGGTATATGAAGACCATTCACACGTGAACTATGATGCTCAGAATATTTTACGACTATGATTCTGTCTTGCAACCATAATATGTGCTTTGTAATGATGGAATCCATTACATGAAATGCAAATTTAAAAATGAAAGTGTTGCTTCTGGGAATTCGGTTACTTTACTCATGCTATAGTTTGTTGCGGGGCTGCTCCAAGCTAATTTTCTTATGGCAAGTGCTGAGGCTGTAAAGTGGATTCCCCTAGTGCAAAAGGATGTAACCACATAGAACTATACCTAATATGGAACAAATCATTCTAACTATAGCCATTCCATTTTTAAAATTAAAGTTTGGTCTGGTCAAGAAGCCCTCTTAAATTAAACTTTCAAGACCATAGAGGCAAAAGTTAAGGTAAAATTTTGCAAACGGTGACACCCTCCTAAGAGGATACGAACACTCATATATGATGGAGTATATTCTTCATAAACAAATCAATTGAAAACTACTCCGGTCTTTAAAGTTTGAATATTATTATCTTTGTTCTTTGGACCACCGAAGAGCCAACTACCTGAATTAATAAGAACCTTAAATTAATTAATAAATTGTAAAGTACAGAACTAAATTATATATATATACTTTTGCTGTCCCGATTCCATTTTGCATCTTCTCTTTGAATGTAACCCTGGAGTCAGAACCTAACCAAGAGCTTTATATTAACATTCTAGTTAGGATTAATAATTATTTGGAATTATCTCGTAGCGCATGATCTAGCTTAATGGCATATATGCTGAAATGAAAGCACAATTCATATATATAATGGGATAGGATTTTTTTTTTTCTTAAATAGTCTCACTCAAGTTTAAACCTTTGATCTCATACGTATTATCCCAAATCCTTCATCAATAAACCGACACTAGTGGTTCTTCTGATAGGATTAATTGACACCGTGTATCAAATTTTTGCATTTATAGCACTTTTTAATAAATTTTTTGCAGAATACAAATTTAATCAATTCAACCGTTGAATAACTTGATATTATCTTTTTAATCATATACATCAAATTTTACATAATTTAGACAATCATTTATATGTTATCTAGTAATGAACATCTACTCATATTTTAAATAATATATCTGCTAAAATAAAGCAATGCTTTGAAATATCATTTAGTTTTTTATTTGTATGAAATTTTATAAATGAAATATATTTTATAAAAAAATTCAATCGAGCAGTTTGATTATTTAAATTCATATTCTGCAAAAAAAAAAGTATTAATTTAACTGAGAAAAAAATTGATACCTTGTGTAAATTGATTGTCTGTATCATATAAGAAACAGATCATGAGAAAACTAATGTGACAATGAAATGTGTGCATAGACACTACTATTGTTGTTGTCCATAGACACAGCTGAATTTAACCTAAACTACACAAAAGACATGTTCACTTCAAAGACATGAACAAGAGCGTCACTGTCATTAACAACAGTTAATACAACTCAACCCAAATGGCTCGGTTCTTTTTTTATCCTTTTGAAATGCTCAAGTGGTATATGTGCTATACAGTTGGATTTTCTTGACTTTCCTTTTTCTCCTCAATACAAACACTCCACTACTATGGTTAGTTAACAAGATATTCCTCACTCCCCTATGAATCAATTCACCAATAACAGTCCCACTAGGCCACTACTATAGCATCACAAACATAGGTATCAATAAAAATGGTCATGTTAATGACACTTTGAGGCTTTAAACAATAAACAACCTTTCACACAGTTGGGAAACAGTAGTCCTCATTTTCCCACTTCACCAAAACAGAATTTCTTTGCTGCTCCACCCTCTGAAGATGTGAGGACAGTTGGAACAAATCAACCGTGGCTGCATGTTCCGAGGAAAGACAGTGTTTGACGTTGAGCAACTCTGATGGTTGGCAAATATCATCTCCGTGATGGACTTGAAGAGCATGACCGGTGTTGGAAAATGTCGAGGCAGATCTATTCTTGATTACCTCCTTGGAGGTTGTATTACATGGAAAGGACTCATTTGGTGCATGTTTATCTGCAGGGCTTATCCTCGAAGGAGTTTCGGAAACTTGACCATCTCTGTCGGGTATGCAGATGCCACTAAAGACTTGGGGACTGGTTAATGGATTGCATGCGGCGTGGTGTGACAGATACAGTGGCTGATCTGACAGAAGAGAGAGAGCACAGCTTGATGATTCCTGATCAAGTGTGACAGGTGCAGCAAGTTGGGCACCATAAATCGAGTCCTCTTCCAGTTTGACGTGTCCAATCTGAGAGATTTGAGCATGCTTTCCGGGGAAAAGGATGCCACTTTGAAATATGTCTTGAAAGGGAAACAGGAGTTTGTTCTGTAGTGAAGACCCCAGATACTTAGTACCTGCTAACACAATCAATATAAGAGAAGTTCTCAGTCTCTTAGTGGAACTGCAGATACCCTTCCTATTGGGAAGGTTTGTTGGAAAGAGTAAGATTATGACAGGAATACCAAACATCCAACAAAGAAAACAAAAAAACTAGGAAAATTTTCTAGAGCACTTGTGAATGACAGATGAAATTAGACTTGGATCTTGTATAACTTCATTACAACAGTAACAATCCTTGTTGTCATGTTTAAGTATGCATAGTGTACACTTAGGATACATTTTACATTTCTCAGTGATTATGGAGTACACATCATCCTTGTAAGAAGATTCCAGCAGTGAATTTTTTTTTTCAAATTATGAATTGAAAAATCTTTAAATAACTGTATAATAGCAAAATATACAAGTCCTACTATGATAAAGAAAAACATGCTTCAATACTGGTATGCTTTGCTTGAACTTTTGTGCATAACTGCATAAAAAATTCTAATAAATACATGCCAACATTTGTTAAATGGTTCACATCGTTCCCCGGGACCACGATATAAGGTGATAAGAATGATAACATAATTTAAAGAACCTGTAAGCGCTTCCTTTGTCTGGAATGTTTAAAAAATTCATGGTGTCTTTTCAAGATATAATGGTTTTAATTTTAGTTCATGGCAGGAGTTGTATCATTATCTTTTGAAAACTCCCCCGGTGTAGTCAAAAAATCATTGGACGGGGAGCATAAAATAAGCTTTTGGTGCAGCTAACATAACCACCTTAGCTTGAGTTGACCAAAATATCCCATGGTATTGGCATCTTACTGTTAAAAGAAGACACATTTTTCTTTCTTCTTTAAATGACTTCACTCCCATGATAGATATTTCATAGAACAGAACATTTGAAGAATAAATATTATAACAGAAAAAAACAAACATTATTTAGTTATACACTATCAGTCAAAATTCTAGACATATCTGCTCTTATAGTGACCAAAATAGCACGATATCTATAGTATATGTCTAGAGGCAACTAATAGAAAATGCCAAAACTTGTTTATATTTTGTCCCTTGAGGATGAGTATTGACTATTGAGTAAAGAGATTTCTGCTATACAACCTGTATATCATAGACTCAGGAATATAATCACATATAAGAACAGAGTTAAAAAGAAATATATAAGCAAAAGGGAAAATAAAATAATATACCTATCAATGCAATATGGTGCTGCATCAGCTATCAAAGCAAAAAATGTACACCAGTCTTCAAAATTCTTTTAGTAGTTAATTAAAAAAAAAAAAAAAATCTTCTATTCAAAGTCTCCAATACATAGTTATAATTGCAGATAGACCCCACCCACCTTCACACAAAATCCTACGTAATATGGTTATGAATGTCTCTTGAGTCTTGACATAGAAATGCTACAAAATGAAGCCACATAAGCAACATTTGCTCACAGTTTTGGCAATCATAATTCAACCACAATTGTGACTGTAACCACAATTTTAAAATTTGATAAAAACTCAATTTATGAAACAGTGCATAGAATCTATCAAATTTGATTTGCAGTATGCTACTCAAATTTAAGCAAGGTGTATGATTTTAATTGCTTTTTATTTTTCTCACCATGGTTAAGTCATGCTTGCTTACCAAGCAGGTATTCCAAGTATGGAAAACATGATATAGTAAAGAAATCATTATGAACAGCATGATGTCGATTTTGAAATATAATTCTAGTTGTCAGGTTATTGTATTGAAAGCTTCATGTCAATATCATTTCGCCATGTCACATTGAACTGCGTGTGACCAATTATCAGCTACATAAATCCTAATAAGAACGGATTTTCCGTATGCATTGTCCTTCCTATTCTTTCTTACCAAGTGCTATAGCTTCCCCTGACTCTTTTTCCAACATACACCTCTATGAAACCTCTAACTCTTCATAGTTCATACTAAAGCATTAGTGTCTAAACATTATGAATGTCTCAACTTTCTTGAATGATTTCTCTTTTTCTTTTATAAAAAATATCACTACCTAATGTCCAACAGCTTCATTTATCCCTTTATCCTCATTCTATTGTATACCTGATTATTCATTTAAATTGTATTTCTGCTAAAGAATTTAAACATGAAAAATTTTGAAATATGAAAAGTGCTTAACAAACTGGACATGAAATGCATCCACTAGAGCTGCTAAATAACAAGACACACATCAAGAAATTACCAATATCAAAAATTGCAGTTGGACAATAAAATAGAAGTTTTAAAAGTTGAAACTTTAAATGATAGCTCTGTCTTATCTAATGCCAATGAAGGTAATATCAGAATGCATTTTCCATACCTTGATATGACTGAAGAGTCTTGTGTTGTTTACCAGCCATGTAATCAAATTGGGGTTTCCTTCGGCGTTCATTGTGTCCTGCTAGACGCCTGCGACAACTGCGCTTACCATCATCGAACTCGGCTAGCAAATGGAACCTAATTTAATAACAGAACAAATGGTGTAATTCAATCCATAAGTAACAATCAGGTTCAATTCGCAAGCATTAAAATCAAAATCAAGAAGATATGTCACCTGAAATACAACAGTCAATCTGTGCTTATATAAATTGATTGATTGGAATTTGATCAATAATGTATTGTCATTTGTCAAATCCATTTGAAATACATTTGTTGTAGGCAAAGAAAACTCTTAAATTATTGTATCAATAGGACCCACTATAAGAACCATATGAAAGTAAAAATAAGAGAAGCACTGCAAGTCTTTGATTTAAGAAAAGGTTCTATTTTTATTTCCTTTTTCACTAATAATTATAAAAAAAAAAATTACCTTGCTTGTTTTCATTTTGTTTCTTGCTCTTTACCTTGTTTATGTCTTCAATAACAATATTTCATTTCATGGACAATACTTGAAAACAAGAAACAAAGTGAAAACAAAGTAACACTTTTGTAATTAACAGCAAAAAGAAATAACACCAGAGATGAAAAAGATAGTTATTTAAATCAAACAAACCCTGATATTTTTAGTTGATTTTTTTAATAGCAAATAATTAGCTCAAATTTTATTTGTTTCTAACCAACAGGATTGGTGTACCTCACCAACTAAACAAATATAAGGAGCTCACATAAATGTTGAGTTGACCACCTGATTGTATGAAAATTGAAAAGTAATATATCTATCAAAGAAACCAAAATTACCTGCTGCACTGCTGACAAAACCTTTGCTCAATGCCATTTACAATAACTTTAGCTGTTTTGGAGTGAGCATCACAAACTTTATGTCTTTTGTGGTAATCTTTTGAGGAGCTGAGATCCATGTTACAACCATATACTTGACATACAGGAGCCTGTGCAGGCAAGCTGGAAGTACGAGCTCTCTTCGAAAGCGTGGTCGGATGTATGGAAGTTAAAGTGAACCCTTCTTTTGCAACTTTATCACTGCTTGCCCCTTTACAATCTACTAATCTCCCTAGCTTCAGATCAATCAGTGAAGAATCATGAGTCTTGGACTCAACTAGAGAACTTAAATGCTTTGAATTGGATTCTTCTTCCCCCATAGAAGAATCCAAAGCAATGACATGTGTGGAGGAATTCCCTCTTTTACTAGAACTATTACTATCGAGTTCATAGCTAGATGTCTCTAGAGGCTGGCTTCCATGAAAAGACTTTTGCAACAAGTCAGGGAATCCCAAATCCACAAATCCCATGCTTTTAACTACCTCTCTGTCTGAATTAAATCCATCTCTCTCAACAAAGTTGGATTTGTTGTCCCATTCAACCAATGCCTTTCTACTTCTCATGAAAGCATCAAGTGAAAACTCCATTTCATCAGAAAACAAATAGCCTTTCTCTTCAGGGACATAACTCCAAGATTCCATTAGTACAACCCAATTGAAGTCACAGATGCTGTGAAATAATGAAGAAACCTACCACAATTCAAAAGAAAAACACATTATTCCATAGACAAAATCAAGAGTTTTACCCAAGTCAGGCATATACATAATATACATACTTCACAAGACATAATTATAGCTGTAGATAAATAAAGTACATGTACTAATGAACACTAGGGAAACAAAATAAAACAAACATGCATGACAACCATGTGAAAATATAACAAATTCCCACAAACTTGTGAAAGCAAAATTTTCACCAAAAGAAGGAAAAAGAAAAAGAAAAAGAAAATCAGACCCCACTTTGTTTCATGGACTGAAAATTCATAACCCCCGACCTGCTACCAGCCAAAAATAGCATCCAAAAATCTCAACTTGTTTTTGACAGGGACATTGACAGAGGTAATCCAAGCAACCAGAAACAAAATTTTAAAAGGGCAAACAAAACAAATCAAACCCAGATTGCATGATTAGATATCTTCCATGTTCCAACCCTCACAACATTCAAACCCCCAATGGACAAAGTTAAAATGTTGGTAGCTCAAACTGTGCTGAAGCAGAATAAAGACCATGAAAAAGGAAGCTGAAAGGACTCATTTTTCTGAAGAAGAAGAAGAAAAAGGAGACAAACCGCTAGAAGAAGAATGCAAAACAAGGGTGCTGACACAGATTGAAGTAAAAAATTGAAATGATTTGGTGGCCTCTACTGTTCCATGATTCTATATTCTAAACAGTTTCTCGGGAACCAAACACCAGAAAAATGGTATCTTGAAATAACCTGACAGATTAGTGGCACCTTGTGAGTGGTTTTGGTTTTGGCACTCAGCAGAGTGAACAGTGAGAGAGAGAAAGAGAAAGAAGTGATTTTTTTTTCTTTATTTTTTCGTTCAGAGTAGTGGTAACGTTGAAGCAGATAGAGCGTGAGTCAACATGATTTCTTCCTCTACTACAAAACCAAAAGCATGTTTAGGTCTTTTGTAGCTTTTGAGACAGCAATGCAATTCCATTCTAGTACATTTGATTTGGTTCTATTTACAGAAACATACCAAAGACTAGGGTTGAATATTTTATTGAAAGTTGAAACAAAATGTGTCTTTTGAATTGAGTTGTTTTGTGTTTATGATAAATAAAACTTTGAGTGAAAGTTAAAATTAGTTAGTAGTAAAACTTTAAACAGCATACTATAGTTGATCATGATTATGATTTTTCTCACCGTAATGAATCTCGTTTATCAAGGCACTTTTTGCCAAAGTAGAAAATGGCCCTTTTAACAAATTTAGTTTGGTGACTCTCCTACCTTTGAAATTATTATGGGCTTTTGATAGAGAATAAATTTTTGAGTTTCTTGCTAATTTAGGGTTAGGAATTCTAATTTTTCATGTTTAACATTTATTTTTAAAAAATAATATTTCTGAAAAAGGATGTTTTTTAGAAATATTTTTTAACTAGTTTTTTATGAAAATTTTCTCATCAAAAGATAAAGATTTTACTTTTTCAAGTTAATTTTTCTTTTAATACAGTAAAAAATATTATGTTATTTTTATTAAATTAATGTAACTAATAAAAATATCACATAACCCTTTGATTTTTAGGATTGTCTAAATATTCAGAATGATTAATCAAAATTTTTATAAATATCATTTTCAAAATTCATGATTATAAGAATCATAATTCTCGGATATTTAAAAAAAAAATCATGTCAAATCGAAAGCCTCTTTAAGTTAATAGTCACTTTTTTGTGAAAGTTAATAATTACTTATGTTAGTTTTTGAATGATGAAAAATATATTTATAGTTTTTTAATGGATTTTGTTCGGTCAAATTAGTTGTTATGTTATAAATATTAAATATTAAGTTCAAATATTCTTTTGATCTTCATAATAGAAATTATATGTAATTTTGTTCTATTAAATTATTTGAATCAATTCATTTTTTGTATTTTAAAATTAAGTAAATTTGCTCCTTTATCAATTTTTTATACATAAAATTCTCATATTCTTATTTTTATATATTTGTTGGGAGTTTATAATGGATTTGGGATATTAAGAATTTCAAAGTTAGAATTTAGTTAGGAATTTAATAAAATTTGTAAAATATGAGATTAGAGATTAAAGAGAAAATTTGAGTAGGAAAATATTTAGGAGAAAAGTAAAAGTTATTTTTATACAAAATAATAAAAAAGCAAGTTAGTATACTTTCATTAAAAAAACAAGTTAGTAAACATGAATACTCTGTACGAATTCAAAACTTCTGTGTATAAGTTATTTCTTAAATTTTGACATTTATAACAATTTATTTCTTCTTCATCTAAGGAGAGTTGCTGATTTAGCACATTAAACGTGAGTTATTTATTGCTTATTTGAATTAACATTTTAAAAAAGCACCTATTAAACCTTTTTAGAGATTTGTATAGAAAAATATGTTTAAAAAAGATAAAATAAATATGCATTTAATTTTAGAAAGCAGTAACTTTATATTTTAAACTTTTTTGGAAGAAACCTTTTGTTGAATTATTTTGTAGTTCCAACATAGTATGTTTAAGGTAGATCATTCAACATAGCTAATTTAAATGCCCATCACCAGTTTGTGGTTAAAGAGCCACAAAAAGATGCTCCACGTAAACAGCCCAACACTCACCAAATACGCGTTCTTGAGGGGTTGCCGACTAGCTAGTAACATTCACACCACATATATAGCCAAAATATTTATATTAATGTCACTTCATGAGGAATGCTTCACCATCATGGTTATATGGAGGCATTTAATGAAACACGTTTTTATTCTTGGTCATACACGTGGCGCTTAAAATGTCACACCAAAATTTAGCATGTTAACAAGAAACTAATTTGATATGAATTTTCAGCATAAAAAAATTAATATGAATTTTAAAAATATAAATTTTAAGTAATAACTTGTAAATATAAATTTATTATTTTACCAATATAGTGTGATATAGTTAAAAAAATAACTTTGTCCGTTGTAAGATGTTTGTTTCAAGAAATCATTTTATATTTTTGAAAATATAAAGGTAAGAATGTTTATTTTCATGTTTGTTAGGAGGTTATAAAAAATATTCTCATATATCTTACATTCTCAGGAAAATTTTATTCTGGAGCCGGAATGATACATTACCTGGAATGTGACAAATTATTTTCTAAATTTACTATAACTTTCATTTTTACTTTCATTTTTCATTTATTATTTTAAAAT
Organism: Glycine latifolia; assembly: GCA_013407115.1. Classification (NCBI taxonomy): domain Eukaryota; kingdom Viridiplantae; phylum Streptophyta; class Magnoliopsida; order Fabales; family Fabaceae; genus Glycine; species Glycine latifolia. The sequence continues at coordinate 8,907,452 of CM023941.1, forward strand.
TTTAAAATTATTCTTAGAAATGTTAAAAATTAACTACCCATTTTTATATATGTGAAGGAATAATATTTCCAACTACAATATTCATGGGGATGTGATTGACAGGAATACGAAGTGATTATGTGAAACAAACAACCTGTTAAGCATATGTGATTAGGAATTTCATCTTATTTTTAAGATCTAGTATGATAAAAAATGTTGGTTAAAATATAATTCTGGTTCCTCTATAATTTCAAATTTACAATATTGATCATCCTAATTTTAAATCAAAACATGTTATCCTATTTTTCAGAATAAGTAATTTGGTCATTCCATATCTATCTAACGTTAAACATTGATTTTGATGTGATATATTGATATTAATGTTGTGATATATTGATATTAATGTGATGCTTATATAAATTATTAACATGATACTTATACAATAAGAAGTTAAATAAAATGAAAATTAAAAAAAATATGAAAGAAATTTAACTCATCACCTTTTATTTAAAGCCAAAGCAATAATTCACTAAAACACTTGTTTTATTTAATTAATTTTATAAAAATTATTTTATAATTATCATTAGTGGAGAGTTATTAATTTGTTTAATTATAAAAAATTATAAATTAAAATAAAATACTTAATAATTAAATTTACATGTATTTATTTTTATTATAAAACTTTATTTTAATATAAATTAAAAAATTATTATAGATAGGAATTTGTTCTTATTTTATTATAATTTAAAAAAATTACATAAACTAATATATAAATTATATTATATAATTTATACAAATTACGTAAATTTAAAATAATATTTATATAAACTTAGAAACTAAAAATTAAAAACTTGTTAATTTCTATAATTAAAATAAAAATTTGTATTATTTATATATAAAAATAAGTTTACATAATTTATATAAATTACATAAAATAATTCATACAAATAATTTACATATTAATTTAAGAAAATTTCTTGATTTATACAATTCATATTAAAAACGTGTCTATTAAACAATTTTTATAGTTTAAACAAAAACATTAACATGTAAGTTTCCCAAAAAAATAAATAATAAAATTTTATTAATTTATATAATTAGATTAAAAATAATTTACATATCAAAATAAATTTACATAATTTGTATAATTTACATATTCATTTATAAAATTAGAGTAAAAATAATCTGTATATTAAAATTAATTTACAAAATAATTGAGGTAAATAATTTATATATTAATTTATGAAATTTAATTATAATTTGGAAAATAAAAATATGTAAAGTATTCATATATAAAATAAAATTATAATATTAAAAATTAAAAACGAAATAGCAACGGGTCCAAGTCCAAGCATGAGAAGGGAAGAAGAGATTATGGAGGAGGAGGAGGAGGCTTCATCATTGTATTTTCACCCTTGTCATTATTTTTCCAAATTGTCTTTTCATTGGTGGTGCATTTTCATGTTTCATGGTTTCCTTCAATTTTCTGTGATTGCTTGGCGTCCTTTGACTGGTTTGTGGAATTCTTTGGCAAAGTCAATTCATTCACTTATAGCAATTGGGTGGATTATATTCAGCCACATTTTTAGTTCGTAGCATCCTTTGGCGTCACGCTAAAAATTGACTAACTATACATACAAAATAATGTTTATAAAATTACCTAAAAAAAGTAAGTATTTTAATAATTTATTACTTTATTTTTGAAATAAAAATTATGAGTTCAACTCTTAAAAAGAGTATTTTTATTTTTTATTTTATTTAACTATTTATCACATAAGTGTCATGTTAATAATATGCAGAAGTGTTACATTAGTATCAATATATTATATCAAAATTAATGTTTGACTTTGAATGATCAATTGATAAGAGAATTAAAGTTGTTCATTCTAAAACAAATTAAATATCTTAATTTAGAAATATGAAAATCAAAATTATAATTTAGTCAAAAATATTTATTGAAAAATCAACTCTTTAAATGAATATAGGTATATCAAATAAATAGTTCATAATTTTCGGTTAACAACTACTTTAGGTCCACTCAAGAAATAAATCAATTATTTTTAGGCTAACTATAAGCACTCGAAATTTTTAAGAATTAAAATTGTCTGTTTACTTTATTTTAAAAAACAAAAACTAAAAAAAAGAAGAGATTTTTTACTTTTAAAAATTATTGTGTTCTATGAATAGGAGACTAATATTAATATTAATAAGAAATAGCTGACAATTTTTTAGAGATTTTCCACTTAATATATACATTCCTCTTAAATTAGCTCAGTTGAAATATGGAAACTGCTATGAAAATAAGAAATATTAATAATAAGTGGTATAATGTAAGAGAAATGTATATATAGAATAAAAATATATATGATAAATATCTTATTTTTTCAGATATATCATATTTTATAAATACCTAAAAATTTCTTTGAACACAATGGTTTATTGTGTTCTATGTATTGGCTTGTTCAGCAGTTACAACATAGCATATTATTAGAAGTATACAATACAGTGGCTAAATGTTAAGTGCATAGCTAGTATTAATAATTAAAAAGTAATAATATTAATTAATTAAGAATAAATGAACAGCCTAAGGTAATCAAAAGTTGCAGCTCGTTGGCATATAGGAAAGGCTGTGGCCCCTGCTTCTGGTTTGTTGGTGGCTGAGTTGATTCTTTTTACTGTTGGAAAGCACGCTTTCCCATTTTCAATTGTCCACGACCACTAGGATAACAATTCAGAGACTTTCCCCGGTATGGCTACTTTTTGTTTTTCAAAAAGGTGTACTCTCGTGAAAAGTGGATGAATAATGCATAAACATAAGTTTTTTTTAAAGAAAAAACATAAGGTATGGTTTTTTTAGAGAAAAATACGGGTGATTTATGAAAGAAAGAAAAAAAAAATTGAACATTTTGATATATGAATGTGTAAATTGATGATTATTTCATCCTTAAAAAAAATAAATTTTTGATATAATCATTGAATATATAAAAAATGCAATAATTCTATTATGTCGTTAAGTTTATGGGATTTTGTTGTTAAGTTATAATTGTTGGACAATGGAAAATAGAAACATATGTTGTTGCTGTCTTTTGTCGTCCTACATGGTAGAGATTTTAAAAATATTTTTTTTAAATGCTCTTTATTAGTTATTAAATCATAGTTTTGTAACATCAACTTTATTAGCATATTTTGAACGGGTAAAAGTGTTATTAGTGGTGAGACTAATATTGAGAAAGTAGCAGAGCTCTTATAGAAAAAATAAAGGGAATAGTTTTTACACTAATATTTTATTTATAAAGGCTGCAGACTATTTAGATAGGGGTGCAGAAAATCTTTCTCTTTTGTCATGTTTATCTATTCATTTTTATGTTTCTCACAACTCAATAATTTGGGCAATTGTTATGTGGTTTCCATAGCCTAAGGCCACAGGTGCACGTGTTCATAAGCTCGTTGTGTTAACCTTGGGGAGCTGTCGACAATTTGAATTGCACCAAGGTCTAGCCGGATTTTGCTTTCAGGACAGTGGATTCCATGACACAACAAACTTCCAAGTAATTATTTTCTCCTTTGTTTTGTTTTGTGTTTTTGTCTATTTTTTCTAACAATTTGAAAGCAAAAATACAAGAGGTATAAAGAATGTTATTACAGCACTTAACAGAAATGGTGATGAATGTACCAATAATGATTATGAATATGTCAAAATTGGAACATCTAGATGGCACAAATTATAGGAAGTGGTCACAAAACTTGTTGATTTTGTTTGAAGCCTTAGAGATTGATCATGTGTTATTTGAAGACGCTTCTGCTGATATTGTTTCTCCTGTTGTCACATCACTCTCTAGAGGAACCAAGAAAGTTGATGAAGAGGCTAAGAAGAAATATGAAAAGGACAACAAAATTGTTAGGAGTCATTTACTAACTCATATGGCAAATAATTTGTTCAATTTGTTCATAAATCAGAAATATGCAAAGGTGACATGGGACACTCTACTGAAAGGTTATGGTGATGATGATGCTGGAAAAAGAAAGTATGTGGTAGGGAATTGGTTGTGTTTTCAAATATCTGGATGATAAGCCAATCATGGAGCAAGTTCATGAATATGAAAATCTGGTTGGCAACATACTAAATGAAGGAATGAAGATGTGTGAGACATTACAGGCTAATGTGTCACTTCAAGAATTGATTAATCATATGAAGACTGAAGAGGCTAGTAAACTTAAAGATAAACATATTTTATTTTTTACAAATTCAGTTAATGTTAATGTTGTTGAAATTTTTGATCAAAACAGGTTCAAAGGGAAAGGAAAAGAGAAAAAAATTCCATAAAATTGGACAATAGAAAAATCATACTGGTATCAACAGAGGTGATAACAAGATTCAAAAAATAAACTTATCTGCTATGTTTGTTGCAAAACAGGTTACAGAGCATATCAGTGCTACATGAGATAAGGACAACAAAATTAGAAGCAAAAGCTTGTTGCACCATTTGCACCTCAAGCAGAAAATTAAGAAGTGATAGTTGATGTGGTAATGGAGGCAAACTTGGTGGATAACAAGGTGGGTTGGATTCTGGATACCAGTGCTTATAAACACCTATGTGCCAACAAAAAGCTTTTGCACCACTTTAAGGATGCTGCTGATGGAGAGTGTGTCTTCATGGGAAATTCTGCTACAGCCAGAGTGCTTGGTAAAGGAAAGATTCTCCTTAAAATTACTTCTGGAAAAACTTTATCTTTGAGTGATGTTTTGTATGTTCCCTCCTTACATAGGAACTTAATTTCTTATAGTTTACTTAATAGTGTTGGACTGAAATTGGTTTTTGAAGTTGATAAGATAGTAATAACTAAGAATGGGAACTTTGTGGGGAAGGGATATCTGACTGATGGATTGTTTGTACCGAACACCATTTCTGTTGCTTCTAATGCTAATTCTTCGGCTGGTTGTGCTTATATTGCTAAATTTGTTGAAGCAAAATATGCACATAAGCCTTTTAAACCAGTCACAAATAGAACTACTAAACTACTTGGATTAATACACACCGATTTGGATGATTTTAAAAACATTGTTAGTAGAGGAGGTAAAAGGTATTATGTGACATTTATAGATGATTTTTCTAGATATACCAAAGTTTAACTTCTCAGGTCAAAAGACGAGACCAAAGAAATGTTTTTAAAATATAAGGCAAAAGTTGTAAATGAATTGGACCGTAAAATTAAGAGGCTTAGGTCTGATAGAGGTGATGAATATGGGATAACTTTTCTTAAGGAAATTTGTGAAAAGAATGGAATTGTCCATGAGACTAGTGCTCATTATACTCCTCAACAAAATGTCGTAGCTGAAAGAAAAAATGGAACATTAAAAGAAATGATGAATGCTATGCTATTAAGTTCTGCAATGTCTAACCATATGTGGGGGAAGCTAAATTTTTGCTTGTTATATACTTTATATAATCCCTCATAAACAGCTAGATAAGACTCCTTATGAATTATGGAATGGCTTTGGACCTAACTTAAATTTTTTGAAAGTGTGGGGGTGTCTTGCTAAGGTGGGTCTACCAAATTACAAGAGGATAAATGTAGGAACCAAAACTTTTGATTCTGTATTTATTGGATATGCTCAAAATAGTGATGCCTATAGATTCTTGTGTTTGAATGATAATTCTATTTGTGAATCTAGAGACGAGAAATTTTTTGAGCAAGAATTTCCATTAAAGAAATATGTTAATGATGTGATTGGTTCTTCTAATACTACTTCAATGACTTTATTTGTGCCTGCTTCTTCCTCTACTTTAAATGAACAAGTTAATGAATATAGAAGAAGTAAAAGGCAAAGAATAGAAAATAGTTTTGGACCAGATTTTGTTACTACTTTCTTGGTTGAAAAAAATGATATTGATAAAATAAATGATGCTTTGTATCAGCTTTCCTGATTGAGGAAGATTCTAAAACTTATATTGAGACTTCTATTGATGCTAACTTTTGGAAATAGGCAATTAATAGTGAATTAGATTCTATCAGGTCTAATCATACTTGGGATTTGGTTGACTTGCCTAATGGAAGTAAACCAATTAGATGTAAATGGATCTTTAGAAAGAAATTAAGGACGGATGGAACCATTGATAAATTTAAGGCCAGATTGGAAATTTTGGGTTATACACAAAAGAAAGACATTGACTTTTTTGATAAATTTTCTCCTATTACTAAGATTGCCGCAATTCGTTCTCTAGTTGCCTTAGCTGTTATTCATGAACTTATAGTACATCAAATGAATGTAAAAATGACTTTTCTCAATGGTTACTTGAGAGAAGAAATTTATGTGGAACAACCGGAGGGATTTGTGGTTCAGGGTCAAGAGAACAAATTGTGTAAATTGAGAAAATCATTATATGTCCTTAAACAAGCTCCTAAATAATGGTATGAAAATTTTGATCAAACTTTAATAAGTGAATGTTATGTTGTGAATTCTTCAGATACTTGTGCTTACTTTAAATTGATTGGACTAAAATGTGTGGTAATATGTCTATATGTTGATGACATGTTGATTTTTGGGACAAATGTAACTGTGGTGAATGAGACCAAATTGTTTCTATCCTATCATTTTTGATATGAAAGATCTAGGAGAAACTGATTTGATTCTTGGTGTTAAAATAAGAAAAAAATGATAATGGTTTCTCCTTGTGTCAGTCGCATTATATTGAAAAGGTACTGAAATTTTTTTATTGTTATGATGAATTGTATGTGAAAAATTCCTATGATCCTAGCATACATCTTAAAAAAACAAAGGTTATAGTGTTTCACAAGCTGAATATGCTAACATCATAGGTAGTGTAATGTTCCTCATGAATTGTACTAGACCTGACATAACATATGTTGTGAGTAGGCTAAGTAGATATACTCACAACCTTGGTAGTGAACATTGAACTGCACTTCGTCATTTACTTAAGTACCTTAAGAGTACTAAGGATTGGTGTTTGCATTTTTGTAAATTTCCTATTGTGTTAGAATGATTTTGTGACGCAAACTGGGTTATGGATAATAATGAGGTTAGTTCTACAAGCGAGTATGTTTTTACTTTGGGTGGATGTGCTATATCTTGGAAGTCTACTAAACAAACTTGTATAGCATGTTCCATATGGAATCAGAATTCATTGCTCTTGATTTAGCATGACAAGAAGTAGAATGGTTGAGGAACTTGTTGACAGATGTGCCATTATGGAAAAATGGTCTATACCGATTTCTCTTCATTGTGATTCTTAGGCAACTATTGGAATTGCCATGAATGATGTGTATAATGGAAAAAGGAGACACATACACATTAGGCACCATTTAATTAGAGAATTGTTGAAAAATTGTGTGATCTCTTTAGAGTTTGTAAGATCTGAGAGGAACTTGGCAGATCCTCTTACTAAAGGTATAACAAGGAAATTAGTCCTTGAATCGCAAGAGAGATGAGGCTTAAGCCTTTGTGTTGAGGAAAGTATGGTGGATACCATCTGTGGTGAAACTAAGCCATATAAATACTCTATAGCACTACACTTCTCATTTCTATGACATGTGGTAGTGCATTGTGGATAGGTTGAGCCTTTTAAATGAGTTCATAGTCCTAATTGTTGGGTGGTCCTTATTAGATGGACCTGATGGACTCACCACTTGTTATATTTGAGGTTGAGCATTTTTGTGCTCTTAATGAATCCATAGCCAATTATGGTGGTGTTTTTGAGACACAGTTGATGGATTCACCTATGTGAGTGTGAAGGTGGGCTGCCTTCTATGGAAGACTTGGACAGTCTTTCTAGAGCACTCATGAGTACCCAAGGTGTGCACATGGCCATTAAAGTGCTTGTTATGACTATCGCGGATATCACAAATATTAAGACAATACATGTGTTGTGGGGGTCTCAATTGAAGTCATGGTAGTTTAAGAGTAATTCATTGCCTAGAAACAATTGTTTCCTTACTTCATTATGTATCAATTCAATCATTATGATATTGGTACTTAAGTGATAGTCCTTCTTTGCCCAATTTTTTCTTCTTCTTTTCTTTCTTTCCTTTTTCCTGTTTTACTATTGGTGGACAATGGAAAACAAACACATATGTTGTTGCTGCCTTTTGTCATCCCACATCAATAAAGATTTTAAAAATATTTTCTTTAAATGCTCTTTATTAGTTATCAAATCAATTTTTTGTAACATCCACTTTATTAGCATATTTTAAAGTGCTATTAGTGGTGAGACTAATGTTGAGGAAGTAACAAAGCTCTTGTAGAAAAATAAGGGGAACAATTTTTACACTAGTATTCTATTTAAAAAGGCTATAGAATGTTTAGATAGGGGTGCAGAAAATCTTTCTCTTTTGTGATGCTTTTCTATTCATTTTTATGTTTCTCACAACTCAATAATTTGCGCAATTGTTATGTGGTTTCCATAGCCTAAGGGCACAAGTGCATGTGTTCATAGGCTCGTTGTGTTAACCTTGGGGAGCAGTCAGCAATATCGATGGCATCGAGGTCTAGCCGAATTTTACTTTTGGAGCAGTGGTTTCCATGACACAACAAACTTTCAATTAGTTCTTTTCTCCTCTGTTTTGTTCTGTGTTTTTCTCTATTTTTATAACAATAATGTTTTAAGAGAAATTAAGTAATAAAATGTATTTTTATGACCAATTTGATAATAAGTTATAAAATTAAAGAATCAATTTGTCATTAAGTTGTACACATGACATAATTGTTACTTTTTTTACACATTCTTTTTAGGACTAAGTTGTCACTGGTTTAATGCATGTTTGAAAAAACATTAGTGAGACTAAAAGTGATTTTGTCATGGATCAAGGTCCTTGCTTTTACATTCATTTTACCTTGGACTTGTTTCAAAATGTGTGCCAGAGTAAAAGCAATGTGAAAACAAACATACCCTTACACATTCAAGGATCAAATTGATCTTTTACATAAAAAAGGGAAAGAACATGAGTGAAATACTTAAATGATTTTTTTTAGTAAGAAAGAAAATAAAATTAATTTTTTTTTGTTGCATAATATATATATATATATATATATATATATATATATATATGTAAGTAGTCCTAATAATATATTAAATTATAAAAAAATAAGGATAGTTTAAATTTTTATTACATAAATCACTTTTTCTTTTCATACGTGAGTTCTTGATTTTTTTTTCTCTTCTTCCCTTTTAGGAAGTTTTCAAATAAATGAAAGATTGTGCATTTTTTTTGGTAGAGCTTAAACATTGTGTACTTTTTGTGTGTATACAATAATAGTGAGATAAGAAGTTAAGGTTTCATAAAAAATGATATAAATTTCTTATCATTAGACTAACTCTGATAACTTCTAAAAATTAGTGCATGTTTCATTTGTGTGTGGTTTATATTCTATTTCTATGAGCGGGGAGATTAAGCTTGGGCCACTTATTTGTTGGGTTTTGGACTAAGTGGATTGGGGGTGCAAAGGTTAGCACCACAATACAGTATATGGGTGATATTGTAATTTGAATTGTAGTCTATAAATACATTATGTAATCCTATTTTCCAGTTAACAATAGAAACATAATTATTTTATTCCCAAGAATATAGGCACATTGTTGAACTTTGTTAAATCTTTCTCTTTGTGTGTGTGTGTGCATGATTACTCTGTTTATTTAGAATCTGGTTGTTATTTCTAACAATTGGTATCATATGATGCTTAACCTTAGTGTGAATTTGAAAGTGGAAAAGTTTGATGGAATTGGAATTTCATATTGTGGCAGAAGATGGTTAAGGATTTGTTGGTACAACAAGGCTTTCTAAAGGCATTGCACACAACTAAACCTACTGGCATGGAGGATCTAGATTAAGAGGAGGTGAAGGAGAGAGTTGCGATGACTATATGTTTGTGTTTAGCATATGAGGTTATGTACCACGCTAAGGACCTGATGCCTCAGAGGGGGTATGGATGAAATTTGAGAGTTAATATATGCCCATGTCAATGACTAACAAGTTGTTTATGAAGTAGAAGCTATATAGGGTGAAGATGTAGGAGGGTTTTGATTTGCTATAACATGTTAATCTCTTCAATTAGATTATTAGTGATTTACTAAAGCTTGATGTGAAATTGATGACGAGGATAAAGCAATAATTATGCGGTGTTCTTTGCCTAATTGTTATGAGCACCTGGTGACCACCCTAACATATGGGAAAGACACCATCAATTTGGAGGAAAACACAATTACACTTATGTCTCACTATCCGCGAAAACAAAATGCAGGGGAATGTTCTCAAGGTAAAGATCTATATGTGAAGGAGAATTAAGAATGTGGGAGAACACAAGGCAAGGTGGGTTCTGGGAGAAAACTATAAGCAGTAGAACAATGTAGTGTTACAGGTGCAAACAATATGGGCATTATGAGAAGCATTATCCAAACAAGAAACAACTTGGTGAAGGGTCATTTCATTCTACAAATGTGACAGAGACTAACAATTCAAACTACTATAGTGAAGAATGAGAGACATATTCCAAACTTATGGAAGAATTGACTATGATGAAGAAGAACATACTGTATGTAATATTTACAAAGTGTTGTGGTGGAACAAAAATTATGAGTGGAGTTGCATCTATTGAGTTTGAAAATGATGCCACAAAATTATGCCTCATGGGTCTAGGTCATCTTATTAAGCATAGAATGAAAAAATTTCATAAGAGAAATCTCTTGGAGGGAATTAGAAGGAGGATAAATCATTAGAGAGATTTTTGTCAATAAATCACGAGCATATGACACAAATGAATTTAATACCATACATAACTTAAAACTTTAAGATGCTAGGTTTGTAAGTCTTTCTCAATTATATATTGCTTAATTTATTTATTTTTTTCATATGAAACTTTACATTCACACTAGAACTCCAATAATTTCTAGCCAACAAAAGCAAGAAAAAAGAAAAGAAAATCATGCATTTACCCTTGATCATGGAGATCAATAAGGAATTTTGGTTTTAAGTATGTCAAACAACAAATTTTATAATTGTATTTCATAACGTAAAAAAAATTTGTATTTTTTACGGTTAAATTTATTGCATCAAAGTTTAGTATGGGCATAGATTAGTTCTTTTTAATATATATATATATATATATATATATATAATGTTTTTTTATACTTTCTAAAAAAAACTTAAAGAAATTTTAATGATTTCATATGTAAAAGATAACGCATCCCAATAAACAATGTGTAAATTATTAAAAAAATTCACTACCTGCATTTGTTAATGTCTTATCGTCAATTAATTTTATTTAATTTTTTGGATTTTCGTTACCTCACGTGTCTTATACTTTATACTAGATTTTCTCAAAGGCATTATATGGGATTAAACAAAGGTTAGGATTATGGGTTTTATTTAGTGAATTAGGTTGCTATAGACAAAATGGCGGCGGGCATTCCTTTCTCATTTCTTTAACATGCATAAAAAAGTTAAAAAGTATTTTGTGCATTGTATAAATTTATATGCATATATAAATATTAAAAATATATTTTAAAAATTATTTATCAATGATAAAAATATAAATTTTAATATAAAAATAATTTAAATATAATTTATAAATATTTTATTATATTTAAATTTGATTAAAAATTAATGTTGACTAAAATGATTAAATAAAATAATCAAAAAAGAAAAAATACAGATTTAACTGTTGTCAAAGAAAAATATTGATTTAATTTAATAAAAAATGATTAAGACACATGTTGTAAAATGAAAAAGATTCGATAATTTTAGTAAAATGAGGGGATTTAACGCTTTATCGTTAGGCTTGTTTTCATTAATATAAATTTAATATGTTTATAAAAAAATAAACTATTGTCGACATTTAGATTTTATATATTAATAATATAATAGTAACAAAATATACTAATAATAAAATTGTAACACAAAAATATTAATGTGGATATATAATATTTACATTAATAATTTAGATTTTTTCAATTAAAACTTATATCCATAACAAATTTTATTGACTAAATCTTTTGTTAATATATAATTTATTTATAATAATAATGATTTAAGAAGATAAATTTTGAGTGTGTGTTCTTAATTTATCATAAACACTGTGGAGTTTCCCAATTATAATTAAGTTAAATAAATAAACTAATATTGTGGAGGTTAGTTGCTATGTTGCATCTATATCAACTAAGATCTTACACGTGAAGATCGATCTATTGTGGAGACCACTCTCTTCATGTGTGCATTATGACCTTGGTTTCGTCATGGCTTAGGTTTCTTTTTGGAAGATAATTGGGTGGGAACCTCCCACCTTTTTTGTTTTCTCATTTCACTAAGTTTTTCACTTTGCACTCTTGATTTTTTTGCATACTCATAAGTCAGAATTAGACTCCTAGAAGATGTGTAAACTATAATTAACATAAATACAAGTTTGTTGATTAACAGTTAACTAAGAGTGCTAGCTCCATATTTCTCAAACAATTGATACTAGTCCAAGCTATTACTTATAACTCATCTCTGTATATATAAAAATCTCTCCAGCCTCCATTTTTTACCCCTGACGGGTTGATTGTTGGTGTTATACGGACCCACTCACTTTTCTCATCCTTTCTCTTTCTGTTTGATTTTTCTTCACCGTGCATAGCCACAGGCTTTTTTGCTAGTAATGTTATAAATTATTATAACTTAAAAGTTTTTACTAGAAGTATATGTTGACAAGCAATTACGATATGCAACATATTTTCAACCATTGTAAAAACAGGCCAATTACGATGTTCATTACCATTCTTACCTAACAAATTAATAACTTTTGTCACACCCAATTAAAGAAATAATGGCACTTGCTCAGAAGATTGTAAAATTGTTGGCCACCTTGAATTGAAAATTTTAAGGGAAACATGCTATAATCTGTGTCACTTTCTTATGGCATGGTTGTTTCATGATTTAATTTGGTCATTGGATTGCTTTCGAGCCTTCGAAACTATGATATGATTCTGTCGTTGTTAGGATGCTTGTGCTTGTCCGAAATCAGATTACAGATAAAACTAACGCCATTTAAGATAAGATTATTAAATTCTTTAACCTAGCAATATAGTCACAAGGAAGCATATATAGTAACATAAAACAAAGACAATCATATGTTATTTGTACTCAATACGGTTATATATATATATATATATATATATATATATATATATATATATATTGTATACAACAAAACTCCCATTATATATATATTTGTGTATCTCTTTTGCAAGTGGGGTGTGACACACGACACCCTTTAAAGTTTAAAGTACATTTATGTGTATTTTGATGAATGATTATATTTTGACAATTAAATTTTTAAAATATTTAATTAATATTTGTTTTCTTTTTTATTATTATACTATATCATTAATCAAATTAATCATTTTATGTCTCATATTTTTTCTCTCTCTCAAATTATAAATAACTTAAGATTATTTAAGAAATTTTTTTCTTTAATCGATGAACCTACTATTTGTCAAATCAAAATATATGAAGGGATGAAGATGGAGAGGGTGGGCTTGAGTGGAAAATGGGAAATTCCAACCTTGTCGTATGTTGAGATGACACAATGCCTAGCTTAATCTTCCTTTTCAGTTTTAAATTTTCAAAGCAGGCCAGCCAAAAGCCAGCAAGCCATTTATGCCGTAAGAGAATTTTTTCCACCAGAGAACAATACTCCAAAAGCAAGTCTTTGATGGCATGATGGGATATTTTCGTCACACAATGAAAAACACACACATGGATCAAATTATTTAATTAATTAAAGATTTAAATATGTTTTTAATTTTTAAAATATTTTTTTCTTGCTTTATTCTCTCTCTTTTTGGTACATATTATATTTATACATATTTATTTGCTCATTTAAATTGCAAAAAAAATTTCTTTTTTTATCTGGCTTTATTTCCTCATTTATTTTGTTTCAATGAGATTTTTTTTATATGAAAAATATTCCTTTTTATCTTGAAATGTGCGTGGTACTAAAAGATTCAAACCTGTACTCCTCTTTATTTTGGAAACTCTCATCATTTTCAAAAGTGCAAGGTTATTAGAGTAAATATTCCAGCGGCAATAGTTGAAGCGTAGGGGCATTCTAGTTGTATTTAGGCACCAAAATTTAATGGTGCGACTTTCTTAGTGGCTATTAGTTGAGTCTTGAGAATTTATTAGGTTCAGAGTATATCTCAAGACTTATTATTGAACATTTATAAATGTATTTACAAGTCCTTCATCAATAATGTTTTTACATTGGCAACCAACGGAATTCAAAACTACATCTTTATGAGATATAGATCTAATCCATATCAACTGGATAACCTTTGTTGCTATTTGGTGACTATGATTAATGTAATACCTTCTATTTTTCCTAAATGCAAGTTTTAAGTGTTTTTAATTAAATTATAAAGAAAAATTAAATTTATTTTATGTTAGTCTAAAATAATAATTAATGTTGACATTTCATTGTTATATTGTTGTTTGTATGTTTTAGGCTTATGTTTTGGGCCTTGAGTGGAACTTAGAGGTATTGGCCGGGGTGAGTTGCTAGTAGACTGGAAGGTGTTGTTGAGGGGGTTAGAAGAGAAATTCCGAAACTCCTAAAACCCTTTCTTTTTTCAAGGACACCCAAAATCAGAAAAAAAAATTATTTCCAAGTTTTCTCTTCACATCTTTTCACTTCCTCTACTCTTTATTGAGGTTAATTCTCACTCCTCCTCACAAATGGGTTACTCTTCCTCTCCCCTTAATTAGCTTGTGGAGCCTATCATAATGGATACCTCTTCCATGAGTTGGGGCCAATGGAGGATTTTGAATTCAAGAATCTAAGTTAGGGTTTTGCTTTTGGTTATTTTGTACTCCTGTAGTTTGAGTTGGTGGGTTAAGGGAAGCTCACTCCTTTGACTCAAAGTGTCTAGCATTCTCTTTCTCTTCTTTTACTAAGAACCTAAGCTGAAGAGTACTATAGAGGTAAGGCTAGTTAGGAATCCTTTATTTTTTTTTAACCTAATGACTCTTTTGATTTGGAAAAAATATCTTTATCAATATACTCTTTCTTTTAGGCATTTATCTAGTCTTTTATGTTTTTTTTGTTTGTTAAAATGGTAATGGACTATGATGATTGTTGAATTGTATTTTATCCATGAAAATGGTACTCTTGAAAAGTTTAGATTTGAGCTTGAATGTGTGACCTTTGGATATGTGGTGAGAATCCTTGTGTTCTTCATAAATTTTAATCATCTCTTGTGAATGTTAGAGTGCTCTCAAGACATTTTATAGCAGCAATGCAGGACTCAAGCCTATTCTTAGGATCCAGTTAGGATCTAGTTATCTATGTCTGTCCAAAGTAAAAATAATCTATAAATTGAAAATTAAATTAAATTAGCTAAGAGTTATATATATATATATATATATTAATTTTAGTCCTTGCATTTAGCAAAAATATTATTATTTTTAAAATTAATCCTTATATTTTTAAAATTTGCCAATGCATTAATATATATTTGAAATTTTCTATTTTAAAATAATTTTCATAATCTAATTCTTTCAAATAATAATAAATATTACTTTTAATGTAATTTACTAAACATATTTTTTTGAACCAACTAAATATTTTATTGTTCTCTGTATTTTAATGTATCGTATATTTCTTATTTTACACAAACAATATAAATCATAACCCTTTTACCGGTGAATCTTCCCTGAAAAAAGAACAGTAAAGAACAAACGTTTAATGCAACAAACACAATGAATTGCATTACTTACTGTTGAATCTTTTGGGACATCGGAATATATCAACTATCACAAAGTTAAATATACATTTTGAACCTAAAAATACGTTGATTGAAAAACACAATCACATAGTATTATAGCAAACTTTATAATGGCGCGCATCCTTTGGAACGTGGAATAACTTGATTTAAGCCGAATGAAAGTGACTGAAATGTTGTCACATACTCATTAATGCTGGAAATGTCCAAAGAGACAACGCCTCCATTAAAGCTCCAACCTCCATGGGAGCCAAATTCAGGTATCAAGTATGTCTTTATATTTAGGTTAAATTTCTACATCTCCTTGAACTATTTTTTTCATTAGGTCTTTAATTTTTTTAATTGAGTGTCTGAACTTGTACATTATAATGATAAGATTAAAATAATTATATATTATAATGATAAGATTAAAATATTCCTTTAGCTTTTTTTTTGCTTTAGTTTTGTTTTCTAATTTAAAAAAAACTTTGATTTGTTCACATACCTTTATTACATCAATTTATCATATATTATATTTATATACAAAACTCATGTATCAAAATAATTATATATTATAATGATAAGATTAAAATATTCTTTTAGCTTTTTTTTGCTTTAGTTTTGTTTTCTAATTTAAAAAAAAACTTTGATTTGTTCACATACCTTTATTACATCAATTTATCATATATTATATTAATATACAAAACTCATGTATAAGTATATACAAAACAATTTATATTAAACAATATCAAAGAGGTCGTGGATTCATGTGGGTGAAAATTGTCAAGTATAAAAACTAATCATACATTCTACAACGATCAATTTTATCATTTAATATCCAATTTTTAAAAATATACCTGGATCTATCAGAAAAAAGCATCATTCTCTACACAATGAAATTTTATGTATTTTTGCAGACAAATATACTCACAACAACATAATTAACATAATTAAGGCCTTGGAAAAAGTTCAACCCGCACCCTTTTCTCCAATTTGCCTCCCATTTATTGGTTGAGTACTTCCCGGTAGAACGGAAGCAAAAAAATTTAAGCAGTAAATTCATATAATTAAATATTCGCAACAAAAAAATAGATAAAATACATCTGACAATGGCAGTGCCGAACCCATATCCCATGAAATTAGTTTTTGCTATGCATGTTGACTTAAATAAAGAAAATTAAAAATAAAAAAGATGTGTAAGAGTGAACAGGGATTAAACCTGCAAAAGCTAATACACAGATAGTGTGACGTGGGAGAAGAAAGATGTCCCAAGCCAGAAACTGTGGCGGATAAAAAAAAATTAGATAGCAAGACAATACTTATATACAAATTTATAACATTAAAAATATAATATAATATTTTTAAAGTATAAATATACATCACAATTATCCTCTATAAATTTTCGTATTCTGAAAAAATTGAATAATTTTCTCATTTTTAACATTATAAAAAATTTCCCTCGATATAACTAACTTAGGAAAGCAGAAACTCTAAAGCCTACCCAAGTTAATTAATCAAAATTTTTATTTTTACTAATATTTTACTTTAAAAAATTATAAGAACCGGATCATATGTACTGGGTTTAGTATGGTATATATATAACATTAAAAACTATAAAGGTTACTAATTATTGACTTGAGTTAGAAAATATAATAAAGGCATATTTTAATATGTTCACGTAATATACATTTAGTTGCCTTTCGTTTGAAATCAATATTGCAGGGGCATCTTAATACATTAAATATATACTTATATATAATTGAGGGGCAAACATGCCTACAAAAGTGTGGGCAAACATGCATTAAATGTTGTATCTCTTTTATATCATGGTATAGATAAATTGTAAGTCCCAAATTACCCTTCTTTATTCCCGTGTTCTCACACCCATCACACTCTTCTGAAACCCTAAGTCCATAATGCTTCCAAACCATCGTGCATCGCCTGATTCATGAATGTAGTTATGGTAAGAAATTGAAACTTTCCTAAATAACTGTATCTTGAGTTCACTTTTAATTAGACGATTAAAGCAAATTAGTACAGAGAAAACTTGGCTTTTGTCTTCTCAAATACATGTTATGCAATAGCAACACATCGCTACCATCACAATGTCCTAGGTTCTAGCTTGATGTAGTGCTTTGTCATAATTTCTGGATCAATATCTGTAAAATTATGAACTAGTAGTGTTGTATCACAATTGCTTTTCTGGAACTCATTCCATTTCTGGATTTTTTTTCTGGAACAATCCAATATTAAGAAAGTGTTTTACATTCAATTTTCGACTACTTTTCCAGGACAATCATTTTGGAAATAATTAAAATCAATTCCATAATTAATTAGTATTGTGGAATATAATACACACTCCAGAATAATTAATCAGGAATGTATAAAAAATTTGGAAATTTATTGTTTAATCTGGAAAAAAATTCATTATTCTAAATTATTTGATCTATAACTATTAACAAGACAATTATTTTTTTATGTACACAATTCTTATTTCTAAATTATTCTTCAATATAAATTATATTTTTCATGCATCTTACGAAATGCAGAAAATCTTTTACCCTTCAATATATAATTGTCTTTTTTATGCTCTTTTTGAATATTTTTTTAAATTGTCACTCACACATATATAAAAGGTTTTCACAAATATGAGTGACAAAATGGGTTGACCCGTCCCAACCTACCCCACTATCAATTAGTATAAGGTTAACCAAAACAAGGTTAACCTAAACACTATCAATCAATATAAGGTTAACCTGTCTCATCTTACATTTTAGATATGAATTGAAAGTGTTAGTCTGATGTGGGTTTTTAGATATGGATTGAAAGTTGCGGTTTGACATATTGACCATCTAAAATCAAAATATTAAGAAAAAATAAATAATAAATATATTTTAATTATTTTTAATTAATTTATATTTTACAAATATTAAATAGTAAATACTTACTAAAAAATTGAATGTATTATCTTAAATAGTGAATAATAATTTATTTAATAAAAATAAAGTAATTAAAAATTAATAATATGTATAAAATATTAAAATAAATATTAAAATTATTTTTTTAATAAAAAAATGGATTGGTGGGTTGGTCCATTTTGCTTTTCTCTCAATCCATTTTCTAGCGGACCAAAATAGGATAGGTTGAAAACCCCAACCTGGTCCACCAAAAAAATGGCAAAAGTCTTACAATCAACGCATGCAAGATTTGCGCAATACAATTTCAAGGATCTGAATATGTAGTAGACCTTTTAAGGATTGGAATATGTAGTAACAAAATGTATTAGACCTTTCTTTAAATATGTGGTATTTTATTTATGGAAAACGTTGAATGTGTATTCCATTATTTTTATCGATGTAAACCTCAATATGTAATTGACATTTCTATGAAATTGTATATAATACATGTAATTTTCGTAGACTTTTTAAAATTCTAGAAAAAATACTAAATGTAAGTGTGATTCCTTTGTAAACAATGTACAATAGAATCAAACTCCGGTTGTACATGTTTTTTCTCCAAAAAAAATACTAAACGGAAGTGGGATGTCATTGTATATTTCTTTTTTCGAGAACAAAATCTAAATGAAATTGTGATTCTGTTATACACATTGTATAATAAAATCACACTTTCATAGTACTATCATGTTTTAACCCCATCGCACAATAAAATTATGATTCTTTTGTGTATTTTTTCCCTCCTTGAAAAACATTATGACATTGTGTTACCGCTATACAAAAGGGGTGTGATTTTTTGCACAACATAATCACGATTCTCTTACGCATGTTTGAGAGGGATAATTTTGAAATTTTGAGAGATTATAAGGGTCAATAGAAAAACTATTGGGGCCAATAGCAACTCCCCAATTTAAATCACCTTGATGAACATAGGTCATAGAAATATGTGGATTGTTGAAAAAAAAAAAAAGAACAATATAGACAATAAAAAAATAGAAAAAAGAGAGAGAATCTATTACGTTAAGCTTTAGAATATGCTAAACAGAGCAATGGGTCTAAAAGTAAAATATCCTAATTCCTAAAGCCTATGTGGGATGTCCATCTTCGTCTTTATTGAATTCATTTCCACTTTGTTCCCGAAAGCAAAGTTTGTTGTTTCGGATCAACATGCACCACGCATGGCTTTAATAAAAATCAATAAAAAATAAGTCTTGGGAGCCAAGTTCCCAACAAGTAGTCTATGAGACATGCAGTTTATTTTTCATATCCAACAAAATAGATAAGTTCCTCTCTCTCTCTCTCATTTGCAGCAAAGCAAACAGCAAGCCTGATGTTTATGGCATAAATATTTTATCATATTATGCGTATATGTATTTTTCAATGATTGTTTTTTATTATAAGAAGTTCCATTCATCCTTCATCTTCTATTTTTCTTTAATGTTAAATTAAGAAGATCCTAGAGATATCAAAGAGAAATTTAAAAGAATATATATAAATATCAGAAAAAAATGTTCTTTTACTAAAAACAATCAAGTAATAAGTTGATTGAGATATATTCAAATTATTGTTTAAGTGAGTAATGGATGGTTGGTTTGTATGACGACATATACTTGGTTTTTCTTATAAGATTTTGATTCGAGTTTTGTATATGAAAGAAAATTATAGGTTAAAAGAACTATTTTACCAAACTGCATGTTACTATTCTTGACTTGAATAGCTCTTAAAAAAAATCTTTAACTTGAATAGAATTACATTTAAAGAATACTCGTGGTCTAAAATTATAAATATTCAAGTGATAAACTGATTTTAGATTGAAATTTTGTTTTCAAGTGACCAAATGACCCTCTTTTTGGGTTCTAAGGCAATCAGAATATGAAAATACTAATTTGACTAAATGAAGAAATACATTAAAAACTTCATCGTATTTGCCTTTATTTTATTGTTTCTAATCTTAAACTCTTTTTTAAGATAGATTTGCTGGTTGGTGCCTGCTTTCTCCTTTTGATCTATTTCAGTCACTAATCACTCCGAACACTAGTGTATTAATTAATTGGAAAAATCGGAATTTTCTCCAAACCACTCATCTTATATATTCACCACGAATGGGAAAGGCTAAGCACACGAGATATATATATATATATATATATATATATAGACGAGTACAGGTTGAAAATCATGACCTTGGGTACAAATAATAGAAAATAAGCACAATGATTCTTTATAAATCCAGTATCATGAAAAGATTACAAGGAAACAGTTAAATCTAAATGTTGAAAATAAACATTTAGTGAAGTGATTGGTGCCATAAATTTTTTATTATACTCATTATTAGTTTAACTTTTGCTAAAAAAGAAAAGAAAAAGAAAAAAGGATGATTCAATTGCCCCCATTAGAAAAGGTGGGCACCATTCTCTCTCTTACTCTCTAATCTATCCCCTCAAGCCTATTGCAATGCATCAGGGCCTGAGGATACATAGTAAACTTTACAATTGCATTTCAACTTGAATTATAACAAAGTTTGGCCCCTCCACCCCACATTGATAGTTACACTGACCCCTTTGGTTCCCCATGCATAATTTGTTTGCATGATTCTTTCGTAAGGCTATCCAATTAGTCCATCATTTAAATCCTTGATAGCCTCCACCTGTAAACCATATTAAAGAGAATTCTAGATCATACCCCCACCCAACCCGGCCACAAATTGTATCATTTCCCCACATTCTCAGTTTGCAAGCAAGCAACTCAGATACTTATTTATCCAAATCTATTTGTTTGTTAATGTTGAAAAATAAAATAAAATCCAAATTCATATGGCATTGCTGTTTTTGTTTTTGTTTTTTTAAGAGATGTTGTTTTTTTTTATATATTTAAAAAGTAAGTTGATATAGGTGGCACTTGGAAGAGTTTATTTAAGTTTATGAAAATAGTTTTTTTTTATTTGGAGAACTTGATTGGTCATTTAAAACTGTATGGGATTTTCATGTTGTGTGGCTCCAAAGTGATAAAGAAAGAGAATAGGTTCTTCTTTTTAATTTTTATTACTTTCCTTAGGTACGTATAAAATTGAATCCTTTATATTTTGAATTTTCAAAATTTATTTATTTATTAATTCTTAACTTTTTGAGGAATATCCTTAACTGATTATGAATGATCATTTTTTAATTGTTATAACTTATTCGATCGAAAACATTAAATATAAGAAATTGTCACCAGATGATCATCTTAAGATGATCTTTTGTGATAAATGCTCTATTTATAATAGTAATTTCCAAAGGATAAAAATCAATTATTTAGTATCTTTAGGAGAATTCAAGTATTGTATGCATCATGATTCGTCATAGGAACTACTTATAATAAGGATATATTTTTTTCATCCATAAAATTTAAATGTGAGACATTTTTTAAGAGATTTGAGTCTCATTTCATTCGAATTAAACTCACAAGTTTTATTTAGTTTGTTTCAATAAGTTTCTCGGTATCACTTATCAAACTAAACTCTGTTTAAAATACTTAAATAAGATTTTTTTATCAAATTTATAGAATAAATTCTTGTATAATAAAAGTTTATTAATTAATTACATAAATAAATTATTTATTTAAACGGACTCATAATAATAAGGAACTATATAGCTGAGGTATAAATAGCCCAGTCTGCTCCGGATGAAGTGAAAACCCAGTAATTGGTCAACATGAGCAAATTGGTAAGGAAATTGAGCAAGTGTGAACTTACTTTTGTTTCTCGTTTCAAAAGATTTCTCTCTCTTACATTTTATTTTAGTTTAGCTTTAAAAGATGTGCGTGATAAATATTTTGCATGGTAATTTTTGATGTTTGTCTTGATTCTTTCACCAACACCATGAAAATGTATTAGATTAATATGATTTCCATGACTTTCCATGTTTGATCATTTGATTTGATTGAACACATTTTTCGTTACGCATATCAAGATCCTAATTATTGAATTAGCAAGCAAAGATTGATGGAAAATGTAAAAACCAAGGGTTGTACGGAACAATTACTAGTTCTTGTGTTTCTCTTTTCTCCGGGGCTCTCAATTGATCCGCCAATATTAGTGGAACACATCTTAACATGTAATACTAATATGTCAAATCATCCATATTTTAGATTAGAGAAATAAGAGATTACTATAGATCACCAATTGCTTACTTTTCAAGTTCCCCATCCCCTAATCAACCACCTTCCATTGCATGAACACCTCAATCAATGTGACAAAGGAATAATTAAACATAGATATTGTCTTTGCCTAAGATACTCAGAACCCCTCGTGCAACTTTTAAATTAAAAAATCAAACCCCCTCGATCTCCTCTAAAAAAACAATCTCATAAAATAAACAATAATTCAAAATCTTCTTTCGACATTTTTCTAATAATCTCCTTACTTATTAAATGGAAAAAAAGATTTAAAACATTTTATATTTCTCAGATATTAAATATACTTTCTCATTCTTTTTTTTCTATAAAATATTAAGAGAATTAGTGAGAAAATATTATAAAAAAGATATAGAATTACTGTAAAATGAAAACAGACTATAAAGCACACACAAACAAAAAGAAGAAGAAAAATAATCCTTTAACAAATGACCACCATGGATCATGTATACACATAAATGAGATATAAATGAATCATGCGGGACTTGACAGAGATATATTATACCCATTTATTTGTGTTTTACTCCCATTCCCAATAAAAAAAAATGAACGCTTGAACCGCATCAAATGAAGGAATGCAGGTAAAAAGGTTCCTTTGAAGGTTAATTTTTCAGGATGATTGCAGTCAATACAAAACTCTTGGTCATAGTTACCGTGAACGCGGTACATGTACAAGTACACGGTTCATATAGTTCTAGTTATTAGTTATCACTCTTCAAATTATTATTACAAAACTTTCTATAAAATAAATTAAGGAATTTGACTACTTTAAAATGAACAATCATAAAAGTATGAAATTTCAGTCTCAAATGAGAAAACTATTAGATGATATATATTCAAATAAATTTGTTATGCAGGTGCACTTAATATCAATCATTAAGTTACTTTATTCTCTAAAAATCAGTTCCTAAATTTAGTATGCACAAGAACGTCCCAATATGATGAATTTGGTACAGGGGGGCACATGACATGATTGTTTAGAGAATTTGATAATTATGCTCTTGATTACATGTTAACGTTAAACCAAAAATCACGGCAAAAAAAACTTGAAGCCACTAATGGAGGACATTAACTTTTGTTTTGTTTTGTTTTTGCACTCTAAAACAAAGATCCAAAAGCAAAGGACATTAGATCATGAAATTAGATAAGACAAGCCAACATTCCAATCTGTACACACAGAAAAAAAAAGTATTGAAAGGAGTTGAAATGAAACCCTGCGGGAAGCAAGCAAAATCTAATAGATTTTCCTTTTTCATAGCTTCTAACATGCTAATTCAACCTTAACCAATTAAGAAGGAAGAAATATATTGTACACCAAAATCACAGAAGGCCATTGGAAATTGGTGCTCCTCTCTTGATGCTATCCATGTTGGTAGTTTCATAGACAGGTAGACCACTTGAATAGTATCCCAAGTCATAGTTTTGCAATTCAAACAGATCAGAACTTGAATCACTTTCTGCACCATCATCAACCTCATTTAAGTTCTTGAATTGAGTGGTGGTTTCCTTCTCTTCTGATGAGTACTTGTTCTCCACTAACATTCTATCTTTCTCAAGTAATAACTCATGACTTCCCTTGTTGTTGTTGTTCCTTTGTTTCTCTGATAAGTGTTTGTGGTTGCTATTATCATCCAACAAGGTTGTTGTTGTTGTTGTTGTTGGTTCCCTCTTTTTCTTCTCGTCCCACAACAACTCATTCTGCAAAGTGGTTGTTGTTGATGATCTTACATGTTGTCCATTGTTTTTGTTGTTGCACTTTGCTGAAAAGGACAGTGCATGCTTGTTTTCTGATGAGAAGGTTCTGAATTCCTTGCAGCTCTTTGTTGGTGTTTGTACATAAGGAGGAGTTCGAAACCCTGAACTCAAGGAGGAGTACAAGGACTTTGAATCTGCAGTGCTTGAGCTTCTGAAATGGCTAATGCTGCTTCTTCTCCTTCTCCTTCCACCGGGGCTCTCATCTTCATCTTTCATGGATTGTGAGCTTGACTTTGACTTCTTCTTCTTTGATGTTGATTGGCTGAAGAGAGAGTTCAAGAAGCTTGCAAGCCTTCCACCTGGAGAGCTAGGCTGCTTGTTCTTCTTCTCCTTCATGATGATTTGCTTCTCCATGCCATGGAATTGCTGGGGGAGCAAGCTTCTCATTGGCATGTCTAAGCTGATTCTAGCAGCTCTTTGTCCATGATGGTGCCTTTCTTCTCTCATGATCTTCTGAGTGTAGGTGGTGGAGCCACTAGTGTAGCCAACAACTTCACTGTATCCTGAGAAGTACCTTGCTGCCTCAAACACATCGAGCTCGCCAGAGTCGTTTCGCCGGTGGAAGGACTTGTTGTGATTCATTTCTGGGTCTATAAGGCCTGCTATGGACATGGTGGTGCAAGTTTGAGGACTTGTATTATGAAGTTATGTAACGAGTTGAATCAATGGTGTGTATGGAATATGGATATAGCAATATGTAACAAGAAAGGGGGGATATTATTAAGGATGCAAAGAGATGAAAGGGGGGGTTTGGAATGATTGAGAGTAGTGGGGAGGGTCAGTTTAGGATAATCAACAACTCTAGGCATAATTTTATATGATGAGGCAGTTTTGGAAGTTTTTGTGTGAGGTCCACATGATGTGAATATGTGCATTAGCAATAAAGATATAATTGGGGAACAGTGCTTTTTATCCTCCTCATGCTGTTAAAACCAGATGTTTTTGTTAGGGATTGTGGGGAGCAAAGAGCTGTGTTTCCTTGGATTCTATATGCTTCTATGGGTTTGAGTGGGAGTTTGGTGTTAAGTGGTTGTTGGCTATGGATATATATCCAATCCAATGGCCATGGGCATGTGCATAACACACAATCTAACCTTCTTTGCTCATATATATCATCATTATATATACAGATGGGCAATAATTATTGTAGAGATCCCACCATCATTTTGAGGGCTTCAAAGTCACTCCATATTCTATAGCAAAACTAAAAAAGTAATTGCTTGGCAAGTAATTTCTTTTGACTATGATAGATTTACTATGGCCCAGTAATATCACACTGCCTCCTCTTTAGGCTGTTTTCATAACAATGACTTTTTCCATCAGGATAATTAAAAGTCTATAGTCCATTAGGTGGGTAATATTTCAATTTCCAACCACTGGTAGGTTCAAATAGAGAATCTATGGTAGCAGCACTAGGTAAAATACTATTCAAATTAGGACATAAAAACTGTCTTGTCATGTAAATGTAAATAAAACTAAAAATTTCAACAAATTTTTCATAATATCACACCATATCATATATGGAAGGTGATATATCAAGAAGTCCCACCAAAGGAGCAAAGAATAATACATAGTGGAGAGGTCTTTTCCATTGCAAAGAAAGAACTTTAGGAACAACACAGACACAAGACATGCATACTTAGTATAATCAACTTTAGTTTGATCCTTTTTAGATGCTGATGTTAGTCAATAGAGATGATTTTTGCCCATCAAAGCCAATGCCCATTTCTTAGTGTCGGAGCATATAGTGGTCACAACAGTGGCTTGTGTATGGGCACAATCACATGAGTACGTGTAACATATGAACCAAAAGAGACACACCAATGGATATGCATCTAAGCCATATATTATATGGACTACCAAATATTGTTGTTGTACATATAAACGTTCACTTAGTCAAGGCCACTCGAGGGAGATGAAGGTGACAGTTCCATTAAGATCGTTTGGTCTAGTCAATTTTATTTTCTACTTAATTATCAATGTGGCAAGTTAAGGGGGCCCCCTTTTATTGTGTAGCCACCACAATTGTGGAGGTGCCTACAAAAGTAATTTTATTTTTTTTCATCATCAAGATATGGAAAACTGATATGTCACTTGTGTTATGACAGAGAGTCCTTGCTGACCACTAGTTTTGAAGTAGAAGAAAAAAACACACTTTTGTTACATACATACACTTTCTGTTAAATGATATGCTAAGGGTTATTAGAAACCAGTGGTTCTGATTCTTGCAAGCACTATATTTTGATAGATCAAGTCAAGATAAGTAACTATCACCGTCCTTGGCTGGTTTGCATGAGATTTGATCATTATGGCCACCCACGAGAACAAGACTCGTAGAAAGGACATCGAGTTAAAGCATGGAAACCTATGAAATTTAATATGTACCCAAAATTGTGTGTGCTTTGGATGCCCCTTGTAGCGGGCATTTTGGAATGTGTTGGGTTATTTTCTTTGCTTTAAGCATAAAAAACATATGAGGCCAAGGTTATTATAGTACGCAGATTTTGTTACTCTATTATTGGAGAAGCTCAATGCAAGGCCACAAAACACATAAGGAGTAAATCATACATGATACATGTTCAATTAGCTAACTTGAATTTGATTTATATTCTGTGCCTCATATCTGAGTTTTATGAGTGAGTGGCCTACATCAAATAAAAAACGTGAACCTAATTGGACAATGACCACATATGTGGTCTAATCAGAGCAAATGGATCAAATCCAACGCTAGTAGCAATAGTAAGAGGCGTGTGTGGTGATGTTGCCACACTCTAATTAGTATCATCTTCATCCTCATCTTGAACAGAAAAATATTTCTACAATCTTGGAAGATACTCATGTTTGGTTGCTTTCTTTTAATGTGCACCATGCATTCCTAAAGTGATATTTAATGGACATGGTTGCCCCATCTTTTAATGCTATTGCTATGTGCTATGTTTGATTTCTAGTGAGTGACCTTTTCACCAAAACGGCATTGGATCATAAATCATCATTGAAGAGGGGAGTTCTTGATGGGTTTGAGATTTATTGTAGACCCAGTGGAAGTCCCGGTTCAGATGTTATCAAGGCTTTTTTAAGACTTATAACAGTGATCCAACAGCACATTATATGAACTCTACTAGTTTTAGGCCCATCAAGGGCTCCAAGTGCTACACAATGGTCCATTTCATGACCCTACAAATAAAAAACTTGCTATTGAATTTAGGGACATGGTGGGGCTAGAAAAACTTGAATTTGCCCTTAAACCTTAGCCCAAAGTGTAATTCCATCCTGCATGTACTCTCCAATGGGATGCCACCAATATGAACACCCCTTCAATAATAAGGGAATAAAGAGATAAGATAAGGAAGGAAGTGAAAGAGGTTTGCCTATTGGGTACAAGAGAATGTGCAAGGAACTTGAAACATAACAATCTTCAATAAATCTAAACCATAGAGCATTGTATAAATGAGTGTCACGTAGTTGGATTTTATGTGAATAATAATGTTCTAAGTTAGGACATTGTTTTTCTTTTCCAACTTGATGTGCAATATACGTGGCCACACTAAGCTTCATACATAGTGCCTTTTCACACTTGGTCCATGACGCTTTAGCTTTAGAGTCATTGCTATTAAAATATCTATTTTCTTTCTATCTCCAAAAAGTTATGCAAAAATATTTACAAGCCTGGCTTGCCCCAATCAGCATGTATACACTCTTATCAACTATAGGACACATGCCTTATGTTTCCCTTAACTTCTTTTGCAGGAAAATTTCAATTATGAGCACCTCATTCCTTGAGAAATGCCATTTTTGGGTTTCCAAAACGGAATGAGCATAAAGCAGTTGTTTTTTGTTTCGTGGAATAAGTAAAAAAATATCTCACAAAAGCATAAATAATAATAGCTTAATTTTGATTGATATAAAATTATTCCTGAACCTCAACCAAACAAGTAAAATTTTTATGGGATTTAATTTAGACCAGATATAAAGCCTGGGTGATCGATGATTCAGTGGTAAGTTAATGTAACTTAATAATATATTTTAAGATATAACTTTTAAATTAATTATTATAAAAATTAACAAATTTAGCAACAACTATTGTTAACTTTTGTAATAATTTTCTATATCTGTAAATTAGAATAACAATCTAGATTTTAAAAAAATTAGGATTTTTTTTTCGAATGAAGAATATTTACATAGGCTAGGGGATAGTCTAGTTCACATTTGTTTGAGAGAAGAGAATTTAAACGAAATTGCATGTGATAGAAAGTGAAGAAGGTAGAACTCACGAGTTCGATGACTATTCTAATTTATAGATATAGAAGATAATTTCAAAAGTTAATAATTTTGCTATGCATGACAATGTATGATAAGATGAAAATATAAGAAGAGATATTTACATATTTAGTGTAGCCTTTATCCTCTCTATACAAAAAATTATAATAGCTATCTTGAATGAGAGTGCTTTTATAATTTATTATTCAACAAGAATGTTTTTATAGATTTTTCTTATCCTCTTATTTCTTTTAATCTTTAAGTTGAATTTCACTACTTTTTTAAGAGAAAATATCAAATAGTTAATTAAAATAACCTTGTATCATAATAAAAAATTATTATAAATCTAAAATATAATTTATATGTTTAAAAATATTTATTTATTATAAATTTTGGCTATATAAAATAAACAAGGATAAAATACAAGTTATAATTAAATTCTTTTCTTTGGAGTAAATTATCCTAACATTCTGTAGATGCCCAATTTTGTTTGGGCAAACATGTGTGAAAAAAATTGAATAAAGTCTAAACAAATGATGAAAATGCATAAATATTAAAAAATGAAAATGAAAACAACAACAATAATAATAATAATAAAATTTGCCATTACAATCAGAAAAATAAAAAAAAAACATATAAATAAAAAATGGAAAAGGAAAACAAAATAAAAATTAGAAGGACAAGCTAAAAGCGTTGAGACAAAAGCAAGTTTCGGGGTGTGTTGTGTTGTTCCTCGAGCTTTGGGTGCACTAGAAAACGAAAGCCCAATTTGCACACTTTGACTTTTGTCGCACTTGTATGTGCACTGCCTCAACACGAAAAAATGAGACAAAACAAACCAAGGAAAGGAAACGTGGTTTATGAGTACTAGGAAATTTTGAATTTCATTAACTTTAGAGAAGCTTCACGGGAGTTTTGTTTGAGTCTTTGAGGTCTTTTGTGCCTATAAATTTGGAGGTTACATGCTAGAAAAGAGGTTACATAGATACTGGAGAAAATCACTTTCGTAACACACTGTGAGTAGTAAAGAGTTAAGAGAAGAAGTGAAGAAGGTCTCTCTTTCATTACTTCAGATCAACATCGTTGGGCTCTGTCTCTGTGTTTTGTTAGTCAAGTCAGGTATACCTTACTGTCTTATTTGCTTAAGGTTCCTAGAGTTTGTTGAGTGTGGTCATTTATTGTAGGTGTTTCAGACACACACACTCTCTTTTCCCTATTTTTATTCATTTTGAAAGCATTTGTCCTGTTTTTTTTTCAAATAGCAAAACACTAGTTAGGATGTTTAGTTGAGCAATATGAAAAAAAAGAAGAAAAAAAAAAAAATAAACACACACAAACTCACCATATCCCAAATAAGACACCATGACCATCCTGAAACCTCAAAAGCCAGAAATAGGAACATCCCTGAAATAATGGGTTAACTTACATTTTAAATTTATTGGAACATGTTATTTACAACAATAAATAGAGGTTTATAGAACATATTTGCAATTGTATATTGTACTGAACAACATCTCCCAAAAATCTCCGTAGGGCTTTGTATAGCTCATGTAACATACAAGCTTAATTGGGTCAAATAGCTTAAAAGCTAGTCAAAGTGCCTTACCAAACACATTACTTGATAATGAATTCAAGCTTGACTATGCTCACGGAAGATTATATAAGTATGAGAGTCATTTTCGTCGAGAGATTTCAATTAATGGGGCCTTCCTACGTTTGGTCGCACACAAAAATGAATTACAGAAGCACTAAGATGCATTGTTATGAAAACAATATATGTATATTGTTTCGTTGGTGGCATTGCTTAGCATTATATTCATTCCAACCAACAATACATTAATAGGTAAGAAATTTACAATAACTTTTATAATTGAAAATAATTATTTTATCGTCAATCTCATTAACTCCAGTTAATATTATACGCAGGGACAAGACGAGTCACCTAATTTAAATGATAGAGAATTTCAAGAAAATCCTAAATTTGTTAATGTCCACGCTAGGGAAGTACGGAGTCTATGATAATTGCCAAATATGCTTTAATTTTACATATGATTTGAGGTGATTATTGAGCATTTTGATACATTGAACGTTGTTTTAACTCAAAATTAAGATAAATTAGGAATTAACACTTAGGATAATTAGATTGCTAGTTTTTAAGACTTTTCGATGTTTTTGTTGAGTTGTACAAGCAATTAAATCAGGAAATGAAGTTGGTGATCCCTCGCTTAATCGTGGCTTGCTGTGCACTTAAGTGAGGAGAGGCAAGTTGAAACTTTTGAAGATCGGAAGGTCTCGCTTAAGCGAGTTGTTACTCATGCTTAATTAAGGAGAGTTAGAAGATACCTTGAAAGAAATTAGAAGGCCTTGCTTACGTGAGATGTTACTCACGCTTAAGTGAGGTAGTCACAACAAGCCCAAACTGATATCAGAATATTAAAAACCCAGGGTCTAATTGAGGGGACATTCGGGTGCATTTTGAGAGCAGCTTTTTGTCAGAAAATAAAACATTTCTTACAGCTCTTGGCTTAGTTTGATTAGGAATTTTTAGGATTGCTTTTGGCCATTGTAATCAAGTTATGAGAAGCTAATCTCCTCATTTGTTGAGTTTGGAAAGTAAGAACCTAATTTCATGTAATACTTTTTCTTAATACAATTATTCGTATTTATCATTCTTCTTCTTCTCATAATGCTTGTTTTAGATTGATCACCTATTATTTGATCTTGGGTATCGATAGTTTAGTTGATAGACATTGGTTTGATTCCTGAACTGAGAAGAGTAACTAACCGGGATTGATTCTAGACATAGCTCAAGACCAATTAGGCTCCTTTAATTCTTAAATTAACGTTAATTTTGGTTGCTTAGGTTGATTTGCCGAGACATTAGGAATTAATTTATATAACTTAGACTCTTTTGCCTAAGACATTAGGGTTAAAATATAAATGTGAATTGGGGATATATTGCATGAATAACCGAATTAATTAAGATTATCACATTGAAAAATGGGGAAACCAAATCCAACCCTGGCTGTTCAAACCATAAATTGTCACAACAATATTGTGATTTTTCTTTAACTATTCTCTTTTATTTGCTTTTACTCTTACATTTATTCTTTTATGCATTCCAATACAATTAATTGATAAATGCTTTTACCAAACCTTAGTTTCTAAGTCCTAATTGCCCGAATATAAACTAGTCCTTTGGGAGATGACTTGGACACAAGTTCTATTACAATTTTGAAACTTGGTTTCACTTGACCACACAAAAAATGGCTAACAAGTTTATGCAGCCATTGCTGGGGACAAGTGTCTTATATTTAGGCAAATTTGAATTATATTATAGGGTTTTTACTTGTTTCATTTTATTTTATTTTTCCCCTTCTAACCTATTTCGCATGTCAAGCTAGTGATGTTAAAGTAGCGCTTATTGGGTGGAAATCTAGGATTCTAACATTTTTCTTACATTTGCATTTCAATTTTAGGATGGTTCCATTCACAACTTTTGCATTTTTTTTGCATAATAAGGGACATGTTAGTCCCCCTCGCTTAAGCGTGGCAAAGCGCCCGCTTGAGTGAGGCAAGTCAAGTGCTTAAACAAGCCCATACAATAAAAAAAAATTGAACGTGGATAGTAGCTAAACCATACCAACAACACAGTCATGGATTCTTTGTGAGGTTGCAGCCTCCACACCACTACCAGAGCTACCAAACCTTATCATTGCCCTAGCCAAGTGGAGTATGCAACCTATGTTGCATTGCCAATCGACTTTGGGGACCAACTAGCTGATGCCCAAAGATGTGGGCATAAGGCTGCATAGGAGAGCAACGAGGATAGTAATAGTGAAGACCAGATGGATGTAGACTCTTCCTCAGATGAGGCCAAGTCCTACGGGAGTAGTTTTGTTCCTTTTTATTTTTAATTTTTATTGCTTTTAGTTCTTTTGATTTTTGGGATTAAGTTTTTGTTTATTTAATAAAAGTAAGGAGTGCTGAACATGTAATTGCAAAGTAACACCTCTTACATTGTATGACAAAATTGTTTGTGATTGTTTTCAAAAAGCATGGTTGCATTCTAATAGAAAAATAGAGAAATTGTGTGCCATTGCATGTTCTGAAAAGATTAATGAGTTTGGCGTGATGAATGAAAGCAACTCGAGTAACTTGTAGCCTAGCTGATAAGTTGAGTGAACCACATTGTGTTGTAATTGAGTGTCACACCTAATTCACACACAGTTGATTTTGATCCAATCTCATGTATGATATACTTGTAATTTTGTGCAAAGAAATGATCAAGGCTAATTTGTTTACTAGCCACTAAGCCAAATAGCCAACTTGATACCTATTTGACCCTTGCCACCCATGTTGAGCCTAAACAATTTTTTTATGTTGCTCATACTGAAATCCCGAGCCTAAAAGAAAAAGCATTGTTGCCCTTGAATTTAGGGAAGAGGAGAGCAAATGTCTTAGAATACCGTAGATTCTAAGTTTGGGGTAGGAAATCTATGCCACCAAGGGAAAACTAAGTCAGGTATCTCAAATGGTTAAGAAAAGCAAAAAGTGGTTGCCCTTTTAAAAAACAAAAAAGAGAGAAAAAAAACATATACATAAAAGCATCAAGGGCAACCAAGTGGTTTTAAATGATTAAAGTTGGGATACCTAGGACTAGTGAGTGAGAAGTAAAAGTGATAACCAAATGCTTTCTATTCTTTGAGTCATATTGAATATCTAGAAAACCAAGTTAAGTTTCTTGTAGCCTAACCACGATATAAGACAAGAAAGTCCTTAGTGATCTTCGCATATTTTTATGAGAATTTAATGTTGAGATGAAAATCAAAAGTAAAATGTATTGTTGTTTTAGGTTGTGAATTGGGCTATACAATTACCTAAGCTAAATTTGAGCTTGTGAGAGAAACACTTTGGTAATGACAAGTTATGGATGAATTCTGAATTGCCATTCTTGTTAGTCTCTTGTAAGTCTTGCATGATATACAATGGTTTTTGAACTTAGGAAGTGAGCACCGTACTAGTTGAGTCATTACATGAGAAAATTGGATTTGATTGAAAAATGAATGAGTAAAGGGTGTTGTACAACCAAAAATGTCTTCAGTACTAACTCTTTGTAGGAAGTAGTTGTTGCTTAAGGACAAACAACATTCTAAGTTTGGAGTATTTTGATAATTGCCAAACATGCTTTAACTTTACACATGATTTGAGTTGATTATCGAGCATTTTTGATATATTGAGCCTTGTTTTATCCCAAAATAAAGATATATTAGGAATTAGCACTTAGGATAATTGGATTGCTAGTTTTTAGGACTTTCTGATGTTTTTATGGAGTTTTACAGGAAATTAAGTCAGGAAATGAAGTTGGGATCCCTCGCTTAAGCTTGGCTTGTTGTGTGCTTAAGCGAGTAGAGACGAAAGTTGAAAATTTTGAAGATCAAAAGCCTCGTTTAAGCAAACTATTACTCACACTCAAGCAATGAGAGTTAGAAGATGCCTTGAAAGGAATTAGAAGACCTCACTTAAACGAGATGTTACTCATGTTTAAATGATGTAGTTGCAACAGGCCTAAGCCTATATCAGAATATAAAAGATCGTAGGTATAATTGAGGGGGCATTTTGGTGCATTTGGATTAAAGCTTTCTAGTAGAGAATAAAACCATGCTTAGGGCTTTTTGCTTACTTTGATTAGACATTTATAGGATTGCTTTTCGCCATTGTAATTAAGATATGAGTAGCTAATCTCCTCATCTATCAGGGTAGGAAAGGTTGGACCCAATTTCATGTAATACTCTTCCTTAATACAATTATTTAGATTTATTATTATTATTATTTTTCTCTTAATACTTGTTTTAGATTGATCACCTATTTTTTTTATCTTAGGAACTGATAGTTTAGTCGACAGACATTCGTTTGATTCCCCAACTGATAAGAGTACCTAATTTGGATTGATTCTAGACATAGGTCAATACCAATTAGGCTCCATTAATTCTTAAATGTTAATGTTGGTTATTTAGGTTGATTTGCTAAGACATTGAGAATTAACTTAAATAACTTAGACTCTTTTGCCTAAGACATTAGGGTAGAATATAACTATGAATTGGATATAAATTGCATGAATAACTAGATTGATTAAGATTATTGCAGTGAAAAAGTTAGCTAGGGAGAAACCAAGTCCAACCCTGGCTGTTCAAACCATAAATTGTCACAACAATATTGAGATTTTTCTTTAACTATTCTCTTTTATTTGTTTTTTCTCTTACATTTATTCTTTTATGTATTCCAATACAATCAATTAATAAATACTTTTACCAAACTTTAGTTTGTAAGTCCTAATTGTCCGAATACACATTAATCCTTTGGGAGACAACTTGGACACAAGTCTTATTACTATTTCAAAATTTGGTTTTACTTGACTACACGAAAAATTTCTAACAGTCTAAACTATGGACAACGAGACAACTTATAGATATATGGAAGTTATGTTTACAATGTTACTCTTGGTTTCATATGCATGTTCCCTGTCTAAGTTTGCGACCTTTAAGTTCTAAAAACTGTTTATATAAGTAGTTTGTTCAGTTTGTTATGTGTAGAGATTTACTCTAAACATATAGTGCAAATGTATTATAAATAAGTTCATTAGTTATGTTCAGTATCTTGTTTAGTTATTTATTTCATCTTACATTTTTAACTTACTCTGCAAGACGGTGTTCACAACAATAAATGGACTTTATAGGAATATATTTGAAGTTCGATTTTATACGGGGCAATGTCTCTCAAAGATCTCCAGAAGACTTTGTATCGCACTTGTTACAAACAAACGTAATTCGGTTGAACTATCTTAAAACCTAATTAAAGTAGTTTATAAACGTCTAAAATGACTTACAAAACACACTTCGCTTGATAATGAATTCAGGCTTGATTATGATCACGAAAGATTAAATAAGTACGAGATTCTTGTTCCTTGGGGGATTCGAATTAATGGAGCCTTTCTACACTTGAACGCGCAAGAACAGATTCCATAACATTACAAACTTTGCTTCATCGACGAAATAGGAAGGGAATACATCATATCTGCTTAGTTATATTCTGTATTTTGTTCAGTTAGTTATGTTTAGAACTTTACGTCAAGCATATAGTGCAAATGTATTGTACATAAGTTCACTAGTATGTTCAGTATTCTGTTTAGCTATTTATTTGAACTTCCATTTTTAATTTATTTTGCAACAAGGTGTTCACAACGATAAATAAAGATTTACAGAAATATATTTGCAATATGATTTGTCCCTAGATTGTTTGGTATACAAGCTCATTTCAGCTAGCTTAAGATAATATTTGTTCTTCTTAACAATTTTAACGTCACTAATTTATTTGAAATTCATTTTACCCATTTATTCAATTTAAAAATATTTTTACTTATTTTAACAATTTTTATTTTTGTTTTAAAATATTGTTATCAATAAAAGATTCAAATATTAAAAAAATTATTTTAAACAATATAAGTATATTTAATTTTTTTTCAAAAATAGAAAAAAAATGATTTTATACAATATAAATAAAATCCCCAAATTTTTATCATTCTTTTATAATACAAAATTTAAAAATTATTATCTTACTTTTTGAGATGATAAGCTCCTTTGGCTCCTTTGAAAATCTGCCCTTGGTAGATTTCTGTTATTTGGGCCTTCCTGCGCTTAATCCCACACAAGATCAGATTCCAAAAATAACAACAAAAACTTTGCTTCATCGATAGATTAACACGGAAATACATAAAATCTACTCAAGCATAAGGTTCAAATAGATAATAATAAAGTTCATTAGTTATGTTCAGTTATTTAGTTCAACTTACAATTTTTAAGTTGTTATGCAGGAGGGTGTTCCCCGTAGTGAACAGAGGTTTATAGGAAAATATTTACAAGTGAATTTTGTGATATCTCCAAAAGCTTCAAAAGGTTTTGATGGGGTGTTCACGGATCGGTTTGGCCAAATTTAGGACTTAATCCAATCAAATTTGATCGGTTCAGTTTGATTTTCAGGAAATTTTTTTTTTTTGAAACCCAACCCAACCCGTTCACGATCGGTTTGGTTCAACGGGTTATCCATTTAAATTTTTTTTAGAACTACTATTTTATATCATGATTCTTTCAAATATTCAATACAATTAACACAATATTATTGAATGTATGAAAGTAGTAAAATTGATTCATTTAATATCATCAACATAATATTCTAAAATAGGCTTATAATATAAATTAAAACAAAAGATTCTTGAACAAGATTTACTATAATAGTCTGAATTACAACTATTTCTTACAGACTAAACTTTGTTATAATCAAATTTGTTGTAACCAGATTTGCTGAAACAAACAAATGAACAAAATATGATTCATTAATATTATAAACACGGTAAACAAAATATGAAAAAAAAGGTGAAACAAATAATAATAAACCTGAAAGTAACGCATTAAGAAGTTCCAACACTTACAGTTTCAACACTTGGAGACCTAATATTAGCAGTATTTAAAGCCAAATCAAACAACTCAAAATTTAAACACAATCCCGTTAGCACAAAAATTAATTGATATTTTATACAAATATAAAAAATGAAATAAGGGATTACACATCTGATTCAATCTTTTCCGCTTCATTTATTTCAACTTGCAAGTCATTAACATTTTGCTTAGTAGATCTAAGCCAATTTTGGGCACAAATGAGAGCTTCAACAATTGTAGGACTCAAGGAACTACGAAATGAATATAGAATTCTACCACATGTACTAAATGCAGACTCAGATGATACAATAGATACAAGAATAACCAATATATCTCTAGCGATACAGGAAATAATATAATATTTGGATACTTTCAATTTTCATCAATTCAAAATGTAAAACTCAGGGTGGTTATCTTCACCATCATCCTCCAAATACCTATCTAACTCATTTTTTTGCACCTCACCCTATTTTTTCTTGATTTTCATTCTAAATTCATCATCCCAATTATTATCCTTATCACCTTTGTCATCATTATGTTGTGAGATCATGTTTGAAGTCAATGTACTAGAATTAGCTGAATTGCTATTAGAATGAGAAATGAGATGTTCTAGTACATATTGTTGAATCAGTTTCTGAATGAGGTCTTTCAATATTTTCATCATGTCCATGCTCTTCTCAACACCATACATACGATTAAAACAAAATTGAATGTACTCACATTTATAACGAGGATCAAGAAAAATAGCAACAAACAAAAGGTAGTTAATTCCACCACTTTCCCAATATTTGTTAAACTTTAATTGCATATTTGCTATCATCCTTTGTATCACTATGTCATCATTATGGGGAGAAAGAATTTTTTAATTTTTAATTTTTAATATATATATATATATATAAAATAAAATTTATATTATTATTACGGATTCACAGATCGGGTCAATGGGTCAACGGATCCATAAATCTAAACCCGTGATCCAACCCGTACATGATCAATTTTGATCGGATCGGTTCGGTTTTAACCCAAATACATAAATGACCCAACCCAAACAGTTCTGATCAGTTCAGGTTCATGGATGACCCGTACCTGTGAACACCCCTAGGTTTTGTACCGCTCGAGTATCAAATAAGCTTAATTGGATTAAATGATTTTTTTTAAGATCAATTGGATCAAATAGTTAATGTTACTTATAAGCTACTAATATATCTTAACAAACACACTTGATCAAGAAAATGCAATTTTATGGCAAATTATAGATTTTTTTTTATAAATAGCAACCTCAACGGAGCTATGGATTATCAATTTTGGATGCAATTTAAATACTGAATTTTATTGACTAATTAATAGGCATGGTAGCGAGACCCGAACCTGTGGGTACCCGTTCGAATCCGTCCCAATTTTAAGGGGGAAAAACGAGTTTATCGGGTTTGGGTTTTCCTCAATAGCCAAAAGCGGCGGCGGGGGCGGGTATGGGATTATTGATACCCACCCCGAACCCGCACTCGCACTAGTCCCGTAATAAATAATATTAAAAAATAAAAAAAGAAAAAAAGATATATTATTTTGTAATTTTTTTAATTGAATTGGTTGATTTTGTTTTGTAATTTTTAAATTATGATCTCACATTTTAAATGTGATTTTGTTATTGTTTTTTTTGTTATGTAATTAGTCTTTTCGTCTGATTTTTTCAATAAAAAAAGCTATATTATTTTTTTTAATTTTAATCAAATAGCAGGGGCGGGAAAACCGACCCCCAGCAGGGGCGGAGATGGGGATGGATTTTAAAACCCGATGGGGATCGGGGGCGGGGTCGGGGAGTGGTTTTAAAACTCACTCCCTCCTCGCCTCGTTGCTGTAACACCCCGGATTTCAAGTGACATAAGCTGGACGTTTCTTTTGTGTGATATGGTGATTAATTATATGTTTTATTGTGTGTTTTATTTGATAATTTCTGTTTTGAGTGCCCTTGCCTTGGTATGCGTGTTAGTGGATGTTAGCTGTCCTTGTTGACTTGCGGTTGATGTGTTTGCACGAAAGGCGAACCTGTTCTGTCAGCTGGGTACTTAAGCACAGGAGTGTGCAGTGGAAGCGTGTTTTTCTCCTATTCTTCTCCTTTGTGCTTTCTCTCTTTTTCTGTCTAAGCTTACCCACACCCAGAAACCTTTCTTCCTCAACCCTTCTGTGTCACCTTCAACTCGAAAACCACCGTAGCTGCCACAAAATCCCGACGTCAAGAAGGACCTCGAGGCCCGAGTAGAAGTTTAGGACGACCTGTCGTGTAGCTGTAGAACGAACTCCTGGTTAGGTAAGAGGAGTTTATTATGCTTGATAACAACTTTAGATAACATGGTTGGGGGCCAGGGAGTCCAACTATGGTGATGACTGCATGTCCCTGTGTGTGTGGTTTTCCAGGAAAGCTATGTTTGTCTTCATTGAATGGGACGTGATACGCTTTATGTTCGTTGGTTGGTGTTTTTTATTGATGTTTAATGATGTTTTGGTTCTTTGTTTGATGGTGTTCTTGAGAGGGGGGGGGAGTTGATGTTGTAAGAACTCCTCGTGCATGTGTGTGAAGTTGGCATTTTGATGCTGAAAGCCTCCCAAGACACTATGTAGTAGTGTTCGTGGAGGTGTCGGGTAGTAGGATAGGTATGCTGAGCTGAGTGGGTTACGTAGCATGCATGTGTGCATGCGGGACGTGACTTAATCCTCGTTGGTGGACGTCGATATACCGGGTTCCTTACCCAGGGTGATACCTTAGAGCTATTGAGCTTAAGTTTGCTTCGAGAGAGTGAGCTACCGGGTTCCCTAACTCGGATGAGCTCATGCTTTCTCGGGAAAAGAGCCATCAGGTCTTCTACTCGGTTAAGCTTATCTCCTTTCCTTAGAGCTACCGGGTTCCTCACCCTGGATGAACCATTCTCTTTAGAATCGCTAAGTTCAAGCCTTCTCTTGGTGAGCCACCGGGTTTCTTACTCGGTAGAGCTTGTACCTTTTCTTTGTAAGCTACCGAGTTTCCTTATCCGGACAACCTTGTGTAGGTTGGTGATATTAATACAATCCCGAGTCTTGCAAACACTATCTATTTTTAGAAACCCAAGGACTCTCTAAACTGCCCTTGACCGCCTTTGACTAACCTTTACCGACCTTGTCCGCTGATGTGTTGTAAACACATCTTGATTTTAGCATTAGTTTTAGGTCATAATTGTAATAATTAGTTAGAAAATAGTATAAGAATTAGTAATCATTAGTAATTTGCACTTTTAAAGCATTTTAATACCAATTGAATGTTTGCAGGCCAAAACAAGGGAAATTAAGAGCAAATAAAGGAGAAAACAAGAGCTGCTATATCACGCGCGTCGCGCCACATCCACGCGACCCACTTGGACGTCCAGAATGTATCACGCGACTCGCGCCATGTTTCACGTGAGTCGCGTGACAAACCTAAGAATAAAGCCAATCCAGCTCTGATCTCTCATGCAACCTACTTGGGAACTCACGCGAGTCGCGTGAGTACTTAAAGGAATAAGCCATTCAACTCTGGAAAGTCACGCGATCCACTTCACAGGTCACGCGCTTCGCGCTATTCTCTACTGCCATGCCACGCGAGTCGCGTGGTGTCGCGCGCGAGTCGCGTGACACTGAATTTCCTTCCTGAATTAAAGAATATCTGTTTTGAAATTAGGCCCAAGCTGTTGACAAGTTACTGTAATTAAAACACTCGATAAATAAGGGTGTTTTCTGAACTTTAGGGGGGGGAGAACACTTACACAATTAGACACGGGGATAGATTGAATCTTTGACAGCAAACCCTAGGAATCAAGATTGAAGCCAATTCTGCAGAATCATGTTTCATCCAATTGCTTTGGTGTTCTTGAGACCTATGGCTAGCTAACCTCCTAGTTGTGGAAAGGCCATGAACTTATGAGTTTTTTCTCTGTAAATTGACTGGTATTAATGCATATGTTATGTTGTTTTATTTCTTTTCTGTGCTTAACCATAATCTTATTTAGAATTGATCACTCTGAATAGGTGTAGAGAGTTATAATTCGCAATGGACACGTTGGAATTATAATATCAGACCTGTTAAGATTAACACTTGTTCTTCGCCTAGACATAGGGATGCGTAAGTGCGGAGGTATAATATGTTCTTTGATTTCTTGAATTGACTAGTTTCACTAAGACATTAGGTTATGAAATCAGTTCAAAGGGCTAATTCACTAAGATATTAGGGATTAGCTAAAAATAGGAAAGACTTATTCTCCGAATAAACATAACACGAACCCATAAGATTTGTTCTTTGACTTCTTAGTTTGACAGAATCGCTAGAAGGTTAGGGTTCTCGATCGAATTAAAGGGTGAAATCGCTAGTTAATGCTCTTAAGAGTCTAGGATTGACGAAATTAGGAGAGACTTGTCTTATGTAATCTTAAAAGATAAACCATCAGTCCATTGAAGGAGGTAATACTTATAAGGGATTGCGCCTGACCACAATCACTTCTCATTTGGTAATCTTCGATTTTAATTTACTGTTTTAGTTTAATTTCCTTACTTAATTCAATATAAATCATCCAACAAACTCTTGCGTATTCTACTGTTCTTGTTTATTCACAACTTTTATAATTATTGTAAATCTTTCCAATCCCTGTGGAGACGATACTTTACTTACACTTTATTACTTGTTAAACGATCGGTGCACTTGCCGTAAACATATTCGCATAAATCGCGCAACATCCGCCCTCCTCTGACCTTGTTCGGATTTTCTTCCTCAAGTTACTATGCCTAGGTGCCAACCCGGACACCTAATACTTCACACCGGCTCACCTGTTTGTGGTGTTTGTGAATGATGTGTAAGAGACGTATGTGTCTATATTGAAAATAGTTGAGATCAACCTATGTGATGGCTTGTGATGATGTTTGCATTGATAACATGAGGGGTGTATGACGAGTATCCTATCCAGGATGAGTTGTTCTTGACTGGGTCATACATTGATGGTGCCCATAGTTATCTAAATGCGGGTGGATATACATAGATACCCACGGGGGGTGTCTGACGAGTACCCTATCCAGGACGGGTTGTACTGACTGGGTCATACATTGATGGTGCCGTGGTGGTAGGCTATGTATAGACACGTGGGATGCCAGAACTGGGTGGTTAACCTTGCAAGGACTGCGGTCGGTGCATCAATGAGCCTATGTTGGGGCAGCCCGTGATTATGATGGTATGTACATGGGGGTGCATGACATATTAACCTATCCAGGACGAGTTGTTCCTGACTGGGTCATGCATTGATGGTGCCTATGGGACATACGACATTTGCTTAACGGAAATAGGATGATTGGTTGTAGGGTATCGGGCTACTGGGGGGCCACATCTATTAGGAACTCCTTCTAACACCCGGGTGCTGATCGCTAGGGGGGGGGGGGGGAGCGACCTGTGCATGACAGAGTGACCCTGACAAGCTATTGCATCATTGAGACCACGGGGATGAGCTATTTCTGGGATGGTACCACATTGCATGCTGAGAGTTGAGTCAGGAGCATGCATCATACTAGATATTATAAGTCGTCTTATGGAATGTGTTTGGATGCCCGTGCGTTTTGATTGTGTGATGAGATGCTTGGATATTCGTGATGATATGATGATGTCCAGATTGTTTCCCTTAACTGATGTTATTTATTGTTTGTTGTTTAATATTATGAACTCACATTTGCTTTGTTGTACTTTGTGGTTTGGTACCTGTGATGATCGTGAACCGGGTTCGTGTGAGCAGACGGGCAGCAGTAGGTACTTTGGGAGATGACCATCTCTTGGTTGGAGCCACCGGATGGCCGGGATATCGACAGAC
The DNA here is from genome assembly GCA_013407115.1 of Glycine latifolia. Lineage (NCBI taxonomy): Eukaryota > Viridiplantae > Streptophyta > Magnoliopsida > Fabales > Fabaceae > Glycine > Glycine latifolia. The sequence continues at coordinate 8,950,657 of CM023941.1, forward strand.
TAGATCCCGGGCAGGAGTTGTATTTTGCTAGTTACATCCCTTGTTTTAATGGATACACCCCAGTGTTTTGCTAATTACACCACGACATTTAATTTCTTACTCCTTTTGTACAACATTTTGGACATAGTGTTTGTACCTACAAATAAACTATGTTTTATATATATGTATATATATGACTTGAGATGTCTCTTATGTATTTTATTCACGTGTTTACCTTATGATGATGATCATTACACGCTCGCGAAAAATTTACCATGTTTTTATAATCAAACTAAAGGGAGTTTTCGTTTAAAAACTTGTTTAATAGCGTGATTAAGAGTTAGTAATACAGTAGTGACGTGACGGGTCATTACAGTTGTCAGGCTGACTAATTAATATGAAAATCTAGTTGCCCCTGCTATTGGAATCTATCTTTTTTTTTCTTTCATTTGTTGAAAGAATCTTTGAATCTAGACAAATAATCCATTGAAACATTTGATTATTATTACATATATATATAATTACATTGAATTTTCTTATGCAATTCAAATACTATATTTTACTGACTGATTAATATGAAAATCTAGTTCCTCTTGCTATCTAAATCTATCTTCTTCATGTTTTCATTTGTTGAAAGAATCTTCTAGACAAATGTTTTTATGGTGCTCCCAATAATTTAGAGGATTTTGATATTGCTAAGTTTTTAATGAATTAAATTACATGTTATTTTTTTATCAATTATTTATTTTCAAATTAGTCATTGATTATTATTTTTAAAATTTTAAAATTGCAACTTAATTAAATTAGAAAATATGATTGAAAATAATTTTAAAAGTTTGAATTCTAAAATCGTTTTAATTTAATACTTTTTATAAAACCCATGCTTAAGAAACAATAATAATAAAAATTTAAACCCTAAATCCCAAAAGATTTGTTTATAAAAAGTGTTGAAAGTCACTAAAAAGATTTTAGGATTCAGACTTTTAAAATTATATTTAATCTTATATTCTAATTTAAAAGAGTTACAATTTTAAAATTTCAAAAATAATAATGCATGACTAATTTGAAAAAACAAAAAAATAATTAATGAGAAGATTATATATAATTTGATTGGTTAAAAATCTAACAGTATCAAAACTCCTAAAATTATTGGAGGCACCATATAGAAACTCTCATTCATTGAAACATTTGATTATTATTATATGGAATAATTACATTGAATTTTCTTGATTTTAGAATTAATTATACTTTCATTTTTAATTAAAAGTTACACATACTTCTCTTTATACATTATTTTTGCATGTTGAAATCCTTTTTTGCTTAATGTTTTTTTAAATTGAATGAACTAATACTGTAAAAAAATTATTTAATCTAATCACATATTATTATGTTATGTATGATAGGTTTATGGGTTTTTTTTTTATAATAATTACCTTAAAATTGATTTAAAGATAATTTTTAATTAGTTAATTAAGTACGACACGGATAATGTATAACATTTTTTTTGCAGCAATAGTGTATGACAATTATTGTTTAAAAAATTATACACATCTCTCTAATTTTTATATAAGAACCGAACATATAATTTTCTTAAAAAATAACAAAGCAAAAAATCATGCGAAAAAAGGATAAATATAATTTCTTAATAAAAATATAAATATAATTAACTTTAAATTTAAAGGAATATGCCAATAATAATTTTAAAGGAATATGCCAATGTCATCATCTTTATTATATTGATCACAAAATTGGAACAAATGTTTTATATTTTTATGATCTAGGTCCTATAATAACCCAAGTTTTGTAAAAAAAAAAAAATAAATAAAAATTTGGCCTGTGAATAGTACCGCGCGATTAGCGTGAGATCCAGCGACGTTAGCGCCATTACGCGGCCATGTGACGCGATTAGCGTGGATTATGGCGCAGTTAGCGCCAGAATGGCCCTGAAGACCCCCAGGTTCGCTCATCTGGCGCGATTAGCGTCAGATATGGCGCGGTTAGCATGGGAATGCTCCAGAAAGTCATTTCTTGTGCATTTTTGGCGCGGATAGCGTGGGGATGGCGCGGTTAGCGTGGGAACGCGGGCTGGGGGCCTATAAAAGGCCATTTTTATGAAATTTTGGGCCAAAAGTGAGTTCTTCTTCCCCACGCCTCTTTCCGCCATTAACGAAGTAGGAAGCTTCATATCTACTCCATACTTCATCTAAACACTTCCTACCCAACTAGGAAATCGATTAAAACCTCGAGATGAGCTAGATTCTAGTTTCAATCTCTCGAAAAGATAACCAATCGGAGAAATCCCGTTCTCTAGGGAATATCCTCAGAGTTTGGATTTTGAGAAGAAAGGAGTCTTTTCAAAGGTGTTCAAGCTTGGAAAAGCTATCCTCTGACCTTCCTCAACTGTCTAGAGATGAGAAACTCGATCTTTAACCGATTGAATTGTGGAAATGATTTTGGATGAGATTGATGAACTTTTGGATAAATGAATGAGTTAGGGTCGAAACTAGGCTTGGATTCTTTAGAGATATATGCTCAGGAGGCTGTTTAGATGGATGTTAAGCCTTGAATCTTGAGTATTGATAAAGTTTAGTTTTAACTCTGACCTCTAAATGAGTAGGAAGAATGTTGATATAATGATGAGTTTGAGCCTAGGTACCTTTACAAAAGATGTTCAGGAGACTAAATAAACGGTGAAAATGTGTTGAAATAGCCATTCTGATAAACTTGACCAGTATGAATATTTGGCCTGGTTAAGGCCAGTGAATCCTTTGAATTGGCTCATACAGAGTCTTGTAGGGACTCTAGTGCCTTGATTAGCCTTGTCTTGTCGTTCTAACGGTTGAGGACCGTATTGATGTTTACATGCTCTTGTGTAGGGCGTGATTCTGACATCACTGGTGGTGGTGACCACGGATCCGGGAGAGCCGGTACAGTGCTGAGAACAGGTAAGCTCCTTGTTCTTGGGAGTGGTTCTTTCCTTTGTGTTCCACCATACTCTGAGGGAGTATTGGTTACTGAATAACATGTTGCATGAATATTGAAATTGAATGTTATTGATTGTGATTGAGGCATATATATGATGCATATATGTGTAGACATCTGAGTAAATGATATATTGTGGGTGATTGAGATGATGTTGAATGAGATATACACTAGGATAGTGTATTGTGTTAGTGAGAACCTCTATGAGGTATATGCTGTGATAGTATCTTGTGATTGTAGAGAATTCTCTGGCCAGTAGAATGAATTTGATATGGACTTCCCTTAGAGCCAAAGTTATATGGAACAACTCTAAGTGGTCAATAAGCAATGTGTGATAAAACCTGAGAGTATGCACCTGATTGCAGATGAGCATCTCTTGGAAGTGCCATATCTGTCCGAGGGTGTTCTGAGATAAGTACCTGATTACAGATGAGCTTTTCTCAGAGTCCTGAGATAAAGTACCTGATTGCAGATGAGCTTTTCTCAGGAAGTATAATATAGATATATGAGTGATTAAATCCTTAGAGAATGTACCTGACTGCAGATGAACATTCTCAAGGAATATGATATATCTATATCTATATCTCCATATATATGTTGCTGTATCCGAATAGGGATATCTATATGATGTACTGTGAGCTAATGAAGGCCGTGATGGCTGAGTAGGGGTGATTATCCCTTAAGTTATATATATATATATATTGTATCTGTTTAATGATATGGTTTGAGAGCCATGAGGGCTAGCTTATGAAATGTTGATTGTGATATATTATGCATGTTAGTGAACCAGGGGGGAGGAAAGACCTCCAAGGACCCTGAGTTTACTGAGATTTTTATCTCACCCCGTGTGTTGGGGATTATATTTGCAGGTGAGACGCAGGGAGAAGCTGAGAGATCCCAGGGCAAGAGGCCTATGCAGGGATAGATTGTATATAAACCCTAGGCATAGTTGATGAGAGCATGTTGGCTCCATTCTTTTGTTATTTATGCCTATTGTTTTGAGGTTTTGTACCCTGAGGGGATAATATGTACATTTGTGTACAGAGGATATATATATATTGATACTTCACCATGTATAATGTACAACTGATGTTATAATGACGTCATATTTTGTTTTGCTTCCAAATCAAATTGTTTATTTTGAAAATTGCTGCGTAAATGGATATAATGGAATGTTAACAAACCGGACGCGTACGGGGCGTTACAGGTCCATAATCTATAATCGGGTGTTGCTATTAGCCCTATATAAATTACTTTAGGTTCTCATCTCTAGGTGAAAATCTCATTTTGTCCTCCCTTTCAAATTTTCCACCTCTCCCTCTTTCCTCTTCCTTGCACCCCCCCTTCTTCTTATCTCTTCCTAACCCTCCTTCTCCCTTTAGCGACCTGCACCTAACTCTTCTCCCTTTCTTTCCCCCAACTCATCTAAGGAACCTTTCCTTTGGCTAGTTATAGTTCAATGGAATCATGATTCTGTTGTAGACGTATCTACAACGAAATCACAATTTCTTTTATTTTTTTCTAGAAAATAATATGTAACAAAATTGTGATTTTGTTGTGTGTTCCATCACAATGGAATTACGATGTCACTACCTATATTTTTGGCATTTGAATGTCACAACGAAATTGTTCTAGAAATACAATACAAGAGAATCACAATCTGTTGTGTGTTTCATCATAACACACAACAGAATCACAATTCCATTGTGAGTTTCATCAAAATGCCTAATGAAATTGTGATTTCAGAAACACAACAGAATCACATCCAAATTCCATAAAAATGTTTTTTTTAAATGTTTATAATTTTTCTTAGTTAATTTTTTTTCTTATTTTTGTTATTGTAATTAATTTTGTTAAGGATTATTGACTTATTTTTTTCATTTTATTTCAGACTTGTGACAACTCGCACGAAGCAAACATCGTATGTTGTTGGATGTGATCCCTCACCAAGGCCCTTTGCATGAAGGGGAAGATGCAAAAGAGAAACATCGTGAAGTCACTGCATTAGCGTGCGCGTCGTGAGGATAAACGATGGCAACAACAACAGTAGCAAGAGGCAGACACAAGGCCAATTGTTGATATTGGACCTCCATTTTGAGGAGGTTTAGTTGATTTATCCCTTGTTCAAGCTTACAAGGACCACTACGTTGGTCATGTTTGGATTGGTTAGGAAAGGCCAAAGTTGAACTTGTTAGCCATAGTTCTCAAGTGTTAACTCTCCTTACTCATTTGCAAGTTAGGGCTTACGTGGACCAGTCGGGTTATCATATCTTGTTACGAAGTGGTATCCTATGACAAACAAGGGTCAGGTGAATGCTTTTTTTGAGAGGTGACAGTAGGAGATGTCTTCCTTCCACTTGCTTGTCGGAGAGATGACCATCACTTTGGATGATGTGTCTTATCTGCTGCATTTTCCTATGATAGGTAGACCTATTAATCGTGTCCCCTTGCAATTTGACAAAGAGGTGTAAAGATCCTGCTTATGACTCATCTTGGAATTCCGGATGAGACAAAGCCTGCAATGAAAACAAATGTAGGTGCCAAGGTAAGGTTGACATGGCTGGTAGACCTGTATCACCACTATGTTGAGTTGGGCTCCTATGTTTGGACTGCCATGACTTACCTTCTACACTTGATCGATAATACAATATTTGTCGACAAGTCCTCAACTCACGTTCATGTCGCCTACCTCTAGTACCTCGACAACTTGGATGCTTGCCATGAGTACACATGGGGGAGTAGCTACACTGACGTACCTCTACAACCATCTTTCCTATGCGAGTGAGTATACCACCAAATAATATGGAGGTTATATGACGTTACTCATGGTAAGTAATTACTTTTAGTATATTAATTTTTTTTTTTCTGTAACTAATATTTTTATTAATATTTTTTTACAGTCATGGGTGTTTGTGTATCTACCCAGTGTTGGCTACTCAGAGCCAAAGGATTATATGGTGGAAGATCTGATAGCCACCAGATGAAAGCCATTAAGAGGAACCAGGCGTGCCCTTTCGATTAGAAAGAGACTGGATGACTTACAGATAGATGTTGTCGTCTGGTGTCCATATAAGGAGCATAAGGGTGTAAGGCCTTTTGCACAACATACCCTTTTTCTCTGGGTCCATTAGATGCGGGACTGATGTGAGGCCTTATTGTCTAGAGAGGGTGCTGAGGTAGTTTGGCCATGTATAAACAATTCCACTTCAATCACCTCCCTGTCCTACGTATTAACCTTGTGATAAGGTGTAGGCGTAGTGACAACATCATATCATTCCTCTCGGTGATGTTGTTCTTGTTGGGGGGTCCTTTGTAACATTGTGTTTTATTAATTGATGAGTTAGTGATGTTGAGCATGTATTCTATGCATTTTAGTGAGTTTTGGTGTGTTTTGTAGAAGCCAAGGTATAAAGAGAGAAGCTATAGAGTCACCTAAAAACTTATCATTAACCCTCATGTTCTTACCAAAATTTGGAGATTCCATGTGTGAGCTAGATGTGGTCTAGGTGGATTCCAAATTCTACACGTCGGATGGTGAGTCAACCTTATTTAGGAAAGGGACCTGCAAAACAAAGGAAAGACACTCCGACGCTCAAGTAAGCACATCAATTATTGGAGAATAACTGAGTGTGTGAGATTGTGTATGAGGTTCTAGAGGTGATCTCGGGTGATTATTTCTGAGTGTGTATCAGATGAATGTGAGCATGAGTAAAAGTTTAGAGAGAACCTGTATTTATAACGTGGAGTGTGGGCTTTGGGCCTTTGTTTGTTATTGATCTGTTGATAAGATAATAACAAATAATAGCAGACAATTATATAATTTAAATAGAAGATAATGTGTACCTTATTGATATACCATTACTTGTAGATAAGTAACAGCTTGTAGATAACTTGTAGAGATATTAGATGATAAGGTGGTTACACCAATTTGAATGACCAACCATAGTTGATATGCTCTTAATAAGGAGATATGTGTTGTTGGCGTCCGTGCTCCTGTAGAATGTCGACGTTCGTGCTCATGTAGTAAGGCTGACAAGGAGGGCGGACAAGCGTGTCTGGGTTGACACTTGGAGAATAAATAAGCACAATTAATGTAGTAGTGCTGACGTGGAGGGTGTCCACCTGTATAGTGACCCCATAGTAATGACAACGTGTCAGTTTACCATTTTGGACTGTACACCTCATATTCAAAAATTTCTCACAAAAGAAAACCTCTCATTTCATTACTTCCTCTCCTCCAAGAAAATCACCAATATTGGAGAAGCTTATAGCTTTGGTGCTGTGCAAAAGTGAGCTCATTTCCTCCCCTTTTAGTCTTTGTTGGTTATCCCTAGGTGAAGTAAACTCCACTCTTCCTCTCTTTGTGTTCATTCTTATTTTCCCCAATGAACACCCTTCAAAACTCCATGTAAGTGTTCATTTGTAAGATTTTACTGTGTTTTCTGTTGTTTTTGGTGTTTGGGATGGTATGGATGATGTAGAAATGTTGTAGGAGTGAATGAAAGCTTTCATTTTGGACCCAAAGTCCCTTTTTTCTTCTTCTTCATCTCAAAACTAACTCATTGAGTTGATATGTAAGGGAAGCTTACCTCTTTCTTATGTTGGATGTTTTGAAATGTAATAATTTTTTTTAAGCTTAAAGCTATTGTTGAATTTTTTGGATTGAAAGGAATGATTTTGTTTTTACAAAAGATGATGTCTTGGCTTAAAAATCGTAACTTTTTGCAATTTTGAATCATTATAACCGATTTCATCATGTAGTAATCGATTAACATGAGCTTCATAGGTTGATTTTGGATTTTGGGCCAATTGTAATTGATTACATAGGTTTGTAATCTTCAACAAATCTCAATGGTCCTATTAAGGGAATAAATACAACATAAAACCAAAATCATATCTAAACCCTAAGCTAGTCCAGTCATTTTGCCAGAGAAGGGACAACCACCACGTGATCCTGTAAATTTACTGCCCATCCCAATACAACCACAACCTAGGCAACCATTGATAAACTATGTACTAGGTGGAGACTACTCTTGTCAGGTAATGCAAATTTGATTTTGTAGATTTCCCCCCCCTAAATTGTCACTAAAACAATAATTACTAATTGTAATTGTTATTGCAGGATTGATTCTAGATGTCATTAGGAGCTATGTAGAGCTTGCTAGACCTCAAAGTTGTTCCAGAGGGCATGAGTCATCATCAGGTCATATAATAAGCTTTGTAATAGTTGTAGAAGAGCTTAGCAGTTGGGTGCAGCTCAAACACACAAAGATGGCTTCTTACCAAGGATGGTGGCAAGGGTGCAAGAAAGGTGGAAAAGACGATTGATTATTATATTGAACATATATTATTATTATTTGATGTCATATGTACAATATGTTTATGTTATTAGGGGGGGAACAGTTCCCCATTACTGGAATTAGACCTAGGACGTTTTGGAGCATAAAAGGAAGCCTTTGGGTCACAAAGAAGAAGCTTTTTACTGGGGTTTTGGACAAAATTGCTCAAGAAGAAGCCATTGAAGAATCTTGGGAGAAGATTGGAAGCCTTGAGGAGTTGCAGAACAACACTCTGTGTAAACCTTTCTTTTCCTCTGGTATGTTAGTCATGGAAGTAGTATCAACTCTGAGTATGCTTGGCTAATTCTTGTATTGTGGTTGAGCCATGAACCTATGAGAATTCCTCTATGTCTTGATTGGTTTTAATAAGAAGTTATCCTAATTGCTTTGTTTTATTCTATTCTTCACTGCATAATTCTTAAATTGGACTGACCATTCTGTTAAGAAACTTAGGGTTGGGATTCACAATAGGGATATTGGGATTCTAGTTTCTGAAATGAGTAAAACAACAATTTATACATTGCCTAGGGATAAGGATGTGTGGTTGCAGCAATTTCAGGTTGTGTTTGCTTAATGCTTGGTTTAAGAAGGAATCACTAAGGGATTAGGGTTTTTAATTTCACCAAAGGGTTAAATTACTAAGGGATTAGGATTTAGCTACTTATAAGAGAACACATCAGCTGAGTAATTAGGATTAGTTCAAGTTAATAATCAATTGAAGCATAGAAGGAAAGAATCATAGGAGATTGCGCTTAACTACAATCACTTCTCACTACTGCAGTAAAATCTAATTTACGTTCGCTTACATTCTTGTTAAATTTCTGTCATTTAAATTACATTACTTAAACACAACTCAACAAACTCTCTCAAACTCATTATTTTGTCTTCCAATTTCTAAGACGTTAAGTTACGTAAGATTGCATTCAATCCCTGTGGAGACGATACTTGACTTACTCACTTTATTACTTGAAACGAATGGTACACTTGCTGAGTTCGCAACAATTTCACCGCTCTATTTTTTTCCCACCTTAATGGAATCATGATTTCGTTGTCTTGTGGAAAAACATAACAAAAAAATGTTAAGGAGGGTGTAAAAAAAAATTACAATGAAATCGTGATTCTATCGTAATGTCAGCATTGACAAATTAAATATAAAATGAAATCATATTTTCATTGTACATTATACAACAGATTGTGGGGGTGCAAAAAGAAATGCACAACATAATCATGATTTTGTTGTGCATACTATTCAACATAATCATAATTTCATGGGAAGAATAATTTGGGAAGAAAAAAAAGAGATCAACCCCTTGATAAGAGCCAATAGCAACTCTCTTTGTAACACTACTAGACTCAATGGGTCTGTTACAGATGTTGGATTGGGCTCACCAATGAGGCCCATTAAGAGTCCGTCAAGTCAAACCGCTGACCTTAACCACTTAGGAGAATGTGGTCATAACCGCTAGAGATCGTGAAGATAGGTAGGGATTGCAAGAAAACACAATACATCTGCCTAACCAACCAAGGATCTCGGTCAAGATCATGGAGGGACATCCCCCAACTAACCTCCCGGTCAGTGGTTATAAATAGGAATGTTTTCAAAGGACAAGGTACGCAACATTCACTCTCTCTATTCCATTGACACTGTGAACACACCTCACACCATTGGTGTTGTCTAGCAGTGATCTTCTTCCCTGAGATATTATACCTTCATTAATATCTCCAGAGAGAGTCTTGATCCTACATCAAATTACCAGCATATCTTGTTGGACATTCCTGTTCATCACGAACAGAACATTGGCGCTGTCTGTGGGGAACCGTAAATTTCAACTCCCATGATTCACAATGGTAAACACAAGAAACAACCAGATCGAAGAACGACAGGAACTACCTGCTAATGTGGTTCCACATGAAGCTGTGCACGTAACCGACACAGTTTCAGATACCGCTTCATCTCCTGCCCAGCCGGGATTAGTTATGCCAAACAATCCTCCACACATGCCGACAGGGATGGAGCCAGAACCCGTTGAACGTTTTATTCATAATGCACTTAACTCGATCTTATCCAGAATCGAGAATTTGGAAAAATGACACGCCCTCCAAATACAAGAGGACGTCAATAATATCTTAATGCAAATAGAAGAGCGCAATACAAAATGGAGACAGAGGAGCAGCAATGTATACATTATATGGAGCGACGCATCAGAAACATGGAGAATCCAGTTCAAGGGGGGAATCATGAACAACCACCTCACCCAACCGGGATAGCAGCACGTCACCAAACCAGCCAGATCTCGGCATTTAACAGAAACCAGACTCAAGCCGAGGTAGATACGCCGGGGCCGGTTAGTCATTTCGAACCTGGAGGATCATCCCAGCACCAGGTGTGAAATGATAATCTTGGACGTCGAGATGTTGGCACACATATGGAGACCCCACACCAAGTTACCAACGTGAGGGTGAGCCCGGTGAAATCAATGCCGACACGACTGGAGGTTCAGAGCCCGGTCATCAAATCTATACAACAACCCAGAATAGAAGGTGGTGTATACCGAAGGAAGTATCGATGAGGACAGCAAAACAATAGTCCCTTTGTTGATGAAATTGTCAACGCGCAATTCATAGAAGACTTTGATGGATCGTTTTTGTCAAAATATGATGGAAGCTAGGATCCTCAAGTACATATCGATGAGTTCGACATGCAAATGTGCGTCCGAGGTATTGATGAACCAATAATCTCACGGATTTTCGTCACTACCCTGTCCGGTGCTGCTGAGACATGGTTCCACACGCTACCACCACGATCAATTCGAAACTTTGAAGACTTCGGCCAAAAATTCTTGCTCAATTTTGCAACTAGCAAGAAACAACCAAAATCTCAGTTCGTACTTGGAAATTTACGTCAACAGCCCGGAGAAACATTGCAAAGCTACTTAGATCGCGTTAAAGAGGCTGCACTGCAAGTACAAGGTTTGGAAGAGAAGGTGCACGTGCATCTCCTATCAGCCGAGCTCAACAGATCATCTCGGCTAGCTAAGTCGATATATAAGGATCCAGTGAAGTCTCAGTTGGAGTTCAGAACGCGATCCAAGAAATATTTGGAATTGGAGCAAATGGAGATTGCCAACATGGTTCCCAAAGAACCCCGAAGAAAGCCTTCCCCGCCTAGAAATCGACATCACTAAGGGAACCCACACCCCGGCTAGAATCCTGATCCCAGTTTCAGGTCAGGAAGATACGAAACCAAATATGATAAATATACCCCATTGAATACATCATGGGCTCAAGTATGGAGAGAAGTCGCCCTGCCTGACATGAAAAAGGTGGATCGACCTCGTCTAGTTTTCAAGAAGGCCAGACTTGATTATTCCCGTTTCTGCGAATTCCACAATGGGTCGGGCCACATTACTGATCAATGTTGGGACCTACGCGATGCTATAGAAAAATTTATTCATGAAGGCAAGCTAAAACAATACGTAATCAAAACCCAAGGTCAGCGCAACAAGTGGAAAACCATCCAGAATGAGGCCCAATCACAAAAAAGTCAGGATGAAAAAAAAGACAAACGTGATGATGACGAGTTCCCAGAACCAGAGTTTGAATGCAATGTAATATTTGGAGCCATGGGAGGAGGAAGAGATACGGCCAATCAATAAAGAAAATATCTTAAAGAAGTTCTTTCAGTAAGGGAGCAACCCAAATTCAAAGGGAGTCACTGCAAAATCGAGCTCCCACTACTCTATTTTACAGAGGAAGACATGAAGGACGTGGTTCTTGGTCATGAAGATGGTCTAGTAATCACCGGGACATTAGTTAATTGCCGGGTTAAGAGAATATTCGTCGACAACGGCAGTTCAGTCGACATTATCTCTTGAACCACCTTCAAGAAAATGAATCTAGACGAGGAAGATTTGAAGCCATGCAAGACTATGCTAATAGGCTTCAATGGTGAGAATACCAGCCTCAAAGGCTCCATTTATCTCCGTTTGACATTAGGAACAAAGGAGACCTTCAAAACAGAAAGAGTCACATTCGTCGTAGCTGACTTTTCCTCACCATACAACATCATCCTGGGAAGACCAACCATCCACAAGTGGGATATGCTGGTGTCCACCAAACACCAGAAGCTGAAAATGATAGGAGGTAACGGCAAAGTAATGACTATTTGCGGGGACAAAAAAGAATCTCGTTAATGTATTACAATGCTGTCAGAGAAAGCGAAGGCGGCCCATCCTCACCACCCTGAATACGTCAAGGAGACTACGAGAAGTCGATACATGCCGGTCTAAGAAACCAATAAATCTGGTGGAGCTCGACATGAGAGAAGATATCGAGGAATGGAGGCCCGAACCGGCTGACGAGCTTGAGGACATTCAGATAGGAAGCCAGTCGACCTAAATCACTAAGATAGGCAAGATAGCTGATCTAGCTATGAAGGCTAAATTAACAAAATGACTCAAAAATAATCAGGATATATTCACATGGAAAGCCTCTGAAATTATGAGAATAAAGCCAACTTTCTACTGTCACAAACTGTCAATGTATCCCAGTTCAAAGCCGGTAGCCCAGAAAAAGAGAAACCTTGGCCCAGAACGAAAGCAGGCACTAGAGAAGCACATCACAGAATTGTTGGAGGCCGATTTCATACGAGAGATCCAGTACACCACGTGGCTGTCCAACGTGGTGATGGTTAAGAAATCCAACGGCAGATGGCGAGTATGTGTTGATTACACTGACCTGAACAAGGTATGCCCTAAAGATTCATATCCGATGCCGAACATCGACCAGCTATTAGATAATTCATCCGGATTCAAGTTATTATCATTTATGGATGCCTATTCCGAGTACAATCAAATTGCCATGTACCTAGGAGATCAAGAAAGGACAACATTCAAAGGAGGCAAGGCTAATTATTGCTGTAATGTAATGTCGTTTGGTCTGAAGAATGCCGGGGCCACATATCAGCGTATAATGAATAAGGTCTTCACCCAACAACTTGGCCGCAACATAGAAGTCTACATAGATGATATGATAGCAAAGACAAACGAGACCGGGAATCAGATTCATGATCTGGAAGAGACATTCCGCAGGCTAAGAGAGCATAACATCCGCTTGAACCCACTCAAATGTGCGTTCGGAGTAACAGCCGATAAATTCCTAGGGTTCATGTTGACTCATAGAGGAATAGAAGCCAACCCGGACAAGTGCAAAGTCGTGTTGAACATGCAGTTCCCAGTCAATAAAAAGGAAGTTCAGCAACTAACAGGAAGGATAGCCACGCTAACACGTTTTCTTTTGAAATCAGCGGAAAAAGCACTTCCTTTCTTTAAACTTTTGAAAAAGAAAGCCAGTGTTGGATGGAATCCAGAATCCGAGGCGACCTTCCAGGAAATCAAAAAGTGCCTAGCCTCCCTCCAGTGCTGTCAAAGCCTGAGCCTGGTGAAACACTGATCCTATATTTGTTAGTAGGTGAAGAGGTAGTAAGCGCCGTACTGGTCAGAGAAATCAACAAGTCTGAATCACCGGTATACTTTGTAAGCCAAGCTCTCAGAAACTCGAAACTAAGATACCAAAAGCTGGAGAAAGTAGCATTTGCGCTTCTTATAACCGCCAAAAGGCTCCGTCTGTATTTCCAAGGCCACACTATAATGGTCCGAACCAATCAACCAATTCAGAAAATCCTACACAAGTTGGACTTGGCTGGCAGAATGATGAGCTGGGCTATTCAATTATCCGAGTTCGATATAAAATACGAAGCCCGGCATGCCATCAAATCCTAAGCTTTGGCCGATTTTGTAGTGGAACTAACCCGGGCGAATAGAGGCAATGTTAAAGTCTGGAAGTTATATGTCGATGGTTCGTCAAACACAAAAGGAATCAGAGCCGGGATCATAATCGAAAGTCCAGAAGGAGTATCCATTAAACAGTCCATGCAGCTTAACTTCCCGACATCAAACAACCAGGCTTGATACGAAAAATTGATAGCCGGATTGACACAGACGAAGGAACAAGGAGCATAGAAGGTAAACATATTTACCAACTCCCAGCTTGTCACAACACAGATTGAAGGGAGATATTAAGCGAAAGGTCCTTTACTGGTCAAATATTTGAGTAAAGTCAAAGAAATAATAGCCGAGTTCGACGAGGTGGTCGTTTCCCATATTCCTAGAGAAGAAAATTCCCGAGCCGACATACTATCAAAATTGGAAAGTACCAAAGGCACGGGCAACCACAGGTAGGTCATTCAACATGAGATCTCCCAACCAACTTGCGTCATGGTGATCTCGGCAGCCGAGGACTGGAGGAAGCCTATTATCAGCTATTTGGAACAAGGAACAATACCAGACGATGGAATAGAAGCCAAGAAATTAGTCCGAGATGCAGCCATGTATACCATACAAGACGACAAACTATATCGCAAAGGTCTCCACACCCCAATGTTACTATGCTTGGGCCTGGACCAAACTGAATATGTAATGGCCGAGATACACGAAGGCATCAACAACCAACACATGGGAGCAAAAGCACTAGCAATGAAAGCCCTCCGAGCTGGGTACTACTGGCCGACGATGAAGGCAGACGCCTCAGATCACGTAAAAAGATGCGAGAATTGTCAAAAGCATGCCAAAATCTTATGGTCACTTCCTTCCGAATTGATGTCGATCACTGCACCTTAGCCTTTCTACAAATGGGGAATGGACCTCCTAGGGCCGTTTAAGGTAACAGAGGGACAAATGAAATGGATAATAGTAGCTGTTGACTACTTTACGAAGTGGATCGAAGCCGAGCCCTTACCCACCATCATCTCGGCCCGAGTTCAAAAATTCTTTGAAAGAAGTATCATATCAAGGTTTGGGATCCCAACTGAAATTATCACGGACAACAGAACTTAGTTTACAGATAAAGGGTTTCAGGAAATGATAGCGGGTTTTCACATAAACCATCACTTGTCTTCTGTGGAACATCCGCAATCCAACGATCAAGCTGAAGCTGCCAATAAAGTCATTCTGGACAGGCTAAAGAAACGCATGCACGAGGCTGGCTCAAGTTGGGTAGAACAATTGTATTATGTCTTGTAGGGACACAGAACTACCACCTAGACATCTACTCAAGAAACCCCGTTCAGAATGACATATGGCTGCGAAGCCATGATACTTGTAGAAATTGGTCAACCGTCCTAGAGAAGAAAGCATGCACTCTGAAGGAGAAGACACCAATAACGAGACATTGGCCGCCAAGCTCGAGCTAATAAAGGAGGTCCGGGTCACAGCACACCACCGGGATATATCTATGGAACAGGCGACGACCAAAAGGTTTAACAAAAAGGTGAGACCAAGGTACTTTGAGGAAGGCAACTTAATTCTACGCAGAGCCGACATCGAAAACAAAAACGCCCAGGATGGAAAGCTGGCAGCCAACTGGGAAGGGACGTACCGAATCGCACAAAACCTCGGATAGGGGGCATATATTTTGGAGACTCTTGATAAAAAACCGATAAAGCGCACTTGGAAAGCAAACAAGTTAAAGATATATTACAGCTAAGAGTTCGCAGCCAGAAGTTCAGTGACCAATTATTAATCCTAATAAGGAACAAAAGGCCTCATGGTGACATGATCACTTAGCCTTTCTGTTGAATTTACAATATTATTTATAATTCATGTGTTTCTCCTTAATTGAGAGTATGAGCCGGGGTCAATCATCTCGACACCCGGAATTCGTACAAATCTCTTTCATTGAGATCATGAATCTTTGTAGTCACTCCCAAAGCTTATTAATAAATATTCTTGTTCCTATAAGAAAATTACAAGTGGGGTGCGAAGCACGTGATATCTACTATCCTAGACAATGCTAAACGTGTAATCAAACCATGATCAGGTTGAAGAAATCACTCAGTGATTATGTTACATGTTAAGTATTGATCGGATATATACCGGGAAAAAACTTGATCCGGAATAAAATACCGATGTTTAACTCGGACAATATTATGCTCGGCCTTTGAAGCCAAGCGAATAAATAGCAAGCATGAAAATATATTAGTTTGGCCAAAACATAATAAAATAAGTACGAGTACAATTATAAAAGTAAATATTATACGAAAATATTGTACGGGAATAACCTGGCAAAAGCAAAAATAAACTGTTCAAAATAAACAAGGATTCTACAAATATCAACCAGCATCCCGGCCCTTCACGGACTCCCCTGAGGTTGAACTATTTCTCCAGGCGAGTTAGCTAAGGTCAGCTCGTCCCCCTCCGGATCTTCAGGTGTTTCCATTATCGAATCTTCTTCAAGGGAAGCTAGAGACACTAATGTATGACTTAAAATGCACACCTGAAGTATTCAGTTCAACCCTGGGATTTACAAAGCGAATCTGGTCCAAGGCATTGCTAAAAGAAGCCTTCACGGATTCGGCGAGCTGAGACCTTACATTGTTTAGCTCGGCCTTAGTCGCATCTAACTCTTTCACCTTTTTGTCGTGCAACTTAATCATTTCGTTGCAACGATCAGAAGCCTTGTGAAATTTGACCCGGAAAGCATAGATATCGGACGCCATTTTGGCCGCAGGTTCTTGGGCCTTCTCCGTCTCAGCCTGGGATGCTTCCAGCTCGGCACAAGCGGCTTCCAACTCTTTAGTCGCTTTATTTTGAGCTAAAAGAAGCTTCTCTTGCAGTTGGTTATTCTCCGCTCGTGAAGCTTTAAGCTCAGTTGACATTTTACAAGCCTTGGTGTTAAGAGTTGCTAGACTCTCCACCAAGGTGGCACACTTTAGGCCGACCAATTCAATTTGGCTGAGCTCCATTATTTCAGCCTCAGAAAACGGCACGAGCTCAGCAAATCTTCTTGGCACTCGAGCAACTTGGAAAAATTCTTTGGTGACACCCTTTTCCCAAAGCGAGCGGGGTGCCAACTGGATGCATGGAGCCGAGGACCCAGAGACCTCGGGAGCCGGGGCGGGGCCAACTTGTGTTGAAGCTAGCCTAAGCGGAGAAGATGAGGCCTCGGGAGCAGTGTCTGAAGAAGGCGGGGTCGGAGTAGGACCAGCAGTCTTCCCTTTTGGAACCTTCCGAACTTCAGGAACCCTCTGCTTCTTCCATACTGCCATCGCATCCCGATGTCCAGGTGGGGGATGGGATCGCTTGGAAGGATGAGGCCGAGATGGCGGCTTGGTGGTTGGCTTTGAGGACCCTGTCACCAGGGCGGCATCTGGTCGCGGCTCAGAGTCATACTGCCCCATTTCAACAGCTACAAAACAAAGTGCAATAATATAAGTTCAAGCATTGAATAATATAATCACAAGTCAAAATTTGATCAAGATGCCTCTGATTCCTATGATGACAAGGAAACCTGGACTAACCATAGCGGATGTAACAAGCTATGTCTGGTCGACCATGTGACTCCTTATACGCAGTTATCCGAGTCACGGAAAAAGCATCAGAGTCTGACAACTCGGCTTCATCAACTCGATAAGAAGAAGCAGGGAAGTCATGATGGGTACAAGTCCAATATAAGGGAAATTTCCATTCCACCGCTTCCACATCAGTGGAACAAAGAAAAAAAGGCTGTCGACCGGGTCTAGCAACAACCTTGAAGAATTTATTTTTAAAATTCTTAAAGGACTTCGCATACACGGCAAAGAGCCTGTGGTCATTGCGACCTCGGATAGAGGTCCACCCCTTCTTGTTAGCAGGTTCCCTACCCGACCGACCAGTGTGAACAGTGAAAAAAAATAAAAGAATAAGGGAACGGTGCAAGGGATCTCCAAGTCTTGACAGAAAAACTCAAAGGCTTACATAAAAGCCCAACTATTGGGATGAAGCATTGAAGGAGCAACGTGTAGGTGATCTAACACCTACATTTCAAGGTCAAAAAAGGGGAATCGAACCCCTAGACAGGTTACTACATCCCTATAAAATAGAAAGAAATTGGATTCATTGCCTTCCCTGACATAGCAGATGGGCTTATCCAGACCGGGAACACAAATGCTGAAACCTTCCTGTTTCCCAACAGGGAGCGCGGCAATGCCCACCGGATCTAAGACTGAGGTGATGCCTAACACCTTGTGAGTAACCCAAGGATATTTAGGGGCTAAGACAGGGGAAGGAAGGTTAGATTGGGATGCGACAGATCCAGACTCCCCGACTACCACTAATGGTGGGTCCATAATTACCTACGACAATAAATAAAGAACAGTAATCAGTAAAACATACCTGAAGAAACATGGTGGACGCAAGAATCTAAAACCAATGAGGTATCAGCAAGGGTCGATGGTAGCCCGGTCCCACTTGATGGGGTACACCTCGATATAGGAACTGGGTTATGCCGACACAAGTCAAGGGGAGCATCGGCTTGTTTGTCATGACCAATACTTGCAAGATATAAAAATTCCTCAAGGCATTTGGAACATGGTTCGAATTGAGTTTCGAAAGGACGTTCTATCACATTATTCTGTCCTAAAAAACCTAGTGGGGCGACATTTAAAGAGGGCATGGAACTTTCAAATGGCATTCTAGACTCTATTCGAGGAATGGCCGGCCCTAATGATGAAGGGTTGGAAGAGTCAACATTAACAGTTGTAGAACTACCAGATCCAGAAGGGCCGCGTAGAAGGGTTTTTTTCTCATTCTTCCTCAGGAAGAGGAAGCCCAAAGAACCAGAACGCAGACCTAGGGTGAACAGTTCTGCGAATACGCGCTTCTTCCTCTGGAGTGTATGACATGTCTGATCAATTGAGACCAGATTATGTGTAAACCAATCGGAACAAAGGAGATTGCAAAGAAGGAAAGGTGACACAAAGATGAACCGAGAACAAGAAGGAAGAACACTATGACTAGGCAAATGCAAAACAACAATAGCAATAAAACCCTCAGAATAAAATTATAATCTGCGGTGAAAAGAAGAGAGGATACCTGGAATTTGATCCCTACGAGTCAGATGGCACACAACTGATGAAGACACTCGAAGATCGAGGGCAATAGAAGAAACCAGTAAACCAAGGCAAAGAACTTCGAAAGTGAGAATAGCACGAAATGGAGAAGAAGCAGAAAAGAAACGAAACCAAAGTACCAAAGTTTATATGAAAATAAGCAGGTAATTGTCAGAACGCGAAACGATGTGATTATGTAACGAGTAGACACGAAATGTCTCAAGAGGGTAAAAAGTCAAATCTATTGGATGTCTAGGGGCAGAATAGAGAAGCATATTTTGAGGTCATGATGAAGGCATGCGATGGATTGACAAGGCATTAAATGCACAGAGCAAATATCGCCTCCAGAAACATGAAGTAATGATGGAAACGTCCCCTCGTCTAAGATGTCAGAAATGAGGAAACGAATAAACGGTCTAAATCTTGAAGGTTGACAACAGCTATCTCGGCATCTCAGATACAACCCGGTCAGTATGAATCCTGGCCCGTCACACTTACTAAGATACCCCGGCAACGGATAAGTAATAGTTGAACGGGAAAAGGCACAGAGAAATTTTTAATACATCCCAGTCATCCAGAATGCTGGATGACTGGGCTGGGGGGGCAACTATTACGGATGTTGGATTAGGCTCACCAATGAGGCCCATTAAGAGTCAGTCAAGTCAGACCACTGACCTTAACCACTTAGGAGAACGTGGTCATAACCGCTAGAGATAGTGAAAATAAGGATTGCAGGAAAACAGAATACATCTGCCCAACCAACCAAGGATCTCGGTCAAGATCATGGAGGGACATCCCCCAACTAACCTCCAGGTCAGTGGTTATAAATAGGAATGTTTTCAAAGGACAAGGTACGCAACATTCAATATCTCTATTCCATTTACACTGTGCACACACCTCACACCATTGGTGTTGTCAAGCAGTGATCTTCTTCCCTGAGATATTATACCTTCATTAATATCTCCAGAGAGAGTCTTGATCGTACATCAAATTACCAGCATATCTTGTTGGACATTCCTGTTCATCAAGAAGAGAACATTTCAAATTACCAGCATATTTTGTTGGACATTCCTGTTCATCACGAACAGAACAGGGTCAATTAGGCCTTAGTACCAATTTGACTTAGAAACTCAACATGGGTTTGTTTTCTCCATTCAACTTTGAAAGGTTCTTGACCTTTCATAGTAATAATACTTAAATAAGTTAAATTCACAAAATACCTTATTTGAATTGAAATGAAGAAGCAAGTAAGCAACCATGCATGTGGTTTTTTTGCCATATTTGGATTTGGGTTTCTTCTACACTAAAGCACCTTCTCTACAAAGGCAGAATAGGTAAATTTTTCCAAAATCAATGGAATCTGCAAAGCTGTTAAAGCTTTCTTTTCTATTAGGTATTCTGCTCCCAATGGTAAATGAAGCTAGCATTGATTCCTATAACTCTTAGCCATGTGGTATTTATTCTCTTATCGTTAGTGTCAATGGAATAGCCTAACTGGTAGCGAACAATAATGTTTCGATTAGAAGTGGGAACAATGAATAATGACGATTCTGTTTTTTATTTTTACCCAAAACAAGAACAATAGATGTTCTTTTCATGCTTTCATCCCATGAAATTCAAAGTCATTATGCTTTCACGAGAGAATTAGGATAAGTGGTTCTATGCAATATGGTTAAAATTAATTTAATACTTTTTTCAATATATACTTTCTTGAATCACAATTATTACCTATTAAATTGAATCGTAACTACATTTTGATTTATTTTTCATCGTGAAATCACCTAACGTTGATGATGTCTTGCAATTAAATTTACAAATTTCTCATAATAAATTTAAAAATATTTATAAAAATGTCTGAAAATTATTTTAAAATAATATTATCTAGAAAATGGTACTCATTTCAAAATTTTATTCTTAAATAAAATATTGCCTATTCTTTGCCGATAACATTTTATTTTAACGAGTGTTAAATTAAAAATTGGATACGATAACTGTGAAAACATTGTTTATTTTATTCATGAGACATACTATACAACTTAGATTAAATTTATTAATAGTTTACATTAACTTTATTTACTAAAAATTGGATGCAACCAAAATATAGATTTCGAAAATTATTTATGTCATTCCAAATATTAATTTATTTTTTATTCCAAATCTATGTATATGCAATAAACTTTTTTTTCGCACTCCAATGTAATACATTGTTTTGGGATTTGCAACTTGACCTAAGATTTATACATTTTTGTGTAGCATGTAATAGTATCTCTGAAAAACTAGGTCAACAACTCGGCATGATATCTATAACATAACAAAAGGTGTGATTTCGGTTGGAGACAATTTACTGTAGCTTCTTCATTGTTTTTTCTGATTTTCCCTTATAGTATGTTTGGATGATACAATTAAAATAGAAAAAGTAATTATTTAGGGGATTTAAAATTCTCCCATCTTAAATAATTTATTTGGATATTCATTTAGAAAAATTTAGAATTTTGTCATTTTAAAAGAAAATTTGTTTTTAACTAAAAGTCTAGAATTCTAAATCTTCTCTAAAAGGTAGGAATTCTAAAATTTCTCCACAGCTTCGTTGTTCAAGCATCACCGTAAAAGAACCTTCCTGCATGTTTGAATTTGTACCCTTTGATTGTTTCACTATGAAGAAGAAACAAGTGTTCAGGTGGGAGATGAGAGCATGGTGGAGCTGTTGTTAAACAAGGATGCTAATAAGGACGTGACGAACTTTAACGGTAGGATTGCCTATGATGTTGTGGCGAAGAATGGGCATGCAGGCGTGTTTGATGTGCTGCGGCTGGAGGATGGGTTATGCGTGGCGGCGAGGAAGGGGGAGGTGAGGAGCATCCAGAGGCTAATAGAGGGAGGCACAACAGTGGATGGGAAAGGTGCACGAAACAGGTGCAGCTATAACACCAATACGATGTCGTTCTGGGTTGCATATCCAAATTCATGTTTTTTATCAGAGGGAGAGAGAGAAATAAGAGAGAGTGTGTGAGAAGGGTTAGAGGAGGGAGCGTAAATTTAATGAGAGTGAAGAAGATATTGAGAAAGAGGAGAAGACAAATTTTAAATTTCAAATTTCGAAATTTACTGTGAGAAAAAAATTGAAATTATTTAATTCAAACAAATTTGAAATATAAAAAATTTAAATTGTTGTATCCAAATAAAAAATTTAAAATTCAAAGAATTTAAATTGATTTATTTAAACAAAAAATTTTAAAAATTCAATAATTTTAATTAATGCATTTCAATTTTCCTAAATTTTAAATTCCTTAAAATTTTAAAATACTTCATCCAAATACACTCTTAGTGTATTAGTCATATTAATGTCTTATTTTGTAATTTTAGTGATTTTGGATATTGGGAAAAAAATAAGTGTTTTGTCATATATACCCCTCGCTGGTGGATCGTAAGAATGTTAAATTTTGTTTGTTTCTACAGGTGTCAACAGCCAAAGTATATCAAACGGTTAAGTTAGTTAATATGCCTTTTCATTTTGATTCCTCTTTGTCTATTCTGGTTGCAATCGGGTTCATTTGTTGTTTTCGGGTTAAGATACTTTTAGATGTGGATGACCCTGCAGGTGGAATTTGCTTTTTCTGTTCAAACTGCTAATGGGTCAAATTTTATGCATTTTCTGATTCTGGTTAGAGTATTGTCAAGTCCCGATAGTGGCATGTTGATTGTCATTTTGTGTAATAGGATTTCAAATTTACGTTTGAAGGGGAAGCTTGTTGTAATGTCACTAATTATAATTAATGTAATTTGGCTGATATTTGCATAATTAAGAGGCTTAGTATTAATAAAAGAGGATTAACGAAAGGAAGGACATTTTGGTCTTTGTTTAGGAGTTAGGGTGTGAATAAGAAATTTGCTGAATGCATCCCCCTTTTCATTTTAAAACTGTGCCTGGCCACCATTTCTCTCATTTCTTCTTCTTCTTCCTACATTTTCATCTTCCTCCTTCACACCCAAGCACCTTTGCTCTTCACTCCTTCTTGTTTGGTGGCTGAAAACTCAAATTAAGCAAGAAAGGAAGCTCTTCTCCTTGTCCTTTGTTGTTGTTGAGTATTGGTTGGGAGAAATTTGAGGAAAAGAGTAGAGCTAGGAGCTGCCCACTTCGTTTGGAGCAGCTGGGCCGAAATTGGAAGCTATAGAGAGCTGGTCCACCTTCCATTTTGATCAATTGAACTCTAAGGTTGATAATTTCCTCCTATTTCTCCTTGATTCTTAAGGTTAGGGTTAGGGTTAGGGTTTGGAGTGAGATTGATAAATGTTGAGTATTGGGAGGGTGAGACAGTTTTAAAGTATGATTTGGAGTGTGTAGAAGTTGATTTAAGGTTGAAATCGTGTTCCATGCATGAAACATACATGTAGGTTCATGACAGCAAAGAACACCGATCTGGTCAGCCCTGATGTTTTGTACATAACAGGAGCTATCGGTATCCAAATGGTCTAAAAATGGTGTCATTGAAAGCTAAGAGATTTAAGTAGGTTCTGGAATTTTCGTGATATTTTTGGAGGTTCCTAGAATTTATTGTGAAGAGTTATAACCGGCTGTTATTCTCTGTTTTTAGCAGATTTTACTAGTGCAGAGGGACATCTTGCAGAAATTTTATCTCAGTCTAGGATGATCCAAATTGAGTGAATCCAGTGGCTATAGAAAGATATTTAGGTTTACATTATACCTGTATAAGTGCAGGTCATTTGGATGAGTATCATGGTGTAGGAAGGCGTTTGAAAATGGCTGGTTGGACTGATATGTTGCAGTCAGCACTGATATAGTGCATGACAGTTCTGGTATTTTAATTGTTACAGAGGCTGTGGTTTATGAAATTGGATGAAACCAGTCTTGTTTGAAAGATGAGAGATAAATCTATATGCCTTTAAATTTCCTTGATTTTAGGAGCTTCCTACAGGGATTTATGATTTTTCTAAGTGGGTACAAAATCTGCATAATTTTTATGCAGAAGATTCTGTTTTCCGTGTGTTTTGGTATAATTATATGCCTTGTACGGATAGGATGATTATTGATTCATGCTTGTGTGCCTTTGTATAGGGCGTGACACCAAGGGTGTCAGTGGCGGAGACCACAGTTCAGGGATTTAATAGTAGAGCACGACTTTGCCAGGTAAGTTTGTGGTTCTTGGGAGTGTTTCCCACTGCTTGAGTTCCACCACACTCCGAGGGAGTGATGGTTGCGTACATGATTCATATGCATTGAATTGGATGTTACCGCTTTCCTCATGATAATATGTATGCTTGTTTTTGTGCTTTGTGTATTCTTGCCTTTCGGATAGATCTTCTGGCCAGTTAGATATCCCTAGGAGTAGAGCGCAACTCCTAGTCGGTTTGCTAACGTAAAGGGTGTATGATCCCTTAAGACCAGAGATAGGTGGTCTCATCGCGGTTGAAGCCTATTCTCGGAGGTGCCATATATGTGCATCCATGCGTAAAGGGGTAGCTCCCGATAGGATGGCACAGGTGTGAGTTCTGTCCTCACACTGGGGACTGAGAGTCCCGACGTTGATGATGATGCATCTTTGGCGGACGTAGTACCGTAGACTCCTGATGCTGATGATGATGCATCTTTGGCGGCGTAGTTCCGTAGATACACATTAGAGCTAGAGGATGCTATGTGTTGTTGTGAGGGCCAGGAGGCCTGGGTTGTAATGCCTTTGATTATATGTTATCACGGAAGTGAGCCAGGGAGAAGGAGAAGCCTCCAAGAACCCTGAGCTTACTGAGATTGTTTCTCACCCCGTGTGTGGGGGTTTATTTTGCAAGTGATGCATCTGGCAGAGATGATGGGTCCCAGGGCGGAAGGCCCCAGTAGGGACAGACTCTATGTAGCTTCTTGACAGTGTTTTGAGAGCATGGTGGCTCACTACATTATGTTTATGATGTATTTTGTACCCCTATGAGGGAAGATGTGTGTGTACACATATTTTGGATCCTGTATGGATGTGATGTACAGACGTTGTACGTATTGTACCCTCTTGTGAAGATGTGATCTATGAGATGATGACACTGGGTGCCTATCATTTTGTATAGCCACAGTGGTGGTTTTGATGATGTACATATGTTTATACCCAAATGATATATGTTGTTTATGTTTCTCCTGATATATTTGCTGGATATTATTGTTTATCTGCCTTTCTTTATGTTATCTGGATCGAAAAGGCTTATTGTGGTGCCTTGGCATTCGTAATAGGTAGCTGGTGGTTGGATACTTTCCATACATAATGAATAAGGAAATATGGTTTTGAAAGGAAATGACGACGTCATGTTTTTATTGAAAACGCTTCCTTTATTTTTACTTAATTGGTTTAAATTATTTATTGCACTAATCTGATTAAGTAATTGTTAATATACCGGATGCATACGAGGTGTTACACTTGTAATTTGTTGGTCAATAAAAGTGAATGTGTGTGCATTTGCAGACACACAATTCCCTTCCTCATTTCCCTATTGCCACCTGATTTGCTAAAAACAAGATGAATGTTGTTTATGATGAGTTCATGAAGTTAAGCCAGGCAAACATTCTTGGAATCTGAACGTGAGGTGATTGTTATGCCTTGGCTTATTTGTTTCCTTTTAGTTTTTTTGGATTTCATTGCAGGTTTGGCTATAGGCTTAGCTTGGGTTTTGTGATGTTGAGTGAGGAAAGGAGAGCTGAGGAATAGAGGGGTAATTTGGCAAATTGGGTCCTTGCTGGCACTGCTAATGACTCATTAAAATAAACAAAATAGAGCTAAAATCTTGGCCTGGATGAGGAAAGGAGAGCTGGGAGAGTCCAGGCCGAAATTCTATTCAAAAGTGAAAGATGAGTAACAACAAACACGAAGAGTTGAGAGTGAAAAAAAAAAGAGTTACCTGATCACTAGCTTGAAGGTTGACACTCAATAGGTAAAGAAGATTTGTAATTTCTCCTCCCACTTTTTGTCTTCTCAGGTGTTGTCTGCGGCTTCTTCTCTAACCTGAAATTCTATCATTGTAAGCTTTCTTTTTATTCTCACTTAACTCCAGTTGCTCATTGCTCACTTTCACTAAAGAATGGATTTTTGTTCATTTTTTTCATTACTCAGTATCTCGGTGTCGTTTCTGTGTTTCTAAGTTTAGTGTGTGCTAAAAAAAAAAATTCAAACTAGATAATTTTTTTGTATTTGTCGGTGACATATTTTCTTGAAGCATATATTTTTTCATTTCCTTTTTCTGAAGTTTTTTTCTGTTGTAGCTTATTTTTTCAACTTTTCTAAACATTGGTATCTTTTATCTTGATTCATGATATGGTTGATGGGATATGGAGATTGTTTTGTGGGTAATGGTTCCCAGGGGAACCAAATTTGTGATTTTACCAATGTTGTTTGATCAAATGCGTCGTTGAAATTATATTTTTGAATGGTTGGACCCTTGACTTTGAAAAACTTATACCATGTCTATTCTTTTTTATTTGCTTTTATACTCAAGGTAAAAATTATTTTCTATTAGTACAAACTTCAGTTCTTCTTTCCTGATTCCAGCACAAAGCTCTCAACTTTTCCCATTCTCTGCTCTGGCATTGATGTTGTTTTCAACATCTTAAGGCCGCAAATTGGAAAACCAAACCAATCAAAATGTTTGTCACCTTCCCTTCTATTTTTCCCTTTAAGAGTATGTTTGGATGAGAGAATTAAAATAGGAAAAGTAATTATTTAAAGAATTTTAAATTTTTTTTCTAAATAATCTGTTTGGATGTTTATCTAAAAGAAATTTAAAAAATATGACATTTTAAAATAGAATTTATTTTTTAATTATAAACTTAGAATTTGATATTCTTAAAAAAATGAAAGAATTCTAAATTTTCATTGTCTCTCCTCCCACACGCTCTCGACAATTTTGAGACCCTCGTGTTGAATGAATCTGTAGCAATTCAATTATTCCTCCATGGTGCATATGAGTAAACTCAACATTTCAACTTCTTCTTCACTAGATTTCTGCAAAACCTATATATCAGCTCAAGATATTTTTTCCTCATCCTCAAAAATATCTTTGTTGTTGTTGTTTTGCTGGCTTCTCAAAGATGTGGGGTTTTTCTTTTTCAATTCTGATGAAAAATGCGACACACACATATCTTGTTTTTCTGGCTTCTTAAGATATGGTGTTTACTTTTTCAGATTCGACGAAAAAGGCGAGAACCACTACTACAAAAGCATCATTCTACGACGGGCGTTCAACGACGGTCGTAAGGAAACCGTCGTGGTATCGTAAACGGTGGCAATTTTGTAATTATTTGAACAATTAGAGCGAAATCGACATTGGTTTCTACAATGACCGTAGTAGTTGACCATAATTCATATACGATTTCGTAAATAACCGTCTTTGAACAATTTTAAAATTAAAAACCTAATTCGCATGTTTCACTCCTTTCTACACGAGACCTATTTGCGCCCCTGTCATGACCATTTCGGTTCCTTTCTGTTTACCCCTTTTCCTCTTCTCTTTGCTAACCACAGGTTCCCTTCTCTAATCTTGGCCTCTGCCCCATCTTGGGTCCCTAAAGATGTTAATATTAGGAGTCCAGAAGGTGAGGCTCTTGGCTTGACAAGCATTGAAGATTGCTCTCGCTTCGATGCCGATGGCATGGCCAATTTGGTACCAGAGGCGGGAGTCAAAGGCGGCGGCTGTGAGGATGACCTGAGGGAAGCTGGTGGCAGAGGAGATGATGGCATTGTTGTCGAAGAGGATGCCGGGGTCGACACATGCGACACCATGGAGGGCTTTCCACACAAACCAGCGAGGTTGATTCATGTGAAGCGGTCCTCCATCAAACGTTGCGATGGAACGTGTAGCTGAACCTGAGTGAACTCTGAATGTACGCTGTCTCCCTCTTACTCCATTCCTTTCCTTCTTTGATGATGCTCTTTTTTTTTTAAGGTTTTTGACACTGAATAGTTTGATTTTACTCTTAAAATGCACATTTCTTTGCCCTAATTTTTGTTTTAACCCTTAGGTACCCTTACGTGACTGGATCCTCTGTAGTCACTATCAAATACAAAGATGGGGATCTAATGGCTGCTGACATGGGAGTTTATCCTCAGGTACCCTTAGGTGGTTGATTGGTTCTTTTCTTTTGTTTATGTTTGGTGTTGTTTATCCTCTGAGAAAGTGTGCCTAGTCTTATTGATACTTCTTTCAGTGACTTAACCGGTTATATTGAAACTTACCTCCAGAGTAGAGGATCATGGGTTGCTTTGGCTTCTGCAAAGGAGATGATAGTCTTACAGTTGCTGACAGAGGACCTTTCATGCAAAGCTCTCCTACTGATAATCCACCATTTCCAGTTTTTTTTCCATCTTTAAAATTTTCTGTTTTATGATTCTTAATTCTTACATTTAATTTCATACAAGTCAATGACATGATTCAAAATGCAAGGTTCATGTTTTGTGTCTACAATCTGTTAACTGATTCGTATCCAACAACAATTTGATCTTGCAGTCATTGGCATTTCATGCGTTTCTTATATCTTTTTTTGCCATTCTCAAGTGGTTTAAACACTATTGACTCGGGCAAAGATAGATCCTGGATTCACGACTCTTGGTAGGCATCTTAAGGTCTCTGTCATGCCATTTATGCTTTGCATTGTAAATTGTAATTAATAATAGTCTATTGTATATGTTGTTCAAGAAAACCTTTGTACCCTTGTTAATGATTTTCCATGTTTTATTTAATCAAACTGGTTATCAGATCCATGTGTGTCTGTTTGCTTACATGGAAATCATAATAGAATAGTTGAGACATTTACTGTTAGAAAAAACATGGCATTACTTGCATTCTTGTATATTTTCCATACCTTTTATTAGTGGATGCAAACTCATGTCCCATTTCTTTCAATGCATTGTAATTGATCTTTTTTAATTCAGTATGGCAGAGTTGGGAGAAGAGAATGCTGATTTCTTCAGGGCCTACTATATCAGGCTAAAATTGAAAAAGCACATACTATTATTCAATCATTTACTTGAGCATCAGTATTATCTCATGAAGTGTCCAATGCCTGCAAAGGTTCCATTAGCTCCAACACAGAATGAAATCCATCCAATGCCTGGTAAATTCTTGCCCTCTCATCAGTCTGTATATGCATGTGTGTGTTTGAATCCAAAATAGATTCACGTATTGGCAATTTTCATGACTAAAAGTAAACTATGAGTTGAGACTTGAGTGATGGCACCTACATTTTACTGCTCATGTTATGCAATCTTTCTCACTGCATTCTAAACTTAATGGTCAACAACAAGGAGCAAATCATGGATCATGTCTCATGGAAAAGGTCTTAAATGATACTTTCTTCACTTTATGAGAATGAAAAAAATAGTGTGAAGATTCTCAGGATTCTTGGAAGTTCCCTAAAACTAGAGGCTTTGCTATATCATTGCTGTGAAATCTTAGTTATGTTATTTATTAAAGAGAGCTATTGAGCTAATCAGCAATTAAAAACATTAGTGCTATTATGAGATTGTTCATATGATTGTTTATGTACATTTTATGCCCAGATTTTTGTAGTTGTCCCGCACTTAAATATTAGTTAAATTTATGTTATTTTAAAAATTCTTTGGTGCTTTTGTAAGCTAATTAGCATGGTCATAGTTTGTGTTTCTGCATTATGTACACCTTCATGACTTTCCCATGAGGATGGATGAAGCAATCTTGATTAGAATTTAGAACCTTCTCTTTGGTCATAGTTCTCTACAATTTACTTCTAATATTATTTTTAATTATTTTCCTGAATAAAAAATATTTTACCGTGTCGGTGCATAGGCCTAAGAATATGATAGAAAGTGTTTCTATTTTTTTTACTTTTGGACTATCAAGCTATCCATTAATGTGTTAGATGCAGGGACTTTTGTATTGCATAGACTTCACAAGTCTGTAATGCAGTGAGAGAGAATTTTGAATCTTAACCTTTAATTTCATTTTTTAACTTTATATAATTAATATAATATTAGCAAAATAAAAAAAATAGCCATTAGATCATGACTTCTCCCTTGTCTGTGAAATGTGACTCAGTGGATCTAGGTCCATAAATAAGCACCTTTTATTGGGTGTGGCATACGTACCCCATTATATATATATATATTGTGTTAATGTTTAAAGAAATATTTTTAGACCAAATTCTATATTTATATGAATGGAAATTAAAAAAAATCATTTTAAGGTAATATATTTTGTCTTTTGATGAGTATGTTTTGTCTTTTGATGCATTATATAGATTCATAGAATTTATATGTAAGACTGTTGTGTTGTGTTTGCTTTGAATTCTTCTTGATGCATTATATAATTTCTTAGGATTTATCTGTAAGACTATTGCGTTGTGTTTGCTTTAAGTCTGGACGCATTATATAGATTCATAATATTTATTTGCAAGACTGTCGTGTTGTGTTTGCTTTCTTCCTTGATGGGAGGTAATGTAATATATTTTGGACTTACGCTCCTTCTGATCCTACTTTTGAAGGTTTGTGAGAGGTCACTGTCTGGTTCTGGAACTGACCCTAATCCAGCTGCTGCTGCTCATATATGAAAATAAACGTATTAGTGAGAAGCTATAAGAATAACACGAGCATCCACTGCTCATATATGCTACTGTTTTTCTCCCTTGATGTGTGCATCCACTGCTTGTTATTTTCTCCATGAATTTGAGACCATTGTTCTACCACCTGCATTTTGGTTTTAAGCAGAAACAAACTGTTAAATGCTCAAGAATAAAAAACCATAACAATCAAATCTTGAAACTGCAACATCTTTGTTTGCCATATTTTCTATTAAATGTTTCCTTTTAGATTGTTTACATACATAACTAGATAGAAAAGATGGTTAAGAATAGCTAATTGCCATTAACAAAATAGAAATAGGAATAAAGGGTTGTGCTCATCCTGATGTTGAATTCTGTATTTAGATCTAATTAGTGATCAAAATAAAAAGTGTGGTTTGAATTAGTTTCATTCCAAGTGTAGTGTGCTTATTGTGCGGTTTTGCTTTTCCATTTAGGTGATTGATTACAAAATACAGCAGGCTAGGCTCTTCCCTTTGCTGGCTTCTGCTTATGCTTTCAGATTTGTGGGTGAGTGGCTGAAATGGCTTTATATGGGTGTGACAAAAAGATTTAAGCTAATGACTTTTTGCCATTCCCATCCAAGGGGCAGACAAAGGATGAGTGGTATGAATTCATTTGTATTTTTCCTCTGCTATATTATTGCATGACTGTACGCATGGATGGACAGTATATAGGACAACAATGTCTTTGCAATGTGTTGGTGAAAGGATTTAATCATTGACTGTTATAACTAATGTGTCTGAAATGAATGTTGATGATGTGTCTGGAGTGGATTATATTGTGTTTGACAGTATATTTAGAATTTTTTGGGTAAAAGATTTAGTGTTTCATTTTATTTGATGATTATCTGTTTTACGCAAGAATTTTCGTCCTCATACTTAACATTCCTGCTTCCCTATTCTTCCAACCAACCCCATAGTGGTTCCCATGTAATATAAAACTAAAAAGGTATGCTATTTTCAATAATTTGGTTCCCATGAGTTCTGAATTATCTTCCCTTTTTTTAATCTTCAGCATAAGCTCTTGTCATTTTTCTGGTTCTTTATGCGGAGCTGTTGCTGCTGAAGCCAAGAGAGTCCAGTCAAGCCAAGAAGGTCTATTAGAAGAAATGGAGGGGCTGTAAGTGAATTAGACCAGAGCTTTTTTATGTACACCACTTATCCTGCATTAGTGTTGTTTATTTTAGCAATTAAAAAATGGCATGTAATGACCTGTTTTTAGCTTTGTTTTCTTTTTAATTTTCTGTCATTTTCAATTGGCAAATAAGAATGATCGAGTATGACAGCTGGATTCTTATACAATACAACTAGATTCTGTGTCTCCATCCAGAATTAGAGTTATTGTTATGTGATAGTGATATGTTTAGCGTGTCTCTACTGTTAGGTTTCTTTAAAAATCAATAACTAGATGCTAAGGGAAAAGAATTAATGAACTAAAGCATGCTCAATTTTTTCCAGCTTATATCTTCATTTATTAGTGATTTTTTTAATCTACTAACTCATGTTAAAATATAGTGGAGACATGGGCACACATGCACACATATTATTAGAAATAACATTTCCTATTGGAAAATTTTCATTTTAATTGATTCCATAACTCTGTTAAAAGGTGTATATAAATCATATTACTAACTTATGAATCACCCCTACATACATATTATTTATTATTATAATTATATACAGTTGCAATATGAATCAATAAATTAAT
Source organism: Glycine latifolia (assembly GCA_013407115.1). NCBI lineage: Eukaryota > Viridiplantae > Streptophyta > Magnoliopsida > Fabales > Fabaceae > Glycine > Glycine latifolia. Next base: position 8,983,190 of record CM023941.1, read on the forward strand.
TAGGCCACTATATATTAATGCATTTTTAAATATTAAATTTCTGATTTTTAATTTTTTTTATTTAAAAAAACATTCTAAGATGGTTATTTAGAAAACCGTCTTAGAATGTCACATTCAAAGACGATTATAGGCTAAGAACCGTCTTCGAATGCCCCATTCTAAGATGGTTATACCCTATAATCGTCTTAGAATGTCCCATTCTAAGATGGTTATGAGCAAAGATCCGTCTTTGAATGTCCATTTCTAAGACGGTTGTAGCTTATAACCGTCTTAGAATGTGACATTCTAAGACGGTTCTTTCCAGTAACCGTCTTAGAATGATGTAAAAAAAAATTCAAAGATGAATTCTAAGACAGTTCTAGGCTAATAACCGTTTTAGAATGTGACATTCTAAAACGGTTTAATAACTGTCGTAGAATGTCTTATCTTTCAACGACGATCATAGAACCGACATAGAATGGGTCAAATAACCGATGTAGAAAGCGCTGTTTATAGTAGTGAACGAATTCACAAGGATCAGGTTTAAATTCTTTTATATATTTGAGATCAATTGTCATGCTCCATTCTAAAATAATATCTTCGGCTTAATAATTAATTAGAAATTATTTTTAACATAAGCTTTAAAATAATTATCATATAATAAATTGAAATTATTTAATTCAAATAAAGAATTCAAAATATAAAAAATTTAAATTGTTTATCCAAATAAGATTTAAAATTCAAAGAATTTAAATTGGTTTATCCAAACAAAAAATTTTAAAAATTCAAAAATTTTAATTGATGCATTTTAATTTCTCTAAATTTTAAATTCTCTAAAATTTTAAAATATTTTATCCAACCATACTAGAAAGAATAGAAGGGAAGGTGACAAACATTTTGATAGGTTTGGTTTTCCAATTTGCGGCCTTAAGATGTTGAAAACAACATCAATGCCCGAGCAGACCTTGATCAAACCACTTCAATATTCTCTTTCACATCAACTTGCGCATCAAAACCATTGTTTTCGGCCCTATACGCTGACCAACTTGATCAAACCACTTCTTTCATTTTTTTTTTCAAACCTGATTTAATTCTATGTTTTTTAATTTTTGGTTTTAATTTTAAAATATTTGTTTTGTTGATGCAGCTACTGAACATACTCTCCTCCTTAGAATTGAAGGATGGTGTTTAGTCAGGTTAATTCAAATACTTGAATCGGAAAGAACCTCAGAAGACGTAATCTGTCAAATATATTTAGTCTAATATTATAGCAAGTGCAAGTGTAAATGTGTAATACAATTTAGATTAATAGTCCTATTTTTACTTTGACAGCATGTACCATTTTTCCTCCTAAAGTATATCTATTTGAGTCCTCTTTCTTGAGCCAAGTTTTAATTATTAGACTAGGCTTGTCTCAAGAAATGATTAGAAATCTACTGAAACAATATTGACTGGTAAAGGAGCAAGTGATCCTAAATTCAATAAAAATTAAGTCTAAATTTTTTTGAAAATACCACCCCTTCTTCCTCATAATAAAATTTACGTCTTTCGGCAAGTATAAATGAATTTGCAATTTTTTCAGCTTTTAGAAAATTCCAATTATTCATTTCAAGAATTTAATGCTGCCTCCTTTGACTATAAATATTGTTTCATGATACTTTGAGAAATTTTTGGAATGGTAAGCAAGATTCTTAGTTAAACTAGTGTTTTAAGTTCTATGCCCAAACATTGTCACCTGTTGCTTTTAAAGATAATACAACTTTTGACGAGGATAAACTAGAGAGATTAATACATGCAATGAGATTTATAATGAAGAATTAAATTGAAAACAAAAGCAATAAGTTGAGTTCATATCGATCGAGTTGATAACTATTTTCATCAGCGACATTTTGATGATCAGCCTAAGTTTCTTTGTTCCTTATTCAATAATATACTATTTTTGTCAAAGAGACCTCATATAGTTGAACAACATTTATCTGATTAATTTTGTCGTAGCTTTTTCTTGTTTGATATGTGAAAAAAGCACACAAAGAAAACTTCAAAGAGACTTGACTTCATCATGTGTTGGTTTATAGCAACTTCACTACATATGTATTCTAAATTCTAAAATGAAGTTCCCATGTTAAAGAACAAGATGCATTAGAAGTCTGAAACTTATTACCTAAAACTATATTAAAGAAAAATTGTACTTCATGTTTGCAAATGTAAAAAAGCAAAAATATCATACATGCATTGCATTTTAATTTAGTAGGATTTAGATTGTTGTGGCAATTATTTTCGCGCAATAGGAGAGTGTCTTTGTTAAGGTTGCTTGAGAACAGCTAAAGAAACTGAAATGATATGGAGGAGTATTTTTGAATCAAGAGGTAAAGTAGATGGACTTGAAATGTTTGAAGGTGTCATTAAAGAGATAGTTAGAGGAAATAAGAAAAGAGATAGAGTTGCACATGAAGGTCAAAAGATACTGAATCACAACTCAAGAATGTTGATCAATTACATATCCAACGTGCATGTCGAAGTTGATGGTAATCGACACCATCTTCAGTGTGGTTCTGCGTCCAACATCTCCGCTAAACCCTAACTCCTTCCCCGTCCGCATCGCCTTCTGCACCGACAAGAACATTGTCTTCGCCGCCGATCCATCCTTTGCACCATGTAGTGCATCAACGCTGACACCACAAATGTAGTGTGTTTAGGGTTGCATTTCCTTGCCGTCACACTAGCACTGTTCTGAGATGGAGAGCAACGAGATTTTTTCGCTTCATCCAAATGGTTTTGTTCTCAAAATTGTGTAGACGGATATCTTGTTATTTTCATTAAAATTATCAGTCTTCGCAAAACGAATAAGTGCATGTGCCTTGATTGAGAGGAAAATAATGGGTAATGTTGGTTTCCGACAGAGGAATGGTTGGGATTGAAGATGAAGAGAAGGCCACTTGGTTGCCTATTGGGTCAAGGAAGGGGGAAGTGGGAAGAGCATTTTTTTTCTTTTCCTTTTAGATATTCCACTGTATGCAATCCATTGTAGTCTATATGTTTCCCATGGTAGGGGATTTGATGACCTTTCAATCCGACTACTTTTCTCTTAGAGTTGTTTAAAGAACTGACAGACACTTTCGTCCACTTTGCCCTGGTGCTGTCAAAATCATGAATTTAACATTCCTTTTTAGACGATGTTGGATTCAAAATGAATTTTGATAATTAGTATATGAGGAAAACGTTTATGCTTAAATAAGTGTAACACTGATAATAGTATGATTGTTAGTGTTCAGTTCATTGAATTAGATAGAGAATTATGATGCTATTAAGGTAGGAAAATATTAAAGTTACATTAATTTTAAAAGGAAATTCGCATAATGATAATAAACTAATTTTAAAAGATAATTGATAGCACTTAACCATAAAAATATGATACTCTCAAAGTTCAATGCAAACATAAGAGTTTAACGAGCTTCAATGACATGTAATCTAGCGTTCAAGTTGTGCTTGGGAATAATCCTCCAAATTGTGTCTTGGAGGCTTTACGCGTTGACTTTTCTAGTTTGTAGCTTTGCCTTTCTTTCTGTAATACACCAAAAAAATAATATGTAATCTAGCGTTTAAGTTGTTCACTCCTATTTAACAAGTGTGCTATCATTTAACCATTCCATCCTCCTTTTCTTCTTTTTGGAAGGGGATACGAATTGTGCTTTAATTAGTTTTGCGACAAGAATCTAGAAGCTAGTATAATGAACCCAAGAAATCATAGGTTCACAATATCCTTATGGTAGCGTTTCTCCCAACTATTAATGCATAATGGTTAAGGGTTCATTGGTCTTGGGACTAGGTCACCCTACTACTAGTGAAGATCAATTTACAAGAAGGGATGGGTCTGCTAAAGGGTTTCCCATTTAGTTGGCCACATGTGATCTTATCATTGTTGACAACTTCACAAGCGTCAAGGTTAGCTTGGGAGGCATAAGCGCTTATGCTCCATGACCCCTTAAGCATGATGTTTGGGAGGTGTAGGCTCTTATTTGTTCGAACAATCCAGAACCCCACAAGTGAAGCCTAGGAGGTGTAGGTGGTTATTCAATCAAATAACCCTTGGATTGTCCAACCTAGGATGAGAGCACATATGGCCAATCCAGTAGGTCAATCTAGTACAAGAGCCAATGGACCTTCATAGATTAATGGTTGGAAGAAGCACCATACCACTAGCCACAAGTACATTGTGGATCTTTAACAACTATCAGATCACTGCTGTAGATGCAACACCACTATAAATGATCCAAGGCTTAATAATAATATTAACTAGATATTCCCACGCCTTGCGTGGGTTTGTAAATATTATATAAATAAAAAATTATAAGATGTTGTTCAATATATTCTGAATACAAAGTAAAAAACATGTAAAAAAGTAAAAACGCCTATGCATCTAATATTATTTTTATGGACACTATATCTTGTAAAAGTCTTCTATATTTTAAAATTCTCTTATCAAGATGGTTGTTGGCATATTTTGGATATATAGTAGTTTATGCCTTTGATGTTTTTCAATTGTTTTTATGCAAAGTAGTTGTTATTAAAATAATTGGTATAATAATTTTATAAAATGAAAAAATAGAATAAATTGTCGTTTGTTTGTCTAAGGTATAAAAAATGTGTTATATAATGTATGAAAGAAGTAGCATATTGTTAATTTTGAACCTTGCAAATTCAGGAATGTCTAGGTTGATGCCTTGTACTTGATGTTGAGTTGATCGAACAGTCATCTAAAAAAGGCGTTAAAGTTTTATTGTTAAAAATAAAAAATTAATTGAATAGAAAATGAGAATATAAAATATTTAAAATAAGAAAAACTTGTCATAAAGACCTAATTAACATAAATTAACAAAATTTAAATTTAATTTTAATTAAAACAATAAAGATAGTAAAAGTTCATAACAAAATAATAGATAAAGCTTTTGATACAATATTGATTATATTGATAAATATGTGTGTATTTGTGTATATATGTATGATATTTGTATTACAAAGTAGAAATACAAATACAAAACTTGATAATTAAATATGAACGTGAATTTTATATGTAGGATATTAATTTTACTATATAGAAAAGATTATGAAAAATAAAAATAAGATATTTAATAGTACATATGAAAAGAGAAATTAGTGGGTAAAAAACTACACATGTACTGTTTATATAAATAATTGCATGATGAATAAAATGAAATTTGAATGAATTTATAGTAAAATTAGATTGTAATTTAAGGCCTGATTTAAGGTGGAGGGAGGAAAACAAAAATATGTGTAT
>CM023941.1:8988474-9014567 GCA_013407115.1 Glycine latifolia
ATAATAATAATAATAATAATAATAATAATAATAATAATAATAATAATAATTATTATTATTATTATTATTATAATAATAATTATAATTATTGTATTATATTTATGACTTTATTTAGAGTCAAATAATTTAAATCTGACAGCTATTTATTTTGAATCTATAAAAAACAATATTCATTTTACTGCTATTTGGCTTGCCTGTGTATTTTTCAAATTGAGTAACGCTACTGCTACACGGTATGAAGATAATAAATTAAAACGCTAAAAGAATAATAAATAAGAAAGTTTCTATTCCATCCCACTAATGGTGGAATATCTCGTTGTATCCTACCAAACACCAAAGAAACAATTAGAGAAAATTATGGACTTTTCGTTTGGTAGAACAATGATTGGAATCACTTAAAAAAATTTGATTCTTTCGGTAAGATGCTTACAAGTTGTGTTAAATTTGAATGTAGAGGTTTTCTGCTGCTTTGCACCAGTGCACTGCGAAAAGCCTACAGCATTTTTTCCCTGGACCACAAGTGAACAAGAGGACCATCAAGCGAGGGAGGAAGAAAACTGCAAGACTTAGAAGTAGGTCTTCAAATGAAAATGTAACAGCTGAAGAAAAAAAAATTGAAGGGGGAATCACAAAATATATATAGGAGGAAGAATAAGTGCAACACAATGTTAATATGAGAAATCTACGCATGCAATTCAGCTGCAACTGCTGTGCCTGCATCGCTTCATTTCTCTTTGCCAGGTTGATCAATTTTAGACTTATTCATTGGATCATCACAAGGCCACCATCTGACAAAAAGAAAAATAAATAAGAATTGCTTAATGCAAGCCATTTCAAAACCATCTTTGTGAGCATTTGTGTCTGAAACACCATTCCCTTCCTCTTTAGCACATTCATCTTCATCTCCATGTGTCCCATGTTTGATGGGCTTAGCAGTTCCTAGATTTTGTTCTGAAAAATGAAGAGAATTGCAGTAAAGAATACAATTTTTTACAAAAGATTCTCCTAATAAAAGAGAACAAATATCACCTTTTTCTTTTTTCCTTTCAGATGACAATGAGGGATTTCATAAGAATTGTGGTTTAACGTTAAGGAGAGGCTAGAATGAATATCGCCACATTTGACAGGTTAATTTAGGTCTAAATAGCCACTTGGAGGGGTGGATTGTGTAGAGAAATTATTTTAGCAGAGATGTAATAGAAGAGAGAATTCACGAGACATTGTCATCTGAGCAAATAAGCTGACGTGGCAACAAATATTATGTCAACATGACAATATATGATTTATTAATTAATTAACTCAATATTTATATATTATAAATAGATTATACAAAAGATAAAACTTATATACAGACCTTTATTATACATATTACTAAAGTAAAACTTTGATTTTAATATAAAAAATAAAGCACATATAAAATTGCATCTAAAATTTATCCTTATTCATTGAACGAATGGATCCTAAGTTTTTGTTCACAAGGGAGTAATAGACAGCCGGAAGGTATGTCGTAATAATAATAAAGTTATGATAAAAGACTTAAAAACCTTTGTAATTTTATATATATAAGCAACCATTGTTATATATATATATATATATATATATATATATATATCATAAATAACATATTTTCAAATATTATAGTGTTAAAAATGATGAGGCATGAAACCACAAATTAAGAGGGGGTAAAATGATTTTAAAATAATTTTAGACACAAATCAAAATTTTCTTGCAAAATCTTTTCCTTTAGTCCAATTAATTCAAGAGAGTAAGATATGTTATAAACACCCTTATGTTTTTCCTTAACACAAATTATGGTTTAAACTAAGATACCAAGAATATATCAAAAACCAAGTGTTAAAAACCTTAAACAATAAACAATTAAGAGGTTGAAAGGATAAGAGAAATCTACATTTTGTTGATCTGTAGTAATCCATCATGATTTTTCCACTGTAATCTTTGAGTTACAAGCAAATGCACACCACAAATGCCTAAAATTTTGAAAACGTATCAAGATCTAAACCTACATGTAATACATCTATTACATACATATCATTGAAAAACCTACTCAATGAAAAAGAAAATTGGAAACGTAGATCAAGGAGTAATTTCACTTGATATGTGAAGAATGTAAAAGTTAAAAAACATAACATTTGTAGTACCAACTTCCCTTCATGATCCTTAACAAAGATCCATTGCACTCATTGAAAAAATGTTTTCAATCAAGAATCAAAGTAGTAATGACATGAAGAGGTTTGGAGAGTCTCTCAATGAAAATTGTTGTATAAAACATGAGAGAAAAAGTGTTACCCAAGAAGTTATTTGAGAAACTTATTTTTATAGCCTAAAAAGCAAAATCGTTGATTATGCCATAAAGATAGTCGACTAACTTATTCTTTGCATCACCTGAGTTTCCTGATGAATAGATAGGTGATTATATCATCATATAGGCGATTGTTTACAAAAATAGATACTCATGAAATCAGATATAGTCAATTAGATAATAAAGATTGTCGACTAAATGTGAACTAATCTCAATTCTAAAAAAGCATAAGGTCGATCTAGTGTATTATATTAACATATAGTGGATTAAATTGATGTAGAATTAAAACTTAGTTATTTTAAAAACTAAGTTACAAATATTTCAATTCACTTAGACCAATTACCATGTATCAATACAATACCAATCATTTTGAACTTGTTGAATCTACATATCCTAGTCTAGCTAGGATGCATGTATGCATGGTATCACATACAATCAGACATAAACAATAACAATCATTCTAATCAACTGGTGTTTATAATATTACAACTCATCATCAACAAAACTAAGAATTCTTCATACACTCTTTATGTTTACATATAAGACTCGTAGAATTATGTTAAACATTTAGTTTAACAACCTTAATATTAAAGTAAATTTTGTATAGAAAATGTAAACTAGGTCAAATTATAAGAAACTCTGATATAATCGATAATTGATAAATTCATCATCATCAGTTATTAGAGCTTTGCAATGGGTTCCTCTACTAGTCTACTTTACCATTTGCAAATTATCAGGCTATTCAGTCAAGCATGACTAAGAAAGAATCCAATGCCGCGTACAGCACCACCACACATCCTGTTAATTATGGCAAGGAAGAAAACAATGCTTCTCCTTTTTGTTTTCGTTTTATTTTTCATTATTTTATTTTTTGACATAAAATTGTTTATAATATTTTTTAACAATATTTTTATTATTAGGGCCATTTAATATGAGTACAGATACACCATAAATATAAAATAGGAGTTATTAAACAAAAAATAAAACACACGTACGTCATTAACAGAATTTATATAAATTTTAGCAAATAATAAGAAATGTGATAAATAAATATATATAATCTTAGAATTACTAAATAGTTCAGAATTTTTTAAAATTAAACAAAAAACAAAACACAAGTACGTCATTAACAGAGTTTATATTATTTATTATTTTAAATTTATAATCTTAGAATTACTAAATAGTTCAGAATTTTAAAACATAATCGACAAATAAATTTAACTTAAGTTTGTATTTAAAGGAAACAACTATGACTCAGCTTGACTTAATTGTATCCATTAATATATTTATATGTCTAACATTAATCTAAATCAGTTCTATACTTGCAAATATATAAGGAGAAGATTCAGGCGCACACATCGATTGAGCTGTTTCACGTGATGTGAGTTTATATTATAGCAATTCAAAGTTTCTTTTCAATTTAAGTGATGGAGACTTATACAATTCATAATTTTGTATAACATTTTTCCGTGTTAAATTCGACTTGGATTCTTTAATTGATATTTGGATTTGAGCTTTGTGTTTAGGAAAAAGAAAAAACATACTTGGAAGCCAAAAGTCTATTAAAATGATCACTTATTTTATAAAGATTACACATCATCAAAGTTAGAGCTGACAATGACAATAAATTGAATCAATTGAACATAGTTTGAGATTGAATTTGATAATTGACCCCTTAAACTTCATTCATGAATAAATTAAATTAAATTTGAATTAAAAATTAAACATATTACATAAAAAATTAAACTTATGTTATCTATAATTCAATTTAATTAGTTCATGAACTAATTTGATCTATATCTATCAATTTATATTCATTCTGTCTCTCTTTATATATTAAATTATATATATATATATATATATATATATATATATTTATATTGTATAATTATTTTTATTATTTTAATATATTTATTTTGTACAACATAAATAAATAAAAGAAAAAAAATAATGTAACACATATTAAATAATAGATTTTATATTATTAAATTAATATAATTATTTTCATATTACTTTTGTTGTACAAAATAAATAAATAAAAGTAGATAAACTAGTTATAATTTTAAATTGAGCTAAGATAACGAGTTGAATCAAATTATTGGTGATCTTGAATCAAGATGTGTTCCAATAAAAGATAAAGGTTCATTTTAAATTTGAGTCAATTGTTAACTTAAGTCATTTTTTATTGTGTTGAGTCGAACTAAACTCAATTCAACTCATTTTCAACACTAAACAAAACCAATATTACACACTAATAAAATGGTAAAACAAAAAACATTATGATGGTATAATGATAGAGATTTTTACTTTAGATAACATATATAAGATCATAAAATTTAAACTTGAATGTGATCATTGTAAAAAGAAAATGATAAAATATATCATAACTTAGAAATATAAATTTTTATAAATTTTGTCTTGACTCCTCTTTCTTTCTGTATAAACATTTAAGTAAAATTGTTTCCACCTCAAGCTTATATAATAATTCTCTAAATAGCTTTTTTTTTCTGATAATTTTAACATTTCATTAACATCGTGTTCATTAATATTAGGGTATTTTTTCCAAAGTATCAATTTTTAATTAAAAAACTAAATTATATTTAAGGTTAATGCACGAATGTAAATAAACTTTATTGAAATAAGATGATAAAAAAAGTGAAACAAGGTGAAAATTAAAAAGGTGTTCCAATAAAACAGTATAAAAATCAAATTTGGTTTGAATGAGGACGCATGAAAATGCTGTAGCACAGCGTAGATAGCGTAGCACTGCTGAGTTTGGTGTGTTCACATTTTTCTGAAAAGGAATAGAAGTGAAAGGCAACCAATGAAAAATCGACAAATAGCTCCTGCAACCTATCACACCATGTATTGTGTCTGACCATGTGACTCTGAAGGTCAGTCAACTAAATTAATTTAATGTGACTCTAAAGGTCACTCCCCTAAATTAATTTAATGTGCCCTACTTTGTAACCCTGTCATAATTATTTTCAGAACATACTCTTCACTCTTCTCTTTTTAAGGTTTCTAGTATTGCATTGTAAATAAATGGAGTTGTCATTGTGTAGGTGTGCAGGCATATAATTAAAAGTAAACAGAAAAAAAGATTTATTATATAAAAAACATAAAAATGAAAAATATTAAAAATCGTCATCACATGTAATGCCAAGACTTTTACATAACAATTTTTTAATTGTTAGGTAGTTCATTAGCATTTTCATTTTTTTAGTAATTCAATTTTTTAATAAGATATATATTATTTAGTAAAAATAAAATTCCAAATATAATAAAAACCATTTATTACTCATTGCGATATTTCAAAAGCATGGAGAGTTATGTACTATAGGTTTTATTTGCATAATTTTTTCTATAAACTTGTCCATACAAATTTTTAATAGAAAAAATAAAATGAATTAAACTTCTTTTTTTTTTAATATAAACTGTAATGATTAAATTAGAATAATCTCATGCCAATTAATTTATAAGTTCAGGGTGATTTTCGATAAGTTATAATTAATATACACTTCAACTTTTAAAGAAATTTTCTCATCTAACTTTTCCTAAAAATTTTACAGAGAAATTTATTTAAACTTGTTATAGTTAAGTACGTGATGAAATTTTAGAAGAAACATCAAATAATTAATTCATGGTATACATTTAATCGTGTTTGTTTTTATTCCGATAAGTTTTTGTAAATAAGTTTTTTGCAAACATAATTGTGCTATCATAGAACAAATAATGAAATTCATATATATGATGGCCTAATTTGACAAATATAACCTTGGCTGCATTTGTCCATTTTCAAAAATATTCATTTGGATAACAATGACTATTTGGGTAAATAAAGTTAAAAAGAAAGTATGATTATTTTAATTGTTTTAATGTTAAGAATAAGGATTTACTTTCACTTCTTTTGAAAAATTCACCAATACTAATATTTATATAACCACTATCATAAAATGTTTTGATGAACATTAACTCGCACGCACACACATACTTATTGAATAATATTAAATCAATATAAAATTTTATAGATGATCTATATGATAAAAACTTTCAATTAAATGATAGACTTTGAAATAAATTTATCTAATAAAAAAGTTATTGATAAATGATACAAAATATGATGTAACTTTTGTGGGTATAAGTATATATGTCTCCTATGTGCTTATCACTTGATACATGTAGGTAGTTTGATAATGGATGATTTGATCATAAGTCCATTAAATAATTATTAAGATAAGCTTTGATATCATATAATTCAACTAGTCAATCTTAAAAGCTAGTTTATGAGATAGGAATTAACTCCTATTTATATACACTAAATTGATCTTGCCATTAATTAATTAATATGAATTCTCTAACAATCCAACCATTAGAAAGGAACAATGACATTGCATTCCACTAATAAATTACTAACTTATAACTTGTGCATTTGGGTTGAAGAGAATCATCTATGGAACCCACCTAGTGTTGCTAACACTAAAGCAATTATAGATGTCTCAGTTCGCCGAGGGGGAGGAAGTGGTATTTAGGGAACATCATGGAGAGTGTATATAGTTGTTGCACCAAAAATATTTGAAAACTTTGATTGACGCGAAGACTATGGAGGCTCTAGCTTTATGTTATGCTAAGAGTATCATTGTTGTTCTACTACATTTAGGAGGTTATGTTTGCGGTTGATAGTCTTGTCTTAAAAGACTTGGTAAAATAATGAGATTTGATCTTACTTTAATTGTATCATTTATATAGGGTTAAAAACAGGCTATATGATTAGTTGGAAGTCTAAGATCTAGCACATTTAAGGGTTAACTTATTTAACAAAAAATTCACACCTTTGCCTTTTAAAGAGCCTTAATTTTAATTAAGTAGGTCAACCAATGCTGTTTAATTCGGTTTTAAAAAATGCTTAGTAGGCTTGACGGTCAACCCAATAAGTGTAAATTAGCAAAAAAAAGTTTTATAAAAAATGGACGGAGGGAGTTTTTTTTTTTTCTAATAAAGCATTACTATTTAATATATAAATAGCATCATATATTATTTTATTTTTACCAACTAAAGCATTATGTTTTTTTTGTACGTTTTACTTGAGTTTGTTTTACTAGCTATAAAATTTAGAATTTAATTATCATGCATAAAATGTAAAAATGTTTTACATTGTATATTATTTAATTATAAATCACCGAGTAATTATCATAAAATTAATAAACTTATCATATATAATAAATTGTGATTGAATATATAATAGTGTAAAATTATTTTACATTATTATTATTATTATTGCATAACTTATTTTCTCTAAAATTTAATATATTTTTGTGGTTTTAATTGTTTTTTGGGGTGAGAGGCATGTTAACCTGTAATTGAATTGTTTAGCCTATAACTATTCTTGTAAGCTTATAAATCTCCTCTCTTTTTTCCAGTTATAGATCCATTAGCCCATAACTATTCTCGACTTGCTTAAGAATAAGACTATTGATCTATTTAAAACCTCAATATGAAATAAGTCTCCAAATAAGTTAACAAGCTTATAAAACGACAATGTTACATATAAAAGATTGACAAATTTATGTATATTAGGCTAACAGGTTATATACTTAAACCGTAAATAACTTGTGTTCCTCCACACTTGCCATAAATGTAATGACTGTTACTAATTTCCATCATTAATAAATTCTGCGTATAGTTTTTTCAAAATAAAATTGAAGATTATAGGTCAGTTTTATAATTGAGTGACCATAATCATCATTGTCAACCGTTTAACACAAGTCAAAAATCCATTTGGTCATTCTTTTGAAATATTATTGGAATTTCATCAAATAATATTGTTGCGAACTTGGCAAGTGTACCGATCGTTCCAAGTAATAAGATGATAAGTAGAATATCGTTCCCACGAGAATTGAGACACCAAGATTATCACAACTAATATCTTTAAATTGGATTAATAAATGTTGATGAAAGCGAGTTTTTGTATCTTGAATTAAAGAGAAATAACAAATAAAATTTAAGAATCAACAAGATTTTAGAACACAAAATTATTTGGATTTAGGGAAAATATGAGAAAGAGTTATAGTCAGGACACACACACCGTTTTGATCCCACCATATTTAATTAGATTGATTACTACATTCAATTATACTAATTATTCAGATAATGCGTCTTTCCATGAATAATAGTTAAAGCCTAATTCCTTAGTAACTTTAACCCTTTAACCCAAGTAAAAATCTTAATTCCTTAGTGATTTCCCTTCGATCAAGCATTAAGTGAGACGCATTAATTTATCTGCAATCATACATTCCTATACCTAGATAATGTACAATTGTTGTTTTACCTCAGTTAGAAATTAAAGTTTCAATATTCCTATTATGAATCCTAATCCTCAGAACTTTATTAAAGTGATCAATTCTAATAAAGATATATAATTCATTCAACACAAAGTAAAACAAAATAATTTAGCATAAAAGAATCATAGAATTCAATCCAATAGCAAAGGAATTCACATTAGGTTGTGGCGCTAATTACAATGAAGAAAACTAGCCACACCTATTCATGCTTGACTGCAATATCATAAAACAAAGTGTATCTAGATGAAGAACAGAAAATTAAAAAAAGAAGTAAACCCATTCAATCTTGATTCTCTATCTTCTTGCCCTAGTTCAAGCAATGCCTCCAAGCTCCTTCTTTGCTTTCCTCTGTTATTTTCCAATGTGGAACCCCTCTTTTTGCTGTATCAGTTCCTATTTATACTTAGGGTATAACATTCCCCAAAATACCCTCATTCTTGTGCAAAATGAAATAAATATCTGAAAACTCGTGTTGCTGGCACTAATGGCGCAACTCCTTGCGCTGATGGCACCATTTCATACAACCTGGCGCTAGTGGCGCCATATCTCACGCTAATTGCGTGAGATGAAAGTGAAGATTGACCTAATTTCATTCCTTGGCGCGAATGGTGCCAGATCTCGCCCTGGTCGCGTGAGATCACTAAATTTCTTGCCTTTCTTGATCTTGCTTTCTTCTCTTGGTTTCCTGCTATAAAGATACATAGAATGAGAAATAATGTGATTGTAGATAAATTAATTGAAACATCCACAAATGAGGTCAATTATTGTTCAATTGTGATCGATTCTCGCTTCTTTTAGCTTGAAAAGCATCATATGCTAGATGCATATCAAATAATTCCCAGATTTAGATATTGTTGTCCTCAGCAATAAACAAAAGTTCACAGTGGGAAACAATGATCAACAATCAAACATCACATTGCATAAACAATCTCAGAATTACTATGCTAAGCATGACTGATTCCATATCAAAATTTCAACAATACTTTTCAATTCCATCAAATATGCAAGTCTAACTTGAATACCCCTCACCAAGATATATCATTCACTCATCACTCAAGTGTTTGGGTATTATCATACTCTCTCAATCTACCTCAGTCATAGCACTACCATAAGCTTGATCCTATTCCCAAGTTCTTAAAAATAAGCAACATAAATGCATGAACAACTGATCAAAAGGTCTTGATAGGGTTGTAACTTGGCTTGGCTTAAAGGTAGGACTATTTGGACAGTAGCTGAACAATTATTGAGATTAGAATATTGATATTCTTTAGAATTCATTCGGATTTCACTTTGATTTTTTTTCCACTACTTATTTTTATTCAGAATTTTCATTCCTTTCTCCTCTTTTCTTCTCATTGCATTTCTTTCTTTTCTTTTCCTCTTTTGATCTTATTTGTAGACAATTCTTTTCATTTATCTTCTAGTGGAGCTCACCTTAATCTTTCTTTCTTCTTCTCTTTAAACCAATCAAACATTCCAATCTCAATTAAGGTAAGTCAATGGGCATGGTTTAAGCACTTCATAAGGTGATTGAATGGAAAGGTCTCAAGCTCAAAGGGTTAGCAATGGAAATTTTTTTCAGGTATGTCAATTTGGCCATGGCTAAAAGAATAAAATGCCTTTATCATATCAAAATGTACATGCATTGCAGAGAAGCAGATCAAGTTCTAGAGTACTACCATAGTGAGGTATCTCTAAACAAAATTTTCTATATAGGCTCAATCCTCACAGGCTATGATATCAAACTAGACTCTTTTAATTTCTTATCAAGTATCATTTTCTATTTCAATATGCAATTCAGAAACCAAAACAATCATAATTTCCAATCATGTTCTATGCAATACCATGCCATGATTCATATCACACATGTTTCCTAAAAAATTCAATCCAATTTACTGTTGATTTGGCAAATCTAAATCTAAGACATGCTTCTGGAAATTTTACTAAAATAAATTACTAGGATTTAAATATTAAATTCAAAATTAAAAAAAAACTAATCAATGATTAAAATTCCTACTAGATATCCTTTGTTCCTCTGAATGCAAATCAATGTGATTCTTCAAATAACGCGTATGTGCCCATAATTGCTAGATTTAGAAAATTGATGTCCCCAGCAATAAACTAAAAGAAATCTTCTCTAATAAAATACTCACACATATGTGCATTATTTAAGGAATCACAATCATAAGCGAAACATTAATCTGAATAGAAACCAAACCAAATTTACCATAAACATAACAAAGTTTCAAACTATTCATAATTCAACCAAATAACATAATAATAAAAGCAACTGAAAAGTAAAAAGCAAAATAAACATAGATAGTAATAGTGATAGTTTAAGCTGTGAATCATCACTCCTCCTCTTCCATGGTGTTGCCATCGGTAGCTTGGGATGTCGCAAGATGCTTCGCTGCTGTCTCAGAATGCATGTAAGGCTCTGGAGGAGTGCTGGCTGCTGCAACTAGTGAAGAATGATATGCATCTGGTGGATGGTATGAAAGTAGAACTGGTGAATACTGTGGTTGATAAGCTATGTAATCAATGGCCAAATGTCTGCAAATGTCTTCCATCATACGCGTCTGATATGCTCCCTGAATGGTGTAAATATCACTCTGAATAACCAGACCGTCAAGTTGTGCCTGCATCTGCAAAATAACTGGGAGAATCCTCATACAGTAACTCATGATATGGTGCCCTGAAAGTAGTAGAATACGATGCCTGTCGTGGTGGTGGTGCTTGAAATTCTGGCTGGGGTTCCTCAAGATCAGCATGTGGTGCTTGGCGAGGACTTTTAGCAGCAATTTTTCTTCAGGTAATAGCTTCGAGGCTCGAATGATCTGCTCCTAGTAAGCACTTTCCACTAGATCTAAATATGTCTTATGAGTCATGAGGCTCGAATGATATGCTCCTAGCATGCATAAATGAGAAATGAGGGATGAATGTGCAAGCCAAGACTTCCTATTACCATCTTGAATCATGTGGAGGATCCTTTCAGACAAGTCCCTAGCAATGTTGAGGTTTTCATCCCTCATCAAAACATACAAAAGGATGGCCCGCTCCACATTCACATCTGAAAAATTAGTCAAAGGAATAATAGTGTGATTCTTAAACTGATGCCAAAATTCAGCTTCACCAGTCAAATCATGCTTCCTCAGCTTCTCTTGAACAAAGGGTAATTCGGCCTTGGTCTTCCAAGCTATGTACATGCCAGTAATCCCTTGTCGAATCTGATAAGCTAACTGAGGCATATCATCTCTGTACAGATTCTTGCTGGCGGTGGGCTGCATCTTGATGAATTTTATGGCAAAGTCACAATGCGAGCTGCTCCTATGAGATGTTTCTAAGAAGCTTTCAATGGTCTTATAATCAAAAGAGACCTTGACCCCTCTCACCCAACTCACCTTCTTCTTATCAACCGTCTCTCTATCCACATCGGCTAAAAATTCCTTCAGTATAACACTGGAATTGGGTTCAGGGAAACTGACCAACTTATGCCATTGCCTCATATTGATCACCTCCAGAATCGGTGAATCTTCAAGCAAAGACTCCCAAGCAATCTTCTTTTTCGGTATGATTTTCTTCGGCAAATACCAGTTTTCGAACCTTTCTTGATTCTCAAGTGAACAAAACCTGTTCTCATCAAACTCAGAAGTCCTGGGCCTCTTGCTACCAGATGTAGTTGTGCCTTTCTTCTTGGCCTTTTCAACTTGTTTGCCCTGAAACTCAAAAAATTTTCCAATATAGTTTGTCTAATCATTACAAATTCAGCAAATAATACCAAAAATGTTTCAATCTGTACCAACAACAATTCCCAGATTGAATAACACTATATCTTCTAATAATATGCTTCTACTATTGTTATTCAATTTAGAAATACGCTAGAAGCTTTGTAGACAATTTCTTATTCAGAAAACAAGCGCAAGACATGTGATCTTACTACAATCATGCTTAAGGAATTAATTGGAGTACTTACATATAACCAAAAATACTCCCATAATTCCCAGATTTAAGAAATTGCTACAATTTACTTATCCAATACAGTCAACTCAGAATTTCATATACATGATGCTTAGGGAAAACAATATTCTTGCAGTAAGAACCAAAGATTATTAAGACCATCCTAATACAATCATTCTTATAGGAAAAAAAATTCATCAATTCCTCAATGTTATGTCAAATTCAATGTATAAACAATTGTACTACCTAATTCCCATATTAATTTCAAACATAATGGTTCTATTTCAAATTCTAAAATTTTGAATCATGGATAATTAGTTTTCTATGTCCATTAATAACCATGGTATAAGCAACAAATCCACCAAAATGCAAAAATGATGATATGCATCTGGCGCCAATAGCGCCAGTCCCCACGCAAATCGCGCTGGCTGCATTACATGAACTTTCCACAATACCAGCTAGCGCCAATGGCGCCAGCCTCAGCGCAGATCGCACCAACTGCAAACATTACCCAAACATGTGACAATCTTGTTCAAAACCCAACTAAACAGCATGCTCATGACTATTCATATGCTAAGAGAACATAACAAGGAAGAAGTCATACCTTATCACCAGCCATTGAGAAATGTGTCCTAAATCCATAAAATTCTAACTCTACTCCACAGAAATGATGAATGACAGAATGGATGAAAGAAAGAAATGTGTGTTGGTAGAGGAATGTGGAAGAAATGGAATATGGTGAGAAATTGTGAGAATAACAAAGTATATATAAGAGGCATGCAAGTAATGGCAGTTAATGGAGAAAGAGTAACTGAAATTTTTAGTTAATGGAAGTTAAGGAAATATAAGTAACTGAAATATTTCAGTTAATGGCAGTTAGGAGTTGATAAAACGTATGGAATGATAAGGGCTGGGGGTTGTGGCTGTTGAGAGAATGGAAAATGAAGTGGTTAAGGTGATTAGGGTTTATTTCAAATTTTTAAAAACTGTAACTGGTGTCTCGCGCCAGTTGTGCCACCACCAGCGCTATTGGCGCCAATTACCAGAGAACAAAGCTTCTCACACGACCAGTGCCCATTCCAGCGCTATTGGCACGAATAGACAGTGAAGAATTCAGATTTATGGCGCCACTCGTGCCATGGCTCGCACAGGAACTCGTGAATGCTTCCCAGCCCACGCTGTTCATGCCAACTATCGCGCCAGTCGCGTGAGAAGGCAGTGAGTTATATGGACATTAGAGTATGTGGCGTGACTCGCGCCAATTCCCATGCTAGTGGTGTGAGAAGATAGAATGGCTTTTCCATATTTTTATTTGTTTTTCCAACACCTTAATATTAAACTAATTACTACTTATAATAATTAAATTAAGTACAAAAATTTTAAATAAACTAAAAGGAAAGAAAATAAAATAAAACAAAATAACATAAACTAAAACAAAATAAACTAAAATCAAATAACTAAGGTAAAGAGTTTAAATAAAGTAACTAATATAAAAGAAAATCAAAAGACAAAACTTAAAATTCTTGGATTGCCTTCCAATTAGCGCTTGTTTAACGTCACAAGCTTGGGCATACTCTTTAAGTTTAAGGTGAAATTAATGAGATAGAAACTATGTTCCTATCCACTTGTCCTCCATATTATAATTTTAGTCTACAACCATTGACTTTAAAAGGTCTTTTGGTATCTAGAGAAGAAATTTCAACTGTTCCATATGGAAATACCTTTTTCACAACAAATGGACCAGACCAAAAAGATTTTAATTTACGTGGAAATAACCTCAGTCGAGAATTATATAATAATACATGTTGTCCTAGTTCAAATTTTTTTGGGTGAATCTTCTTATCATGCCATCTTTTAGTCTTTTCCTTATAAATCTTAGCATTTTCATAAGAGGATAACCTGAACTCATCAAGCTCATTTAATTGCAATAACCTTTTATCACTAGCTTTAGGTAGTTCAAAATTCAAAAATTTAATAGCCCACAAGGCTTTATGCTCTAATTCAATAGGAAGATGACATGACTTACCATATACTAATTGGAATGGTGACATAACTATCGGAGTCTTGAAGGCTGTCCTATATGCCCAGAGTGCATCATCAAGCTTCAATGCCCAATCTTTCCTAGAATTCCCCATTTTTTTCTCTAGGATTCTATTCAGCTCTCTGTTGGAAATCTCCACTTGCCCACTTGTCTGAGGGTGATATGGTGTAGCTATTCTGTGTCTAACCCATATTTAGTAAGCAAGCTTTTGAACTATTTGTTGCAAAAGTGGGTTCCTCCATCACTTATAATAGCCCTTGGTACTCCAAAGCGAGTAAAAATATTTTTCGTAAGAAAGATACAACTACCTTCGCATCATTTGTAGGCAAAGCCATTGCTTCAACCCATTTAGACACATAATCCACAGCAACCAAGATGTATTGGTTGGAATATGACATAGGGAAGGGTCCCATAAAGTAAATTCCCCAAACATCGAATAACTCCACCTCTTGAATATTATTGAGAGACATTTCATCCTTACGAGATATGTTTTCGGTTCTCTGACATTTATCGCACTTCTCCATAAAATCTCGTGCATCTTTGAAGAGTGTGGGCCAGTAATAACCACTTTGTAATACTTTATGTGTTGTCCTATTACCTCCAAAGTGTCCTCCATAATTTGAGGCATGAAAATTCCAAAGGATCTTTGTCACCTCAGATTCAACTGCACACCTGCGAATAACATCGTCAGTAACATTGAAAATAAAGAAATGGGTTATCCCAGTGATACCTCCTTGCATCATGGAAGAATTTCTTTTTCTGCTGCCAGGTAAGATCTTCAGGCATTGCTCCCACAGCTTTGTAATTTGCCATCTCTACGAACCAAGGACTAATTTGAATTGCCATCACTTGCTCATCAGGAAAGGACTCATTAATTTCTATTTTTGGTCCATCTTGTAAATCCTTTTCTTGAATCCTAGACAAGTGATCAGCCACTTCGTTTTCCACTCCTGTCTTATCCTTGATTTCCAAATCAAATTCCTGAAATAAGAGCATCCAACGCAACAAGCATGGCTTTGTGTCCTGTTTAGTCATCAAATACTTAAGAGCATCATGGTTAGTAAAAATAATAACTTTAGAGCCTATCAAGTAAGGTCTAAACTTATCTAATGCATACACTACAGCTAGCATTTCTTTTTTAGTTGTGGCATACTTAACCTGTGCCTCATTCAAAACCTTACTAGCATAGTATATCACATGTAAAAGCTTATTCTTACGCTGACCAAGAATAGCTCCAATAGCATATGCACTTGTATTACACATGACCTCAAAGGGTAAACTCTAATCAGGCGCCGTCAGAACAGGCGCAGTGGTGAGCTTCTCCTTCAACATATTGAATGCATTGAGGCATGTTTCATCAAACACAAACTCAGGTTCCTTTACTAACAATTGACTACGAGGCTTCGCAATTTTTTAGAAATCTTTGATAAATCTCCTATAAAAACCTGCATGACGTAAGAAACTCTGCACACCATTAACATTAGCGGGAGGGGGAAGTTTTTCAATTAATAATAATTTAGCCTCGTCCACTTCAATTCCCTTTCCAGAAATTTTGTGGCCTTATCAATGCCATTACGTACCATAAAATGACATTTTTCCTAGTTCAAAACAAGATTTGTTTCTTGACATCTTTTCAAAACTTTAGCTAAATTACATAAGCATGAATCAAAACACGACCCAAAAACAGAAAAATCATCCATAAATACCTCTAAACATTTTTCTACCATATCAGAAAAGATAGAAAGCATACACCTTTGAAATGTTGCTGGTGCATTGCAGAGGACAATGGCATTCTTCTATATGTGAAGATTCTGAATGGACATGTGAAAGCTGTCTTCTCCTGGGCTTCAGGTGCAACTAGAATCTGATTGTAGCCAGAGTATCCATCCAAGAAACAATAATAATAATGTCCAGCTAATCTCTTTAGCATCTGATCAATGAAAGGAAATGGGAAGTGGTCTTTCCTTGTGGCATCATTAAGTCTCCTATAGTCCACACACATCCTCCATCTAGTGATATTTTTAGTGGGAATTAAATCATTATTATCATTCTGAACCACAGTCATTCCACCTTTCTTTGGAATGGTCTGAACTAGACTTACACAGGCAGTATCTAAGATTGGGTAAATCATTCCTGTATCTAAAAATTTCACCCCTTCTTTCCTGACTACCTTTTTCATAGTGGGGTTGAGTCTTCTCTAAGGCTGCCTCATCGGTTTTATATCATCTTCCATTAGTATCTTGTGAGTGCAGAAGGAAGGATTGATGCCCTTCAAATTAGAGATAGACCACCCAATGGCAGTCTTGTGCTCCTTAAGCACCTTCAGTAACTTCTCTTCTTCAGCTATAGACAATCCCTTGTTGATAATGACAGGGTATGTCTCTTCCTCCCCCAAGAACGTATACTTTAGATTTTTAGGCAACTCTTTCAGCTCTATTTTTGGTGCTCCAATTGCTATGTCAGTGTCTTTCTTTTCCAATACCTCCATTACTACCTCAAGCTCTTCTTGTGAAGTATCTATGTCTCAAGCTTCCATCCCTTCTTCAATCTCTTGATCAATGGATTTCTTTGTATGCACCACTGTATCTAAGACATCAATTTTGAAACAGTCATTCTTGTCATATGAGTTTTTCATAACATCAAAGACATTGAAAGTGATTGACTCATCATACATCCTGATCTCCAACTTTCCTTGCTCCACATCAATTGTAGCTCGAGTTGTAGCCAAAAATGGTCTACCCAAAAGAAGTAGTATCTCACTTTCCTCCATATCCAAGACTAAAAAGTCAGCAGGGAAGATAAACTTGTCAACCTTAACAAGAATATTCTCAATGACTCCACTAGGCTTCCTTAATGATTGATCAGCGAGTTGGAGAGAAACCATAGTAGGTTTTAATTCAAAAATTCCCAAAGATTTGCATACTGATAAAGGCATTAGGTTCATGCTTGTTCCAAGATCACATAGTGCTCTTTTGACATTGATATTACCTATTGCAATTGGGATGTTGAAACTCCCTGGATCTCGAAGCTTTGGTGGAAACTTCTTTTGAATTATGGTACTGCACTCTTTAGTAAGTACTACTGTCTCACATTCCTGCAACTTATGCTTTCTAGACAACAAATCTTTCATGAATTTAGCATAATGAGGCATGTTAGCTAAAGCTTTAGCAAAAGGAATATTAATTTGCAACTTTTTAAACATATCTAAAAACCTGGCATACTGTTTCTTCTGAGCCTGTTGCTTAAGCTTCATTGGATAGGATGGTTTCTCAAAGCGAGAGAAATCCATTACCTTCTTAGGAATTGCAACAGCTGGCTCCTTTTCCTTGCTTGCATTTGTCTCCACTTTTGCATTCTGCTCAACATTTTGAATAGTCTCGTCTTCAGCCTTTTTCTGCACTACTTTAGTCTTCTCTTGAGGTGTGATCACCATTCCGCTCCTTGTAGTGATTGCCTGGACATGTTCCCTTGGATTGACTATGATGTAACTAAGGAACTGCCCTTAAGGCCTTTCCGCAAGCTGTTTTGACAACTGACCAATCTGATTTTCCAGATTTCGAATAGAAGCATCTTGATTTTTATGATGAGCTCTAGTCTCATTTATGAATGCATTTGTAGCTTGAATATGCTCATTAGTGGTCTTTGATAGCTGCAACATGGCTTTCTCCAATTCAGATGGCTCTTTAGATGGAATAGGTGGAGGTTGCAGATAATTATTAGACTTGTAATCTAAACCTCCTCCTTGATTCCTCCTTTGATAATTGTTCCCCGAAGCATTATTCTGATTTATTTGGAAATTATATTGGGGCATTTGATCATACCAGATACCATGCACTTGAACTGGATCAGCTCCTATCAATGTAGGACATTCATTGGACACATGGTCTCCTTGGTAGTACTCACATATAACTGAGTGTGCTTTAATTGATGAAGCTTGAGTTGTAGACACTTGAAGCTTATCAAATTTTTCATTGAGTCTGGCTAACTGCTGTGACAAGAGTTTTTGCTTAGCTAGCATGGCATCACTACTTCCTAACTGAACAACCTCTCGCTTAGGATGAGTTGCAATGCTTTCATTTTCATTCGTGGCTAGTGAATCAATCAGCTCATAAGTTTGAGATATTGTTTTAGATCTGATCGAACCTCTGGCTGCAACATTAACAATCAGTCATGATTCAAGTGTCATTCCATTGAAGAAAATTCGCACCTTTTTCCTAACTGGCATATCATATTGAGGACATCTTCTGATCAATTCCTGGAATCTGTTCCAAGCTGCACACAATGTTTCTCTTCCATGTTGAGTGAAATTAGTGATCTCATTCACCAACTTTTTATATTTATCCATAGCGAAATACTGAGCAAAGAATTTAGCAGCCAATTCTTCCCAAGTAGTGATGCTATTAGATGTCTGTCTGTCTAACCATCTAAGAGCTTTTCCTTTAACAGCAAAAGGAAACAACCGCAATCTAATTGCATCATCTGTCACTCCTTGATGTCTGATCGTGTCACAGATCTTGAAAAATTTGTCCACAAAATCATGAGGGTCCTCATCATCCTCTCCACCAATCTGGCTTCGCTCCACCAAACTGATTAATGACGGATGAATATCAAAGTTATTGGCTTGAATTGGTGGTCTGACAATGCTAGAGTTTGGTCTGGTGAAAAGTGAAGCAAGGATATCCTCCATCAATTCATCCTCCGATCGTGGCTGATTGTTGTTTCTTTTAGCCATCTCTAGTTTTATTTCATGTTGTGAACTAGATATTTCTGCTTCCTTCGTTTGTTTGGCTAACTTCCTGTTTCTCTTGGCAGTCTTTTCTATCTCAAGATCGTACTGCAGAGTTACAAGATCAATTATACGTCGCATACAACTCAGAAAAGCAGATTAGTAACAACAATAATTCAAATCTTAAAGATCAAGAGTTACTAAAAAATTAGCGTTTTCAATCCTCGACAACGACGCCAAAAACTTATTGCGAACTCGGCAAGTGTACCGATCATTCCAAGTAATAAGATGATAAGTAGAATATCGTTCCCACGAGGATTGAGGCACCAAGATTATCACAACTAATATCTTTAAATTGGATTAATAAATGTTGATGAAAGCGAGTTTTTGTATCTTGAATTAAAGAGAAATAACAAATAAAATTTAAGAATCAACAAGATTTTAGAACACAAAATTATTTGGATTTAGAGAAAATATGAGAAAGAGTTGTAGTCAGGACACACACACGGTTTTGATCCCACCTTATTTAATTAGATTGATTACTACATTCAATTATACTAATTATTCAGATAATGCATCTTTCCATGAATAATAGTTAATGCCTAATTCCTTAGTAACTTTAACCCTTTAACTCAAGTAAAAACCCTAATTCCATAGTGATTTCCCTTCAATCAAGCATTAAGTGAGACGCATCAATTTATTTGCAATCATACATTCCTATTCCTAGATAATGTACAATTGTTGTCTTACCTCAGTCAGAAATTAAAGTTCCAATATTCCTATTATGAACCCTAACCCTCAGAACTTTATTTAAGTGATCAATTCTGATAAAGATATATAATTCATTCAACACAAAGTAAAACAAAATAATTTAGCATAAAAGAATCATAGAATTCAATCCAATAGCAAATGAGTTCACATTAGGTTGTGGCCCTAATTACAATGAAGAAAACTAGCCACACCTATTCATGCTTGACTGCAATATCATAAAACAAAGTGTATCTAGATGAAGAACAGAAAATTAAAAAAAGAAGTAAACCCCTTCAATCTTGATTCTCTATCTTCTTGCCCTAGTTCAAGCAATATCTCCAAGCTTCTTCTTTGCTTTCCTCTGTTATTTTCTAGTGTGGAACCCCTCTTTTTGCTCTATCAGTTCCTATTTATACTTAGGGTATAACATTCCCCAAAATACCCTCATTCTTGTGCAAAACAAAATAAATATTTGAAAAATCGATGTCGCCGACGCTAATGGCACTGCTCCTCGCGCTGATGGCGCCACTTCATACAACCTGGTGCTAATGGCGCCATATCTCCCGCTAATCGCATGAGATGACAGTGAAGATTGGCCTAATTTCATTCCTTGGCGCGAATGGCGCCAGATCTCGCGCTGGTTGCTTGAGATCACTAAATTTCTTTCGTTTCTTGATCTTGCTTTCTTCTTTCTGTTTTCTGCTATAAAGATACATAGAGTGAGAAGTAATGTGATTGTAGATAAATTAATCAAAACATCCACAAATGAGGTCAATTATTGTTCAATTGTGATCGATTCTCGCTTCTTTTAGCTTGAAAAGCATCATATGCTAGACTCATATCAAATACCAGTAAAGTAAACCTGTTGGACATGAATTAAAAGTCAGACAGGTTTATTGTTTGAATCAATTTTAGCATTATTGGGAAAAACGTTTGGCAATGGTCCCGTAAATATTAATATATTTGTACGATATGCCAACTTCATTTGATTATTTTAATAGGCGACTTATATTTACTATTGTTTACATTACTGCAACATATTTCAAGCTTGTAAGCAATTGAAAATGTTTGAAAAGAATTGAAATTAAACTTTATTTTCACTTTAATTTCAACTCTATTTTAGAAGAATTTCAAACTCTATTAAGTTATCAAAGTTAATTAGGTTAAGCTAGCTGTTGAACATATTTTTACATTGAAAATACATCATTTTAACCTAAAACCCTATCCCTAACCTAAATCATAAACTAATTAAAATTAAAATTTTAAAACTAAAAAGAACACATATTGGGAAGTTATTGGGCCCAAAATCGACTTTTATATAGTGTTAAACCAAAAAAAAGGATACAATGTGACTTTGGGGATGGATCTTCTCCTGATAAAAAAAAAGGTATATTGGTAAATAATTTGTAGAATAAGTATTTTGGTAATTATTTTCTTTATATAATTATTAAAATAACAAAAAGAAATGTACTTACAAAAATCTGGAGTTGACTGGCGTTAGGTGGATGTGGCCAAGGTGGACTCCATGATCTTGCACATTGGATTTTGAGTAGCTTTGTTAGGAGGACAAGAGGGGGACCTGCAAAACAAAGGACTCCGACGTTCAAGTAAGTACGTGAGTTAGTTGATAATGAAATATGAAAAGTGTGAGATAGAACCTGATACTTATAGAGTGGAGTAGGAGCTATGGGTTCTTGTTTGTAGGGGCTATTACAGTGGTGTAACAACCCTTGTAAATAATTACTAGCTTGTAGATAATAGCTAGTAAATAATTATAGTTTATAGATAATGTGTATCTTATAGATAATGTCCAACATTGTACGGGTTTATAAAAAGAAGATGAAATAAATACATATTAAATAACTGCCACTTGATAAGGAGGTTGCAACATTATTGATAATATTCAAATAATGAGGTATTAGAGATAAGTTGTTAGGCCCAATAGTTCGGCTGCTAAGGGTGAGGTGTCTGTGCTCCTGTGTCAAGGCTGACATGGAGGGTTGACACATCACTTGTAACATGTATTTTGTAGACCATGGACAATACATAAGCCCTCCAAGCTCTGAGCCAGCTTGCTGACAAAAGAAATTTTCTGGTGTCGAGGGAGATTGTTCAATGTCTAGGGTAGTAGCCTTGACAAGTAGGAGGGTCGTAAGTTTGTCGAGACCCCAAGCATGGACAAATGTTGTTCGGGTTGCTACTGTTAAGTTGTCCTAGGAGGACATGCTTTTTGTTTTGTAGACAAGGTCAAACATGTCAGGTGAGTGAAGTGTCTATATTTGACAATTTTTCCCTTTTCTAACCATCAGAGAACGCATTGAAGACAAGTGTTTCAATTTTCTTTTGTTGTAAGGGAGTGCAGCGCACGCGCGTTACTCTTGCATACGTGTCACTCATGGAGTGAGCATGTACTGGAGACGTGGTATGTGGGTGAGTGGGGCTGCATCGTGGTGTGAACTTTTAGGGCGTCATTTTAGCTCCCTTTAGTTACCGAAGAATCGCACCTCCACTTAAATGGAGTGGATGTTTGATTTTTTGATCACTGCCACTTTGAATTTCTGCTTTCTCTTTTGAAACTTGCTTTCTGCTCATGATTCACGATTTCCCCTTCTCCTCCGATTGTCTTCTTCAATTTAAGGTACTTCTTCTCTTCACCATGTCTTTCATCTCTGACTCTATCATGGGTGTGGGTGGTAGTGAATTCAGGGGTTTGATTCAGCAACCCCTGGTAGACCGAGAGGTCATTTCAATTGGCAACTCCTTCTTAGAGGAGACTCACCATAGAGCTTCTAATAGAGAGTCCTTTTCTTCTAAGAGGAAGGTAGACTCACGTCGTGTTGGCAAAGGCACCTCTTGCCTCCGTAGGAGGGTGTGGCCTTATGCTACCTCTCTGGACGGGGACCCCGTTCCAGTTACCGTATCCTTACCCTTTTTGCTTCAAGGGGAGCAAGAAGGAATGCTGGCGAGGATGTTAGGGTTTGCCACAGTGCTAGGTCCCTTCTTGTCGTAGCTGGCTATGAATGGGTAACGGACGATGTTGAAATATTGCTCCTCCATTACCTTTTGGGCCAGTGTCGCTGCTTTGGAGTGTCAATTAAGGTTGGCTAACCTAGAACACTCTTACAAGATAGCCGTCCAGGCTTATGGGAGTGATGATTTTCCCTTTCTAAGGGAGGTGTCGGCCTATCCACCCTTATTTTTCATGTATTGTTGTCTTTTTGAGGTCTTAGGTTTGATTCTACCTTTGAACTCTTTTTAATGTGCTCTGCCTAAGCACTTGAATGTAGCCCCCTCTAAGCTTCACCCCAATAGTGGGGCCATGCTGAGGGCCTTTGAGGTCCTGTGCCCCTTTTTCAACATCTGGCCCAATGTGTCGATGTTTTTGTAGTTTTTCCAAATAAAATTGACAGGCAAGATAGGCTGGGTTTCCCATAATAACGTGTCTAAGAAGTTGTTAGAGTTTGACTTGAACATGTTTTGTTGCTTCAAGGACCATTTCTTCAAGGTCCTGGCTACTAACATCGTCGCTGATCTGTTGACCTTAGTGGAGAGGGTTGACAAGGCCATCTTAGAGCAACTATCAACCTCATTGGATGTGTGGTCCATCCTATCTCTTCCTTTGCAAGACAATCCTCTTGCTGCCTTAGATGATAAAATATTTGGCCTTGTCTTTCTTTGTGTCTGATGTTGGCCTGGATTAAGACTTGTTGTGCTTTTCTTGTTTTGCAAGTATAATGGGTGATTTCGCATGGAGGCCCCTGGTGAAGAAGGTCAGACCTGCTGGTGGGACTGTGCCACCTACTATTGTCAACTCTCTTGCTAAAGAAAGAGGTCAACCCATTGCTAGGGTTGGCCCTATTGATGTTGAAATTGTTGAGGTTTTCCCTAACATACCTTCCTTTATTTGGCTAAGAGGAAGCGAGATGACAACACTGGGTGTTAGGTTGCAAGAAGTCAATGACCCCTTTCAGCCTTTGTGCTATGAGTCAGGTTGTCAGGTTACTTTCTGGTTCGAGTTTTCCTCTTGCTGCTGGTTCGTAGGGTCTGTCCTTGGCTCTGCCGCTTCTGCTCCTACTATTGTCGCTGCTGTTGCTCCTCCAACTTCTCCTCTTGTGCCTATTCAGGAGGTTTTTGCTTCTCCAGCTGTTGTGGTTACTGCATCGGTTTCTTTGGTCGGTCTTGTCATGGCTCATTCATCCACTATTACTACTCCCTTGCTGAGCACTGGTGTGATGACCACCAATGCTCCAGAAATTTCACCTCATTTTTCTTTAGCTCTACCAATTCCTCCCTCAGCCGTGTTGGTGTTAGCGT
Organism: Glycine latifolia; assembly: GCA_013407115.1. NCBI lineage: Eukaryota > Viridiplantae > Streptophyta > Magnoliopsida > Fabales > Fabaceae > Glycine > Glycine latifolia. The sequence continues at coordinate 9,012,924 of CM023941.1, forward strand.
CCTTCCTCCTCTTCTCACACCAGTGTCTCCTTAGATCACATCTACACTTCTCGTGATATTGATTCACTGTAGGGTATGGGTTATATGCCGGAGCAGAAAACTCCAACTAGTTTTATGTCTTCTTTTGATAAAAATCTTATTCAGTCAGCTGGGGTTCAGAATGCAACTTATTCTACGAAGGTCTTCCTCTAAAGAAGTATGGCGATTCTGGAGGAAAATGGACAATGACACCAGGAAGCTCTGAGCAAGGTGGCATTCTTAGAGGCTGAGGTTTCCAAGTGGAGGTCCACTACTCAGACTATTTGGAGAGTAAAGTGTCCCAATGTGGCTAATGTCATTGTTGGCTTTGTTGAGGCGGTTAGGTCCAACGACCAGCTGTCGTCCAAGGTTGGTGGTGCTCTTTCCAAGCTGTTGCGCATAAGGCTGGATGGTGACGGGTTGACTTGATGCTGCAAGGACTTGTTGAAGGAGAAGATGACTTGGTTGGCCAGGTGGACAGCGTTGCAGCTGAGAAGGACGAGCTCGCTAAGATGGTTGCAGACCTCAAGGCTTAATTGAAGGAGTTGGAGTCTAGGATGAAGGAGTCTAAGCTCAGGGTGTCAAACGAGAATGACGCTAGCAAAGAGCTTGAAGAGGAGCTACTGGTGTACAAGAAAGAGGTCGTGGAGCAGCATGAAAAGGGTTTTTATAAGGTCGCTAGGCAGGCTGGGTTCTTTGCCAATGATCTTGACTTGGGTCTTTTTGAACCTGTCAAGGACGTGAAGGGTGAACTGCTTGATGAAGAAGAGATAGCTATCGCAGAAGAGGATGTTGGCGAGGAGTAGGGTGATGGGGTCAATGCTTAGGCCGCCTTCTCTTTATATTTTTTCTTTGTTTGTTTTTGGCTGTAAAGGCTTTGTAATGTTGACAATGAGTCTTCTTCTTTAATACATAAGCTTTCCTTTGTTGACGAAATTTGCTCTATTTGTATGTCTTATATATTGTTGCCTTGTTGTCTACTTAATGCTCTGTTACTTGTGGTAGTAATGATAGGCTGCCTTGATGATAATGAGATCTTGGCAGCATAGGAAGCAAGACCTTGACAGCTTTGTATGAAATAGAAAGCTAGGTGACACAAGATCATCTTAACTTGAAATAGAAAGCAAGACCTTGGGTTTGACAAGGCTTTGGAGATGCAAAACTCACCAAGGGCAGACCTTGGGTTTGATGAGCCTTTAGAGAATTGACCAACGATGCATCTATCTTGGGTCTTGCAAGGCTCACTAAGGGTGGACCTTGGGTTTGACAAGACTTTGGAGAAGCGATACTCACAAAGGGCAGACCTTGGATTTGACGAGCCTTTGGAGAAGTGAGACTCACCAAGGGCGGGCCTTGGGTTTGACGAGCCTTTGGAGATGTGACTAGGAACACGTCCGTCCTGAGTTTTGACGGGCTCATTGTTGATTTGGAAGATTGCTGAACTAAGGGGGAGCTTTTTGAAGATTAGAGATCTGTAAAGACTTGGAAAAGTTTTGGCTTTCAACATGCTTTAAGGCTTGAAGGCTTGGAGATCAAAATTGTGATTCAATGTAAAAGGAAAAGAAGCCTTCTGATGATCCAAGTTCCAATATGCATACCATTGATAATCATTCATGCATTACATCA
>CM023941.1:9039567-9052446 GCA_013407115.1 Glycine latifolia
CTTGTGATGATCTATATTTAGTTCTGTATCATGGACTATTTCTATATAGGACTGTAGATTTGTAATGGACTGTATATTATGGACATGTGATATATGTCTGTGTGGATGAATGTTATGGATTATGTTAGGTAATTATGCGTAAACTTCTACACGTCTTAAAAAGCTGTTTTAAAACTTAACCAATCTAATTTAGATTTTATTTTTCGAAAATTTTAAGAAAAAAAAAAAAGAGAAGTTTTCAGTCACAAATTAAGAAATCAAAAGCGGTCGTCTTTAAAAGAATACGTAATAGAAGCAGTGGTTACATCCATGATGCGGTCGATAAAAGGGTGTCGACGAGTCGTCCGACCTTCTGGATAGTGTATGTGTGAGAAATAGGAATCGTATTGGGTGTTGACGGTGTATCGGGGGTGTGATTCCTCCTGAGCACGTTCATTCACTGTATGAGCAGAGTGCTCGTCGCCCTGGGGGCGTCTCATAAGAGCCTCCAGCTGGTCATGGTTAGCCTTCAACTTTCGGAGTTTCTCCTCATGACGTTGCTCCATCTCTGCAATACGTATCTGGAGTTGCTAGAGAGTGTATGTGTCTGTCATGGTTACCAAATGTACTTACCAAAATTTGGAGCTAACAGACGTCAAGGTGGACGTGGCAAAGGTGGGCTCCACGATCTCGCACGTCGAATTGTGAGTATCCTTTGTTAGGAGGACAAGATGGGAGACCTGCAAAACAAATGACTTTGATGCTCAAGTGAGTATGTGAGTTAGTTGAGAATGGAATATGAAAAGGGTGAGATAGAACCTGATACTTATAGAATGAAGTAGGAGTTGTAGGTCCTTATTTGTAGGGGCTGTTACAGTGGTGTAATAACCCTTGCAAATAATTAGTAGCTTCTAGATAATAGCTAGTAGATAATTATAGCTTATAGATAATGTGTATCTTATAGATAATGTCCAACATTGTATGTGTTTATAAAACAAAGATAAAATAAATACATATTAAATATTTATGGTGGAAAGCAAATAATTTCACATGGTTGATATTTCATGTAACTAGCTTGTTCTATGTAATTACCATACTTTTACTCATCTGCACAATATGTATAATTAATTATGAAGGTTTTTATGTGTTTTCAAGTTTCTAATAATAAGACGAATATTTCTATGAGCTTCGGTTAAACTAATTTAGGGTTTTTAACTGTTAGTTTTGCTTAATATAAGTAGCTTTTGAATTATCTAAAAGTGGAATATCTAAGATTATAAATTCACATCATAATACTATAAATCGATATTCTTCGTCTAAGAATATGTAGAGTTGTATTTTCCAATATGGTCTAGATATATACCTAAATAAGGTGATAAATTTTCCTCAATTAGGATGTGTGCACTACAAGAAAAATGTGAAATAGTGACCCAAAATGATCTAAACTGTGACCAATTTAGCAATCGATAACAAAATTAGTGACTAAATTATTCGGTAGCAAATTGATTAATTGCTAAGTCAGTCAATACGTTCTTGGAAAACCATAAGAAAACACTACTATTTTATTTTTAATTGAGAAATAAAAGACATAATCATTTTATGTGAATTTGACAAGCTTGGGTAAGATAAGACTCCACATTGTAGAACATGAAAACTAGTGACGACCCTTGTACTGTGTTTTTATATTTTGATGATGAGTTATTTTGTAATATGTAATAAGCTTCTTATTATTATGAACACTAGTCTATCTTAGGATGTATGTTGTAGTTTAATATGCTTGAATGTGTGTGACTATTGCATCCTAAACTAGTATATGCATTTCAGTTTCCCATATTGATATCATAGTGAAGATCCATACGTATGTTTGATTAAGGATTCAATCTAGTCCAAATATGTTTTAAAAATGTTTATGTTTTCAATCCAAGATCAAATAATTGATTATAGAACAATATAATCGATTATCTTAAGGCCTTTGTTTCATAGAAATAGTAAAGGCTCGCAAATGGTCGATTATCCTAAGCATTTAGTTGATTATGTAGTCCTGAAGAAGAATATTGTTTCACATTTAATCGATTATGTGGGGGATATAACTGATTATCTGTTCGTCAGGAAACCCAAGTGACGACAAACACAATTTAATCGATTATTTTTAACATATAATCAATTATTTTTGTTGTGAGTCTATATAAACAAACTTTTTGAAGGTGCTTGTGTGTAACACTCATTTATCACACATCTCACTTTGAGTTGAGCGTTCTAAAATCCTAAGTATCATTACCCTTTTGATTCATTGCTGCAAAATCTTTTCTATCTTAAGAATCATTAGATCTTTGCCATGGAATCATGAAGAAAAGATGAAAGTGCATCAGGAAGTTCATCTTTTAAATCGACAAGGAAGTAAGATTAAAGGGGATCTTGCAAAAAAGTTCAATCATATTTTTGGAAAAAAATTTGAAAACAAATTTACCTCCACTCTTGATTATTTTTCCTAAGTCATTATATCTAACACACACTATCTAGGATAAAGTAAACATGTGTCAAGAATGTAGTTAACACTATGATTCAAAGAAAAAAGTTGTTAGACCTTGTTGCCCTTGTGTTTTGTAATTACTATTAGGTAGTTATGAATCAAGTGAGTAATACGAGAAAGGGTTGAAGAGATTTTAGAATTTGTTAAAACAAAATGCTCCTTAGAGGGCATTTGGTAACAAGATTTTTTTTAGTTTCCTAAGAATCATCTGAAGTTTAAAAATTTTGTTAATTTTTCATGTTTAGTTTACTTTTTTAAAAATAATATTCTTAGAAAATAATATTTCTCACAAAAATTTCTCATGAGAAAGGTGAGAATCTAACTTTTTTTTTACTATCATAAAGATATCATATCACTCTTTTATTAGATATTTTATGTGGTAAATAATTATATAAAATTTCCGGTAAAAATAACACTTACTATTTGATTCCCAAGATATTTATATCAATATTCCTAGCATTAATGTTTTTGAACAACTAAATAAATTTTAATATTTTTGAAAATCATGATTCTTAAGAATCAAAATTTTTAGGCATGAAAAAATTTGTCTCTTGAAATAAAATGCAACTAAGTGATGTGAAAAAAACGTATATACTCAGTGACAGATTTTACAAGAATTATACACATTTTACAAGAATTATACACGATGGACATGACATGTAGAGTTATTACAAATGTTTAGTGTATCTTAAAGTGCTGAAGTTGATGTGAATATTGATTCATGATTGGTGTAAAGACCTTGTAACATACACATGTACAGTATATGACAATCGTACTGATGCAAAGAAGCCTTCAATTCGTACTTAGTGTACAATATATTCACACATTTGTTGGCAATTTTGAAAGTGAAAAAATTGTGAAGCAATAAGAATTTTACCAAATTGTTTGAATTGTTGAAAAACATGTTACCTAAAGTAATACCACTACATATCATAACTATGTGACGAAGAAAGTCATGTGTCTAATAAGGGGTTAACCAAGTCTTTTTTTTTTCATAAACTTTTTTTGAAAATTTAAATTTTAGTCTTTAAACAAAAGTTTGATAAATAAAAAAATTTTAATTTTTTTAATAAGATTTTTAGTCTTTAAATAAATGTTTGACCAATCAAAATGTAATGCCCCCTAATTGTCGACTCATCAACGACTCTCACATTACAACATTTTACACGGTGACACTTGACTCAACATCCTTGTTGGTTAGAACCTCCATAGGTAGTTATTTCCAAGACCTTGACAACCAGCTTTGACACCACTCGACTGTTCTCAAGATCATTGATTGTCTCCACAAATCAACACCAGACTTTTTAGAATACTTTGTTCTCACTCACACATTTTGTAAAATTTCTTAGAAGGTCACATATCACATGACTACTCCAAGTCAAGTACGCTTAACTGTTAAGTTCTTAAATGATAAACTAACAAAAAATATATATACCTTATTGGTATATGTAATATCAATTAATTTCTTTAAATTATTCTCAATTATAATATCTCATACCTATACAATCTCTAGATTTCTTTCATTCTAGTGTGATTGTCTGAGGTGTTATACAAAGTCCCTAAACTTTTAAAAAAAATGGTTTTTCCTAAAATCCTATTAAATAAATAAAAATAACGGCGTTTAAACTTTTACCCAAGGACTACAAATTATTTTTAAAAGTTTAGAGATTTTGATTGATCAACCTTTTGTTTAGAGACTAAAAACTTTAATAAAAAAATTGAAGTACTTTGACTAATCAAACTTTTGTCCAATGATTAAAATTCAAAACTTGAAAAAAGTAGGATTAAAAACTTACTTAATTATTAATTTGAGCCTGTTTTGATATTTATGAGATTCTTTCTTTATGACGAACGCTACCTGAATTACACGAAAAACATGAAGATGATGTACATGTAACAATCAGAGGTGATCATCATGTAAGGATAAGAGAAAATATGTCCTCGTAAAATTTGAAAAAAATATTTTTCTTATTTCATATTTTATATTTTAATTGTGCTTTATTTATGTTATTTGCTTACCTTGTTTTATTTTAATATATTAATAGGTACATCGAGAATTCTCACCCGAAAACTAAAGATCAAGGAGAACAGCGGTAGGGTTTCCCATGAAGGCAACGCGTACTGGTTTACAAAAAAGGTGTGATTTAGGCATGGTGAAGACGATGGAAAAGAGACTGTTGATGGGGGTTACTTCGTATCAGCCTTACAAAGAAAAACTGATGCTTCCTATGGGGGAAGGCAAAATGGAGTGGAATGTTATGTGTTTGATCTGGTTGAAGAACATCAAGCCTCTAGTGGTACAGATGAAGTTAATACGTTTATGAGCGAGAAGGAGAAAGAGTATGATCCTTGTCCAGAGGACCAGAGATAGGGGTCTCAGTTGAAAAACTCAAATCATGGAGTAGTGAGTGGAAAAATGCTTTGGTTGTCAATGTGCTTGGGAAGAAGGTGAGCTTTAAAGCGTTAGAAGCAAAGCTTCACCGTGACTGGGAGAAGGAGGGATGGATACACATAGATCTGTCTCGACATTTTTATGTTGTGCAATTCTCATCTCTGGAAGACTACAAACAAACCCTTTTTTCTGGCCACTGGTTGATAGCAGATCACTATTTGTTGGTGCAGCGATGGCACCCTTTTTTCTTGGCTAATGAGTCGGAGGAAAAAGCGAGTCGCCGTTGAGGTTGTATACCGGGACTTCCCTTGGAGTTGTATAATGAAGTTTTCCTGAGTAGAGTTGGGACGAAGCTAGGAGGTTTCCTTAAGATGGATAGGCTGAAATCCATCCATTCACGAGGCCACTTTGCTAGGTTTTATGTGGAACTAAACCTATCAAAGAAGTTGGTTCCATCAATCCAGCTTTGGGGAAGGACACTATCTTTGGAGTGTGAAGGCTTCCACCTAGTCTGTTTTTCGTGTGGCAGATGTGGACATCGCCAAACTATGTGTCCGGATGGACCTATCCAAAAGGTGAAAGTTGATGCTATCAGACGAACATGTGACCATGGAAATAGCATTGTAGTGACTGTAGCTAAAGAAGGAAACAACTATGAAGGTGCTAAGCTGATTTTTCGGTGATGACTTATATATGTTTTTAATCTTTAATAAATATTTAATTCTTTGTTTGTTTCTTAATAAATTTATTTTATATTTAGTTTCTAATAAAATAATAATTTTATTTTTGATCATTTATATTTTATTTTAATCCTTTGTAAATTAACAAAATTTATATTTAATCAATATTCCAAAATCAGATAATATTGATAATGTTTCCCGAAAAGATAAATAGTGCAGAAAATAGAGAGCCACATGGGACGCTTTATGGTCTTTTGGATATGTGTAGTCATGTAGTGCAAGATAAGGAAAATAAAGGTACAAATTGGAAGGTTATTGAATCTGAACCACTTAAATCAAAACCTTTTGGTGGAAAAGGAGAGGTAGTCGGGCCCTCGGGAAAAAACAGATCATCAATCAACCCATAAAGATTAAGCGTGATTCCAAAAGTGTGGAAAAAGATAAGGCTGCACGTGTGGGAGTTACAACACAGAAAACAAAGCAATCCATCAAAGTGGTGCCCTATGTTACATGAACGAAACATGCCCTGTGAACAAAACAGGCCTGAGTCAATAGCCATGGGCCACCTATTGATTCGGAAAGGAGATTGAGAAGTGTTCTTATCAAACTGGAAGAGTCACTTATAAGGATGTACATTGTTCAGGAGGATTTCAGATTCTGCATATTGGATGATGAGTCGATCTTGTTAGGAGGGAGGATCTACAAAGGAAGACTTGTAAAACAAAGAAAAATACTCTAACATTCAAGTAAGTATATTAATTGTATAAAGAAAAAAACATATATATAATTATATGAATGCTCAAGTGTACATGAATGAGTATGAAAGTGAATGTATTCAAGTGTATTCACTATGAATAGGATGATGTCACTACTAGAAAAAGTAGTTTTAACATTGGCAGGTTAACATCGATTTTCTAAAAAACCGATGTTAACGAAAATGCGGTGACAATTTTGTAATTATGTGGAGAAAGTTAATATCGATTTTCCTAAAAACACATGAAAACTGATGTTAAATAGTCCTCGTTAATATCTGTTTTCTGAAAACACGTGAAAATCGATGTTAACATAACTAGTTAACATCGATTTTTGAATGAAAATCGATGTTGTTCTTGTTATTTTAAAATAGAGCTGGGGCCCCAAATCATTTCCCTTCACTGACGCGCGTTTTTCTTTTGCATCTTCCTCAACCTCAGCTCTCATTCTCAGTGCTTGTTATCTACCTCAGCTCGTGCTTGTTGTCATCTACCTCGCGCATTCCAGTAGTAGCTACCTCGCTCTCGATTTCCATTGTTGAAGCAAAGCTCGCGTCTCTATCCGAGGTTAGTGTCAACACATTTCTTGTGTTTTCGTTGTTGCCCAATAATGCTAATGTTGTATTTTGTTTTCGCTGTTGTGTTGGGTATGGTTTTGCATTACCAATTTTCGTGTGATGTATGGGTTCAATGTGTTATTGTTGTGAATAGAATGAAGTTGCCCACTAAGTGCTTGATAAAATGCCTAATCCATAAGTTGAATGTTTTATATACTAAACGAATACTTTAATTTCTAAAAAAATAGCTAGTAAACTTGTTAGCTATTTTGTAACTTGTTTTTTTCCTATACCCTATATTTGGAGGGTAAAATGGTTTCTTGAAATTCCATAATGAAGAAAGGCATTAGGAAATAGACTAGTAAACATGAAGATTAAAAAGGATGAAATCAAAGGCAGCCATGTGGTGTGGAAATGGTGACTGGTGAGGGAGGGAGAGATGACTCATTTTGCTTTTAATAGGATTCTTGTGTCACTTTTAAAGCACTACTGGTACTCTTCTTTCATTCTTTCTTGAAGCAACACAAAGCTGGCATTTAGTTTGGTGACTTGCTCTAGATGCTTTGTCACACAAGTTAAAATTGCCTTGGCTGACACTCACACTCACACTCTCAATAAGCCAAGCCAAGGATTATTTCTTCTATAAACAGGACTAAGGCTATGTGATTATGTTCACACAATAAAGATGGGGGACAAATCGTTATCTCATTCTAAATTAAAGGAGCCGATAAGTGTAAGTGATCAACCAAAGGAATTTTTAAAGAATTTTCCATTTTGAAACTTTGGGCTTGAACATTCCACTCTAAAGTAATAATGACTATATTTTTGGCAAATAGGGCTTATGGTATATAATGATAAGAATATGATTGTCCCCCATTGCTCTAATCAATTTCAAGAAACCACTAAGTGCTTGTTGTGTTATTGTTGTGTGATAATTGACTAAAAAAATAGCTAATTTCAGTCCAAGTCCAACAATTCTTGTCATTCTTATTGACCACAGTTACATGCTCCGCATCGGGTAGACCCAACCTTAGCTCGGTGATTTCAAGTCCAAGACCTTCTTTGGCCATAAGGGTACGTGTGTCAAATTAATTATTGGTTTATTTTCTCTTAGGCTAGAAGAATGCTATATATTAATTTTTTTGGTGTAGTAGTAGTGAAGGATGGAAGAATGGTTACGAACTACTTGTAGAAACTTGTGAAACCGTGCAGGGTTTTCTTTCAATGTTGATTTGAATTATAAGCATTTATGTTCATATTGTGCAAGTCAAATTGTTATGGCTTGATTTTGACACACCTTGTGTTCAAAATTCAAATCAAAGATCTTTTATTTAATAAAATATGTACTGTGTTGTACCTTTAAAAAAATTCAGGAAGCTATAGTGAGTACAGCAATTGTAGGAGCAATAGTAGGTGCTGCACCTGGCCCTGCTGTTCTCTATAATCATACACATTTTTTCAAGATTCTGGCTAGGATAAATTAACTTTGTGTGTGATTTACGTTGAACAAATTAAAATGCCTGTAATAGTAGATAATTTTGATCTGTTATTCAAAATAATGTAACCATTGTGGGGACAAGTTTGTCCCCTTGCCAAACCACCAGCAATATGTTTGATATGTGAGTTCTTTTGCCGAAAGGGATAGGTTACACACTATTTAGTATATCTATATAAAGGGATAGGTTATTTCCAGAAGTAACAATGAAGGTTGACATACTTTCATTGACTACGGTGTGTGCTCTTTTGTTTGTCTTGATTCAAACCAACTTTTGTAATCTAACACCACATGTATCATATGTATGCAGTTGTCATTTGGCTCTTTGCATCGTGATCATTAGATTCATCGTTGGATATTGTGATTGACCATCCTCTCGGGTAATTACAAAAGTGTTTCATATTTTTGTAATACGTGTTTGTGTAACTTGTTTTGTCCACATCCCTTTTAACCCTTGCTTTATGTAAATTACTTACATTCCATCAACATGATCAGATAATATTATATGTTCATTGTAGGTTGTAGGAGAGCGAACCTTTTCCCATTTGCGTCGTCATCACGAGCTTCATTGTTGGACTTTTGACACAAATCATCATCATAGGTGTGAATGTGTTTCATATTGTCGCGTACAATTTGTCTTATGATTGTTTTTAAAATATTTTGTATGTCAAGTATGCATGTTGCTTTTTCTATACAATTAATGTTCATTATGAGTGAACCTTAGTTTCTCGTTTGAGATTCATTACACTGATTCTTCCGGACAGTTTGGATTAATCATTGTATTGATTCTTGAATTGTCCGTTTGGACAGTTTGGGAAGACTCATATTTTTTTAGTATATTCATATGTATAGGTTGCATTTCTTTTCTTAAATTTGATGAAATTTCGGTACAATGCATTTCACTTTGTTCTTCGGGTGCATACTTGACTGTGTTGGAACTCATGTCACCGCTTTCATGTCGTGTACTCGGAGACCAAAGCGAAATGTTGCCAAAATTTCATCAAATTTAAGATAAGAAACACAACCTATACATATGAATATACTATAAAAATATGTCTTCCTGAATGGGATAGGGTCACACCTTCAATGAAAAAAGAGAGGTTTTCATGCATGGAATAACTTTGTGAGTATCATAGAGTTATTAGTTACATGGATCGAAGTTGGATGAATGCAAGTCGCATCACGGTTGAGTATGAGGAAGGCGTTGAAAAATTCTTGCAATTTGCATCCGAAAGAAGTCGACCGGATGGGAATGGAAAATATTTATGTCCCTATATCAATTGTTTGAATGGAAGACGCCAACCACTGGACGACATACGGGAGCATCTTCTGTGCGATGGGATTAAGAAGACTTATACGACATGGATATGGCATGGTGAATTGATAGACACATGTTCCTATCCTTTTTAGCAAACTGAACCGCTTGATGTTGACATCAGAGATCGATTAGATGATATGATTCGTGATCTGGGACATGAGTCATTTAAGCAAGCATATGTCCCTATGTATGATACGTTGGAAAGTGATTTGAAGAAGCCGTTGTATCCGGGGTGCAAAGAGTCATTGACATTGTTGTCCACGGTGTTAAATCTGGTTAATGTCAAGGCTAGATATGGGTGGAGTGACAAAAGCTTCAGTTCACTGCTTGAGGTAGTTAAGGACATGCTTCCAGAGGAAAACACGTTGCCAAGCAGTTACTATTTGGCGAAGAAGATACTTTGTCCGATGGGTATGGAGTATAAGAAAATTCATGTCTGTCCTAATGATTGCATATTGTACAAAAATGAATTTGAACAAATGGATAAATGCCCCACGTGTGGGGTATCGCGGTACAAAGTGAAGGACGATGACAAATGTGGTAGTGATCAGAGTTCAAAGAAAGGCCCTCCCGCGAAGGTGTTGTGGTATCTTCCGATCATTCCAAGGTTTAAGCGTCTTTTTGCTAACGAAGATGACACAAAAGACCTTACATGGCATGCAGAGGGAAGACACTATGATGGAATGCTTCGACATCCGGAAGATTCAGTTCAGTGGAAGAAGATTGACCGTTTGTATCCGGAATTCGGCAAAGACCCAAGAAATCTTAGGCTTGCACTTGCCAGTGATGGAATGAATCCCTACGGCAGTTTAAGTACTCAGCACAGTTCATGGCCTGTTTTGCTAGTCATCTACAACCTGCCTCCTTGGTTGTGCATGAAGCGAAAATACATGATGTTGTCTATGATGATATCGGGCCCAAGACAGCCAGGAAATGACATTGATGCTTATCTTAGTCCCTTGATTGAGGACTTGACAAACTTGTGGGACAAGGGGGTTGCCGTGTTTGATGGGTATCGAAAGGAGACATTCAAGTTGCGTCCAATGCTATTTTGTACCATTAATGATTTTTCAGTGTATGGGAATTTGAGTGGATACAGTGTAAAGGGTCATCGTGCATGCCCTATCTGCGAGCAAGACACGAGTTACGTGCAACTTAAACATGGAAGAAAAACAATTTACACTCGCCATCGACATTTTTTGAAACCTTATCACCCATATCGGCGATTGAAAAAAGCTTTTAATGGAAGTCAAGAGCATGAAATTGCATCAATTTCGTTAACCGGTGAGCAGGTTCTTGAGCGGGTTGAGGGAATCCATACTGTATTTGGAAAGACTCAAAAGAAGCAGAAAGGTAATACTTGCATATGGAAGAAGAGGTCGATACTGTTTGATCTTCCATACTAGTTTGATCTAGATGTTAGACATTGTATCGATGTTATGCATGTGGAGAAAAATGTGTGTGATAGTATCATCGGCACGTCGCTTAACATTCAAGGCAAGACAAAGGATGGTTTAAACACTCGTCAAGATCTTGCTGAGATGGGTATATGTGAGCAGTTACATCCTAGGTCTGATGGTAAGAAAATTTACTTGCCTCCAGCATGTCACACTTTGTCAAGAAAGGAGAAGATAAGTTTTTGTAGTTTTTGTCAGTGTCTGCGCCGAGTGAAAGTGCCACAAGGATACTCTTCAAATATTAAGAGCCTTGTACAGATGAAAGATCTAAAACTAGTTGGCTTAAAGTCTCACGATTGCCACGTGTTGATGCAACAATTGTTAGCCGTGGCGATTCGAGACATTTTTCCTAACAAAGTGAGGCATGCTATAAGTCGCCTGTGCTTTTTCTTCAATGCCATATGTACGAAAGTCGTGTATCCGGTAAATTTAGATGACTTGGAAGAAGAGGCGGCAATTATCTTGTGTCAGTTGGAGATGTATTTTCCTCCTTCATTTTTCGACATAATGGTTCACTTACTTGTTCATCTGGTCAGGAAAATTAAATTGTGTGGTCCCGTTTATTTACGGTGGATGTACCCGGTCGAGCGATGCATGAAGATCTTGAAAGGGTATACAAAAAACCTACATTGTCCTGAAGCATCTATAGTTAAAAGGTACATTGCAGAAGAAGCTGTAGAGTTTTGTTCAGAGTACCTTGAAAAGGAAAAACCTGTTGGGCTTCCGGAGTTGCGGCATGAGGACAGAGTTGGAGGAAAGGGTACATGAGGGCTGCATGTTATAATGCCTGCTTTGCAGGAATTGCAACAAGCTCATTTATATGTACTGAATAATAGTAATGAAGTCCTGCCATAGATGGTTCGTCATGAAGCATTAGTCAAGCAAAGTAATCCAAGAATGACGAAGAATAGGTTGTTGAAAGAGCATAACAAGACTTTCCTGAATTGGTTTAAAGATACAATCTTTAGTGATGAATCTTCATCTAAAACAATGAGGAAGTTAGCAGATGGGCCTAAAAGAAATGTTAGAAGTTGGCAGGGGTATGATATCAACAAGTACTCATTCTACACCAAACAACAAGATGAGAAGAGTACAATGCAAAACAGTGGGGTCAGCCTAAGGGCTGAGTCGCAGCACTTCGCTACTGTGCATGACCACAATCCACGTTTGGCGTGCTTGCCTTACTTTGGAGTCATTAATGACATCTGGGAGCTTAATTATGTTAGTTTCACTGTGTGTGTTTTCAAATGCAAGTTGGTTGATATCAACAGTGATGTGCGAACCGAGGACTTGGGATTTACTTTGGTAGATCTTAACAAGCTAGCTTATCAAGATGAACCTTTCATTATGGAAGAACAAGCTAAACAAGTGTTTTATGTTCAAGATTCGTGTGACGAAAGGTGGTCAGTGGTACTACACGGAAAAACCATTGGCATTAATGTTGACGATGATGACTCAACCGCCGATACAAGTGTGACTCAATTCTCGACACAAATACCTAACGTCAACAGAGAAGACGAAGTTGACGATGTTCATGCAAATCGTAATGATCATGATGAAGGAGAATTAATTAACATCACTTAATGTAATTTCTTTTTGTTAACTTTTTTCGACTTGTACAATTTCATATGTAACCTAACTTGTCACTTAACTTTACTTATCTGTGTTTTTGTTTTTTACAGGATCATGACTACACCACCCAGCTCCCCTCCTTGTGCT